>CM066193.1:32402009-32607009 GCA_033675215.1 Rhodiola kirilowii
TGAATGAAGGCAATATTCTAATTCTATTTTTTTAGAGTTCATTACCATGTTCACAAAAGTAAATTGAAAAAACAATGGCCAGTCATGATGTAGAGAACAACAGCACAAAAGGAACATTTATGGCTCACTCATGGAATATATTCCCGTATAAAACCTTATATCAGATTAGTTTTAGACATAGCTTGATTGCAAATTAGATTTGGATATACCTGAAGCTCTACACCATAGTCTAAGCGTGATCTCACACCCACAACAGAGTGCTGGATGCTACATTCATGCAGAAAACATCCATGTGAAATAATTACATCAACTATCTGGAGGATGGTGTTAGATTAATATTTTATAATCTAATGTTTGGATCATAATGTAAATGGTTTAAGATGTGTATACTATCATAGTTTACAAGTCAATATTAAAGTGATCTATTATATAGTTGGCTTTAGAGTATAGAGTCTGGATCCTGTGAGAAGTGCAGTTACCATGAGAAATGAGAACAAATCCTGGCCATTTAATAGTATAATCTGTGGTCAAGATTAGCCGTATTATTCGTATATAAAACAGAATTAAATCGACTAATTGTGGATTTGAGGGTAAAATCGGGATTGGAATCAATTAAATAAATCATAATCCCGTTAATTTCGTCTAACCTAACCTAATCCTCTCTCTCACACAACGAAATCGAATTCGTATCTCGACGACAGACCGACGACGACGGACGCACGACAGACCGACGACGGACGGATGACAGACGACGGACGGAGGACGGACGCCGCGACGAACGACGACGCGACAACGAACGACGACGCGACAACGAACGACGACGAAGATAGACGAAGACAGACCGCGACTTCTAGGACGCAACGACGACGACCGACGACGCCATGGCTGACGAAAACAAAATGAAGAAAGTACAAGTGCGAAAGAGGGCGACCACATTTACGGTAAACGATTACCTAATTCAATCGAATCTGTGTTAGAAGCGTTACGATTCTGAATCGTCTGAACATGGCTTATCTTCGTATTTCACACACAAAACAACCTTTTGATTATTGTTCGTAGTGAAATACATGTCATTCGTACTGTTGTTCAAAAGAGTTCCTTCTTTATTCGTAGTGTAGCACACATTATTCGTAGTAAGATGTCTTATTTATTCGTAGTTTAGTATACTTTACTCGTAGTCTGAGTTTGTAGTATCAGTTTCTAATATCAGTTTATTCGTAGTATGTTCATAGTATCTTATTTATTTGTAGTCTGTTCGTAGTATCAGTTTTATCTTTCGTAATAAAAGTTTTATCTTTGGTAGTATCAGTTTTATCTTTCGTAGTAACAGTTTTATCAGTCGTAGTATCAGTTTTATCTTTTGTAGTATCAGTTTTATCTTTCGTAGTAGCAGTTTTCACTTTTTACTGCTTGATGTGTGGAAATGGAAGTGTTGAGTTTAGACTTATGTGCGTTTTCTTGATGTTTTCGCTAGCGAGCTGTGGTTGTGTCTGAACGATTTGAAGTAGGTGACTTGTAGCTATTGCCTTTGTTCCTAGCTTGTAATTCAGAGGCTTGGGAAGTAGTAGAATTTTGAACTGTTGTATTGTGTGTAAAGGCTTCAGGCTTCAGCTACCAGTAATTGCTTTTCTAGCTTGAAGTTTCATGATGTGTTTTTCTAACAAAGTGGTTGTTGGTTATTTTGCATGGTTTTGTACATCTGGAAGAAGTGATATATGGCTACATTAGCAGACATAGCAGTTGCAGCAGGCATCAATATACTGACCGCGTTCATTTTTCTGGTGGCATTTGCATTTTTAAGGCTGCAACCATTCAATGACCGAGTGTATTTTCCTAAATGGTATCTGAAAGGGCTACGAACTGATCTGATAGTTCAGGAGGCTTTGGTAGCAAGTTCATCAATTTGGATTTTAGGACGTATTTGAGATTTCTGGATTGGGTGCCAGATGCATTTAAAATGCCAGAACCCGAGATTATTGAACATGCGAGATTGGATTCTGCTGTTTACCTGCGAATTTATTTGCTTGGGTAGGACAATCAGCTGCATTTATGAATATGAACTACATTGAAAATGATTTATCTTGGGCGTGAATTTGTTTCACATGCTTCATTTTATTTTATTCTATGATGTTGGGTTATGAGAGCTGTTGGATGGTAACTGTCATATTGTAACTTTCGAGCAGGCTGAAGATATTCGTTCCAATTGCATTACTAGCATGTATATCATCCCAGCTGCATACTGGCTGACCCCTTTATTCCTTTACATATAACTCAGAGCCCATATGTCGTATTGTGTGTAAATATAGCCGTCATCCATTCAATATGTTACTACAAATTATAAATCTGGTAATACAAATTATAAATCGGTTATTACGAAAGATAAATATGTTACTAAAAATTATAAATCTGGTAATACAAATTATAAATCGGTTATTACGAAAGATAAATATGTTACTACAAATTATAAATCTGGTAATACAAATTATAAATCGGTTATTACGAAAGATAAATATGTTACTACAAATTATAAATCTGGTTATACAAATAATAGTACTGGATTAGACCAATAATAAAAAAATTAACTGGAACGAATAATACAAGTTCACTTTACTTGCTACGACTCAAAGAGAAATACGAATTATAAATTACATTTGTACAACATTCTCACTTGGTATATACGAATTATATTCCCAATCTTTCTGTGTAGCTAAAAGCTTTTCATGTGGTGTCGTTTGGTCGTGCGAACGGGCAGAAAACACAACATTTGGTGTCGTTTTATGCACGGCACAGTCATCATCATCTTCATCTTCGAAAACCTTCAACAAGAGGCATCAATGGAGTTTCAGAATTGAAGACGTCACAGAGCTTGAAAAGATGCTTCTTTCGCAGCTTCCAAAAATCAATGCCCATTTTGCAGCAGCGACCATCTCGCTTTCATCTCCAACTCTACACACGCGCTGTTCCCACTTTCTCGTTCCCAAGTTGAAATTGAACAGGCCTTCATCTTATCCATTCCCCGCGCTGAAATCCACCCTCGCATCGAAAGTTCCTTTATTAACCGACATTGATGAGTCGAAAGAGCCGGAGAAGCCGGTAGAGCTCTCGCTGGATTCCGCCTGACACAGACATCTCTTCGGTGAATGGGTCGTTGACTGCTAGGGTTCTGAAGGGATCGAATTTGTGTTGAGTAGGTATGCGAGGGACGCGCAGGTGACGACGGTTGAGTTTGTGAAGAGTAGTGTGAATACGGACGATTTTAGGGTTCTCTGATCTGGATTGATCGAAGAGAGATAGTCTGATAAAGGAGAGAGAAGAATTGGATCTTTAACTGCAAATTGATAGTGAAGTTGACTAATTTACCCTTTAATCTTTAATAAATCAGAATTGTGAGATTAAATTAGTGTTAATTAACAACCATTAGATTGATAATCTAATGGTTAATATTTGTTCTCATTTCTCATGGTAACTTGATGTTCTCATGTGATATTTTCTCTTAGAGTATATATATCAATTAAGGTGATTATGGATTATTAAATATTTTGTGTAGATACCAGTTCGTAAATACGTTTCTTTTTAGGGGAAGTATTCGTAATTCTGAAAACTTATAGCAGTTATGTACACTGCTATAAATGGGTAGTGGTCCGTATGCTCTCAGTCTTATTCTCTCTCAAATAATTCTGGCATAAGGTCGTACGAAGAAACTGGAATTTTCCACTACAGCGCTTCTGAGAAGAACTCAAGTGAAGAACAATGAAATCAGGTCAGAAATTTACCACTTTGTTAACACGAATATGGATATTACGATCCTGGGTATATGAAATTAATCTATCAATTGGTATTAGTGGCACTCATTTTTGTGTTAATTTGAGCATGAATTTGATATGTTTATTGTTAAAACTTGAATAAACATATACTGCCTAATTCCCTTATTACTGCTCCGCCCTTCTTCAATCTTGCTGCGCGTGTTCTCAACCATACGGAGTGTCATTAAATTCTCACCGCAAACTACGGGAGTCAGGCCAATAACCACTCTTCTTTACTGGACTGGTTTGAAACAGTCACGCTGACCAGTTTCGTCCCGCTCGGATCTCGCTCACTATTCAGATCTGTGCGTTTCTGTCTGGTGGTGTCAATTGACTCCCGATGGACCTCGGATCTCGTACAGTGTCGCCGGTCTCTCCTAAAGGCGCTCCGCTAAATTTGGTTTCTCACTTATTGTTTCCTCGGTCATGTGTCTTGGCATCTTTCGATTGTCGGAAGAAGCAGATCTGACTTTGGCAGCTCGTCTAGACACGCTGTGCTGCACTGCTGCATCTTACGGTTCACAGTCATTGCTGCAAGAAGTCGATTACAACTCAGACTTTGAACGAAACGTTAGATCCGAGACTGTTGCGATTAATCTGTGTTACTGCGTTAAATCATTATTGCGTTAATGGCTACAACGTTGATTTTTGATTTTCTTTTGTTATAATTTATTCTAATATATTTTGGAATAAGTGGCTGCAGGAAGCTAAACTGCTTAAGTGTTGAAACCCTAATGCATTTGGGCTTTCCTTATTTTGGGCTTTATTATTTTTTTCATATATCATGAACCCAAAATCATATAGTTACCGAATTGAACCGGTTGCGGTTCAATTTGGATCGAACCGATCTAATTCAATTGATTTGGTTTGGTCCAATACAGGAATGTGGTCTAGTTTTGTAATTTGATCCAATTGAATCTGGTTCAATTAAAGTGATTGGGATTCTTTCAGTTATGCAGTTCAAATCAATTTGTTTTTGGTTCAATTACACTTAATTAATTAAATTTGATTTGATTTAATTAAAGATGGGGTGTAATACTGAAAATTAAAGGTACATACATATATGACATATGTTTTCATTTTTTTGGGCCACACTTAAAGTGTATTAATTAAAGCATAATTGTCTCAAAAGTGACCTCTTATGTGTAAGTTAATACATGATGGGTATTGGATAGGAATATGTATGTAATTTACATGGATAATTAATTGGCCTAACGAAAATTATTATCTAATGTAATTACATACATATATGTGGTAATGATATGTGATGATTGTCAAGATGAACTTGGTGTAAATAATTAGTACATCCAAAGATGGCTATTTATTTGACACCGTTTATCATCAATGTTTGATTACTACAACAAGAGTACCACTTACAGGTAATAGTACTATCCAAAGATTTGCTGTTAATGTTGTGTTGGGTATCTTGATATGTCATATTTATTTATTTTATGTGAGCATGAAAAGCTGACTTATGTTTTGGTCTCTTCAGCTTACATGTCTGCCACTTCAGTTGCTGCCAACCTCAATAATTTTCCCGTACTAAATGGGACGAACTTTGAGGAGTGGAAAGAAAATATTACAATTTTCTAGGGCAGCATGTATCTTGACTTAGCATTGCGAGAGCCGAAGCCGATTCATCTCGCTAATTTAAGAAGTGCATTTGATCGCAATCATTTGAGAATGTGTGAGCATTCTAACAGTCTGAGTCTAATGATTATTCATCGCGGCATTCTAGAGGCTTTCAGGGGTATAGTGCCTAATGAGATTCCATTGCCAAAGATTATCTTGCGGAATTTGAAAAGCGTTTTGTAAACGATAAGGCGAAAACAAGTGAGCTTTTAGCAAACTTGATTTCAATGAAGTACTCCGGCAAGGGTAATGTCTGGGAGCATATAATGGAAATATCTCGACTTGCTTCAAAACTAAAGGCCTTAAAGCTTGAGTTTTTTGAGTACCTACTCGTGCATTTGGTGTTAATCTCTCTTCCTTCAGAGTACAATCATTTTATAATTTCTTATAACTGTCAGAGGGAGAAGTGGACTCTCAATGAGCTCATTTCATTTTGTGTGGAAGAAGAGGAGATGCTGAAGCTTGATAAAGTTGCTAATTCTAAGGATTTAGTTTTCAATACTCATGTTACATGTCATTTCTGTGAGGAAACTGGACACGTGAAGAAGAAATGTCCCAAGTGGGCTAAGTATATTGCTTGGCGAGTTAAAAGGGGATTGTCTAAGCTGTCGATGACCTATTGACGCTGAAAGATGCATCTATTTTGGAATAGGTCATGCGGTAGAGGAGGTAATGATGAATTTTAGATCATTAGCATTTGGTCATTTTGTTTGGATTTAATTGACATTCGTTTATCGTCGATCAGGCGAAACTTAATTTATATTTCCAAATTGAGTAAATTCAGTTATCATTGTTCATTTGGTGATAGTAAATTTATTTTATTAAACTCCAATTTTACTACGACCGATATGCATAATGTTTATAATAATCTGTATATGTTGGAAATTGTTCCATCATATAATATCCCTACATTAGAATTGAGACTTCAGCACTGAACATGTTCAAATCATTTAAGACTAAAGTTGAGAGACAACTCAATTTCAAAAGTAAAGGGAGTTGTATCTCATTGTGGTGGTGAAACCATGATAGATGTCACCAATCAGGTGAACAATATTTCATGACTATTTGCTAGATACCTAGAGGAATGTGGAATCGTCCCTCAGTACACCATGCCAGGGTCGCCTAGCATGAATGGTGTTGAACGATGAAATCGAACTCTTAAAGACATGTTAAGGAGTATGATTAGTCACTCGAACTTACCTGAAAGACATTGGGGAAAAGCATTAAAGATATCAGCTTATATCCTTAATAGAGTACCAACGAAAGCAGCTGCTAAAACACCTTTTGAGCTTTGGACTGGTCAAAAGCCCAGTTTAAGGCATTTACATGTTTGTGGATGTCCTGCTGAGGCAAGCTCTTACATGCCTCATGAAGGAAAAAAATTGGACTCCAAAACGGTAAGCACTACTTTATTGGCTACTCAGAGCGATCAAGGATTTTAAGTTTTATGATCCCACTACCAAATCTATTTTCGAGACGGGAACTACAACATTTTCTGAGGATGTTGAGTTTGGGAGGAGAAATCAAGTAATAAATATTGTTTTCAGGAAAATGAGGAATCTACTGTTGCTTTTGATTATGTACATGTTTCTACACCTATCATTCATCAAGAAGCACGCTTTGATTCTCATTCAACAAACAATATTATTCAACCTCAAACTAAGAATCAGGAAATCGTTCCTGAAGTACAAACTCAACAACCTCCGTAAAATGTGCCACTAAGGAGATCCACTAGAGAGAGGAGAAATGCGATTCCAGATGATTATGTCGTATTTCTCCAAGAACATGAAGTAGAAAGTGGTGTGATGGAAGATGATCCAATCAACTTTTAACATGCTATGAGAACTTGTAACTCTAATGAATGGATTGAATCCATGAATGAGGAGTTTAAATCCATGCAAGACAATACAGTTTGGGAACTTGTCCCATTACCAGAAGGTGAGAAACCTATTGGTTCCAAATGGATATTTAGAACCAAGAGGGACGCAAAAGGTACCGTGGAGAGGTATAAGGCACGTCTTGTAGCCAATGGATTTAATCAAAAGAAAGGAATTGATTTTAAAGAAACCTTTTCCCCGGTTTCTATGAAAGATTCTTTCAGGATAATCATGGCGCTATCGGCACACTTTGATCTTGAGTTACATCAAATGGACGTAAAGACGTCATTTCTCAATGAAGACATTGATGAAGTGATCTATATGGTACAACTAGAAAACTTTGAGTATGGAGACTCGAAGTATATGGTTTGTAAACTAAGGAAGTCCATATATGGATTCATGGAACCTTCTCGTTAGTGGTATTTTAAGTTCGATCAAATGATATTGAAACAATCTTGATGGATGAATGTGTGTATCACAAGTTCAGTGGGACTAAGGTTTAAGTTCCCACATCTTAAATCCATAGCTTCGTACACGTATAGAAAAAACCCACACAAACAAATCAAAGGTAAAATTCAATCCAAGCAATAAAAACCCCTTAAGCAAGAAAAAGAAATCCCTAAAAGCCACATTTGAATAATCTAACACTCCCATAACCTCAACACATAAGACAAAAAACAAGTGACAGGGTGATGGACCATAATTGTATGAATCATAAACACAGTTAAACCCACCAAATTAGACTCTTTGTCTATTTAACTTTTGCTTGTTAGTTCCGATATTTATCTACAGGGTATTTTGAAGTCTAGAAAGAATACAAGCTAAGGAGGAGTTTTAAAGCTGAAAATGGATTACAAGTCACTCCAGGACACGACCAGATTCCGACTGTACAACTTTTATGAACCTGACATGGAATCACTCAAAACAAGTCCAATCGAAGAGCAACCAGAGTCAGACCGGAGCTGAAAGAGAGCCGATGGCTTTTGGGAAAAAAGATCTCAACTCACACTCACTCTCCTTCCTCCATGTGGCCGACGGCTAGAGGGCTTCTCCTCCCCTCATGACATGTGGCCGGCGGCTAAGGGAAGTGCCACCTTGCTCCGATGGCTTTTGCTTCTCCTCCCATTTCATGACAAGTTTTGTGATCTCATGGCTCCATCAAGCCTATAAATAGAGCTCATCCTTCCCTTTGTATCTCATTCCAAAATCAACAATCATCTCATATCACAAGTCACTTATCTCTCTAGCTTTTGTGGGCACAATCATGTAATCACTTTACTTTGAAATCGAAGCTTGATCTTGAGCACTCTTATAAGTTCTTGTAAGTACTCTCTTCTTTACTTTACTGTCTTTTCAAACTGAAAATGTTACTTTCCTATCTTTACTTTCAAAAACTTTTACTTTCTGTCTTTCGAAAACCTTTACTTTTTAAAGCACTTAGCTATGATGTCCTGTTACATGGATATTCGTAGCTAAACCCTTCATTCGGTTGAAGGGGTGTGCTTGTATCATACAATGTTTTAGGCCCTACTCTTAGTGCCTCTATGTGTTCAAAACTTGTTCTATGTGCCACATATTAGGTTAGAACTTCCAAGGTTGCGTGGATGCTTGACAGAGCAAAACTCTTCTGTGGGGTTCATGAACATACTCGGGTAAGTGGATGCTTGAAATGGCAAAGCTTATCTGAGGAGTTTGACCTCTTTAAAACACCATTTGGATTGATCGGAAATGATTGATCAAATGGATGCACATAGGCTAGTATACCTTGAAATGGGGTGCTAGTCTAAATAGAACAAGTGCTCTATGACCTTGAAATGGGCTAGACAGTGTGGCAAGTCGAGTGCTTGAAATGGCCTTGATACACTTTTGAACACTTAGTATGATCATTAAAGGTCGATGATAAACAGACTATGATATAAGGCCCCTAAAACCGAATACTTTCCTTTAATTGTAATATCAACTGTTACTTTACTTTCAGTACCTTATCAACTGCTTACTTTTCTGCAAGACTTGTCCATCAATCACTTTACTTTTCAGTACTAAAAACTAAAACCAACCCCCAACTGTTTTATTTAATCCCCCCCTTTTCGAAAGAACAACTATCACCTAATTCCCTTGGGTTCGACCCGTGCTTACCACTGACTACCAAAAAAGTTAAGTCGCGAGTATCGGTATTATAAATTTATTTTTGCACAGAGAACATCGCACCTTAACGACAGTGCGGTGGGCTCCGTCACAGGGAAACCAAATAAGTTGAAATGAATTACCAAGTAAAAGCGAGCACCGTAATTCAACTACGATCTAGTCCGATCAGCGGAGCTGCTTTATTTTTGGAATGAAAGGTAGAGAAAAGTGAGATGATCGGAGAGTCAATATCAATGTTAAAAGTTTTGTTTTGGAGGGCAGAACTGGTGCAAAGCCCAAAAACTGTGCAAAATACAAAGCAATCTGATCCATTCATTTTGTTAATCCAATGGCTGAGGATAATTGAATAAAATAAAATAAAACTACCATTTTAACGTGTACAAGGGTTAAGGGTATAATTGACCAATATAATAAATAAAATTAAAAAAAACCCTAATCATCTCTCCGCACATCAACAATTCATCTCCTGAAGCTTCTTTCTTCTTCTCCAACCTTCTGCCGCCGCCGCTTTTCTTCTCAATGGTTCATCTCCTGAAGACCAAGTCGTGATTCGCGAGTCATCTCTCCGCGATTCATCTCCTGAAGACCAAGAAACCAAAATCCAATGGTGTTCCGATTCATCCAGAATGGTGTTCCGAATCATCCAGAATGTTCTCGACACAACATCACAACATCGCAATTCATCCCATGGTGTTCCGATTCAAAAAAGGACGAACAGAAAAACTTCAGATCTACATAATTCGTCTCCTGTTCATGAAGAACTATAAAATGTTCCTGACGAACTATAAAATGTTCATGACGAACTATAAAATGATTATGACGAACTATAAATAATACTGTCAAATTTGTGTCGAATTTTAGTTTATTTTTGACGAATTATTGCATAATTCATCGAAGTGCACTACAATTCGTCGAATTCTTGATGAATTATAGTCCAAATTTGACGAACTATAAATAATACTGTCGAATTCGTGTCGAATTTTAGTTTAGTTTTGACGAATTATTGCATAATTCGTCGAAGTGCACTATAATTCATCGAATTCTTGATGAATTATCATCCAAATTTGACGAACTATGACATAATTCGTCAAAAGTGGACTATAATTCGTTAAGAATTCGTCCATGTGAAGCTATTTAGTATAATACTGAATACTCTATCAGATTTTTGAACTTCCTTTTATGATTTTAACTGACGTACTGGAAACTTCTCAACCAAACAGAAACAAATAAATTATACTCTGCCAACAAACTTGCTTTGAGGGTCCTTCAAATTAATCCCAGGAATGAATTCCAGTACTAGGATTTCTGATTTTTTGTGTCCATTAAAATTCATTTTGATTTTTTCCCTTTTACACCTGCTAGTCGTATCCGCCAGCAACATCGGATTACAGCAACTTGACTGTTTATCTTCAGCACATCTCAAGCCGCCATTACATGTTTCTCCACTGGTAATGCATAAATTCATTCAAGATTCAACCATCTGGTCAGCGTCAGCCGTGTAACTGCACCTCCATCGGAATCCATGGAGATCTGATCGGCAAAATTCATGGAGATAGTTCATCCTCCGATTCATTCATCCATGGAGATCTGTTTTTTTTCATAGGGGAGAGGAGAGAGATAAGTGGTTATTAAGGATGTGATATACCATATTTTCCCCTTTTTATATATCAATTTAAATTAAAAGAGATTTATTTTCAGTTAATCATATCCATTCAAATATATAATGAAGGGTTGAGATTAGTTTGTATTTTTTACAATAATTATCACTTTGCACCTGATCCTAATCCGTTTTGTTATTATTATTTTGGATATGATCAATTCTCAATAGTTAAAATGTTTTATTTATTAGGGAAATGAATGATTGGAATAGAGCTATAGCTTCACACGTGTATAAAGTACGTGCCAAAATCTAAGCTACCCGCACTGCTACACAACATATTAGTTAAATATTATGAGTCCGGATCCTGTGAGAAGTGCACTTACGTTGAGAAATGAGAATAGATCTCAACCATACATTAAATCGAATGTGTGGCTGATATTAAACCAGATATTATTCGTAATTAGTAATTAAAATCAGATTTATTACTACATTAAGGGTAATCTCGGTACAAAATTGAAATTATTAAACCATAATCCCGAAAATTTTGGGACACGACTGATGATTCTCTCGACAAAATTGACGAACTACGAATTCAGAAATAAAAAATTGAGATGTCGGCTTCTCTCGGCGACAAATCGACGAACGAAATCTGCGACAAATCGACAGACGGCGACGACGACGACAGACCTAATCGGCGACTGACAGGCGTCGTCGGTACCTACAAATCTAAATTTATAATCTCCTCACTCTGAACTGTGGGTTAGTACAGTGGCAAGCAAGGGTCGAACCCAAGGAAGCTAGATAGTTACTACTTTGTTCTGTAAGAGGGAAAAAGAAAGATTGGGTGAAAGCAACATTTTAAGAAATAACAGTAGAGCACGAAATTGAGTAAGAGTGTATCAGGCAGAGAAGATATTCAGGCTAGGGTTTTATTCAATTGTGACTAGGTTTATCCTTGATTTCTAAGTATTTATTCTTGTCTTCTTAAGGTTACTCCTGGTCAGGTTATAACCGTTTAATTCTAGCAAACTTAATACTCCTGGTCAGGTTATATTAGGTTTAGTGCTCTACTTATTCTAACGGGTCAGTATCAAATAAGCAGTAAATAGATAGTGAGTATTACTAGGTTAAGTTGTATCCTTTCGGATCTCCCCTTAACCTAATAATTCAAACTGATAATTTGCACAAGAACTAAATAAAATGCAAGAATAATAATGAATAACGGAGTCTCAAAACATTGTCACAATTATTCAACCCACCCGAATAATCGGTTTAGTTACACATGCTCATGGAATCAATGAAGAAAGTAAATAAGAACAAGAGTACTTCACTAATGAACCGAGGAAACAAAGACTGAGTCACGGCTGAGCTATGGTGAGTCACGGCCGAGTGATGGTGGTGCACGGTGGAACAAGGCGGCGGAGCAAGTAGGGAACGTCTAGGGCTTGGACGTGAGTAGAGGAGACTCACTCGTGAGTTTGTGGGATGAGTATTAGGTCTTGTATGCTCCTCCTTATATAGAGTTTGAGAAACCCTAAAGTTCCCAAAATAAGCCAAAGATAATCATGGAAATATTTCCATAATATTCTTTGCTTTATCTTCAAGCTATCTTATTGCTTGGGAATTAAGCCACCTTAAACCTTCT
Source organism: Rhodiola kirilowii (assembly GCA_033675215.1). Taxonomy (NCBI): domain Eukaryota; kingdom Viridiplantae; phylum Streptophyta; class Magnoliopsida; order Saxifragales; family Crassulaceae; genus Rhodiola; species Rhodiola kirilowii. The sequence goes on from CM066193.1 coordinate 32,414,712, forward strand.
TGAATATTCCGAAACCCTAGATGTAAGTTTGCCCTAAATATGACATTGGGCTGGACGAATTTGGGCTTTGAACTCGGTCAACTCGGCTGCGACTCGGATGCAACTCGGTCAACTCGGCTGGATGTCGGATGCTAGGGCTGATCGGACTGGGTACTTTGGGGCCGATTTGACTCGCCTTCGGACACTCTTCTGGACGGGCTCTTGGTCTGGGGAACTAGCTGGACATGTATACTTGATGCTAGGACCTTGAAATAGGACATTTGAATGGACATTGAAGCTCGGGCAGTCCTTGAAGTTGGTGTCTCAGCCAGCCGGAAATAGTCCCTGAAATTTGGCTAAGTCCTGAAATCTGCGCTGATCGGACTAGCGACTTTGGCAATGACTTACTCCGGCCTCGGACAAGCTATTGGCCGGGATCTTGGCCATGGGCACCAGGTGGACATCCGAACTTGGTGATAGGACCTTGAGATCACCCCATTGTGAGGGCGGATAAGGCTGGGGCGGCTCTCAAAGTCGGGGTCTCGGTCATGGTGCGCTGGTCTCAAAATCTGCCGGTGAGTCAGATTTGCGCCCTTTTGCTCTCGAATGAAGTTCCTTTACTCCGCATGAATCCAAAATCATCTTGTGATGCATTTATGGCCTAAAGTGCCTTCCAAATCACCTGAAACACGAAACAACACTAAGAAGTAACTGTTCGTATAATAAAGTGCTGGAATTGGTGAGATTTAATGACTCGATGAGTCGTATAAATACGGCTCATCAAACTACCCCACACTTAAACTTGTTCGTCCCGAACAAGAACTAGGTCATGAGAGGAACGAATAATGTAAACACCACAATGCTTCGGTCATCCTAGACGTGCTACATGGACATGACTCGGCTACTCTAGATCTCGCCTTTTATGCATGCTTGTTACAAATAGACTTGTGCGAAAACACGGGTTAAAGATACGTGTTACCTTTGGGTCGAGATGCAAATCAATTCGGATGTATCTGGAGATAGCCCTTTTTAGACCCATGAACCTCATTCTCGGACTCGAACTCGCTGCTATATGGTTATGCCTTGCCACTTTTTCTTGCACGTGATTGATTCGAGCTTCAAAGTATTTGAGTGCTTTTCGGCCAGCTATAGTGTCAACGGCTTTGATATTTTCAATGGTGCTCTACACTTGATTTCAGTGCAAACTTTCACAATGGTGATGGATTTTTTGCTTTGTGGTGCGGATTGTGACTTGCTCGAACCTACTTGCTCTCACTCATCATCGTCCTTTTGACTCGGGTCAAGCCAAGGGTCGCTTGTCTATTTTCCCGGCTACTCGGACTAGAGCTTGGACGGTGTGAAGTATTCCCGTCCCAACTAACCGCAAAGGTGCCGCAGTGGCGGAGCAGACTCGTACTATGTTGCTTCGAAGTGCTAGCCTCCACAAGCTCCACATAACCATATATCTGAGTTCAGTCTTTGAATGATCTGTCAAGTCTCTCTAGGGCATTTCTATCAACTCCACATCCTTGTTTATCTCAACTAACAAAGGCACGCAAAAATTTTAAAATCACATATTAGTCGCCCAAGTTAATTTTCACCAAAGACATGCATGTAATCGGCTCTATCTATTTCACCTAATCATTATCCAATACTGCAAGTCTAGGAAGTAGTGAAGTATCATGTACAAAAATTTTAAAAATGACGGGAAACGTGCTGACTCTGTGCAGGGTGCAGTAAATAAACGTGCTGACTCACTGACTGACTCTCCCACCCCACACTTTTGAAATAAGCCGTGTCCTCACGGCACGACTCAAATCTAGACTCACAATGCATGCATAAATAAAACAAAGGGAAATAAGAAGAGAGTAAGGACAGGCACTTCCCTCGTGCGGTGCGTGACGATCAGAAACAACTAATTATTCTCCTACAAGTCCTCAAAGAGCACCATTGGAGCTTGTATCGCAATGTGAGTTCGTCACACAATGAAAGGGCTGCGTCAATAACATTAAGACGAATAAAAAATTCCCAGGAGGTTGGAGGAGTCACAACTATCTCACTTAAAACCCAACCTCCTTAGACTCGTAAGTCTTTGTGACAGAATCTTTAAACGCTCATGTTTCTTGACACAATTTATTCAAGGTGTGAACTACTCGCGTTGGATACAGTCTTATGCAATATCTTGGATACGTCCGCCTCTGCCCCTGCATGAAAATCATCTTCTTTCCCAAGTACAATGTGACAATAAGACTCAAGACTCAGACAAACATAATAAGTAAATAAACTGAAAAGTAAACCGTACAGGGCTGCCTCCCTGCGAGCACCTTTGTTTAATGTCGTTGGCTCGACAGTACCTCCTTTATGTGTCAGGAGGCTCGGCAAGTGCAATCCCATCAGCGGTGGTGTCAAGGGGCTCGGCTAGGTCAAACTGATGAACGGACAGGTCGGCCTCTCCATGATAATGCTTCACTCGCTGTCCATTGACCCTGAATCGGTCTCCTCCTGTCGGGCTCTCAAGTTCGACTGCTCCATGATTAAAGACCCGTGTGATGGTGTAAGGGCCGGTCCATCGGGACCTCAACTTGCAGGGCATGAGTCGTAATCGAGATGAAAATAAGAGCACCTGCTGTCCGACTTCAAACGTGCGCCTGAGTATGAATTTGTCGTGGTAGAGCTTGGTCCGCGCCTTGTAGTCTGTTTGGCTCTCATAAGCCTCGAGGCACAGCTCCTCAAGCTCACACAACTGCAATTTCCTGTCTAGCCCGGCTGCCTGTAAGTCTAGATTGCACTTCTTCAGTGCCCAATATGCCTTATGTTCTAGCTCGACTGGTAAGTGGCACGCCTTCCAATAGACTAACCGAAAAGGCGAGGTGCCTATCGGCGTCTTGTAGGCTGTCCTGTATGCCCATAGTGCCTCATCTAACCGCTGGCTCCAGTCCTTCCTGGTCGGTCCTACCATCTCCTCCAGAATTCCCTTAATTTCGCGGTTGGAGATCTCCGCTTACCCATTCGTTTGGGGGTGATATGCTGTGGAAGTCCGGTGGTGAACATGGTAGTGCTTCAATGTGGAAGCCATCATTCGGTTGCACAAGTGTGTCCCCTGATCGCTGATAATGGCCTTAGGTACTCCGTAACTGCAAAAGATGTTAGTGCGCAAAAAGTCTATGACAGTTTTAGCATCATCACACCTAGTGGCCTTGGCTTCTACCCACTTGGACACATAGTCAACTGCAACTAAGATGTAAGAAAATCCACATGAAGGAGGAAAAGGACCCATAAAATCTATCCCCTAAATGTCAAACACATCATTCACTAGTATGGGGACCTGTGGCATCTCCTGTCTGGCCGAAATATTACCTACTCTCTGGCATTTATCACATCTCTTACAATGGTTGTAGGCATCTCTAAAAACATGTGGCCAAAAGAAACAACTATCTAAAATTTTCCTAGCCGTCCTCCTAGGGCCGAAATGGCCACCACATGCAAGCTCATGGCAGAAACTAATAACTGAAGCAATCTCATCATCGGGGATGCACCATCTAAGAATCTGATCTACACCTATTTTCCACAAGTACGGATCATCCCACACATAGTATTTAGCATCATGCTTCAATTTCAAACACTGAGCCCTAGAATATGAGGGCGGGAACTTACCTCCTACCAGGTAGTTCACTAGGGGAGCGAACCATGGCATCTTACCCGAAATAGCATACAAGTGCTCATCTGGAAACGTCTCGGTAATCTGCCCGGCATCCTCCTCTCGGACAAGGTGGCTAAGGTGATCTGCCACTGTGTTCTCTATGCCCTTCTTGTCCCTTTTCTCCACCGCAAACTCCTGTAGGAGCAGGATCCACCTAATGAGCCTTGGTTTTGCCTCCTTCTTCGCCATCAAGTACCTAATAGCTGCATGGTCAGAATAGACAACAACTTTAGTACATAGCAAATATGATCTAAATTTCTCCAAGGCAAAAACCACGGCTATCAGCTCCTTCTCTGTGGTCGAATAGTTCTTCTGGGCCAAATCCAGTGTCCTTGAAGCGTAGTAGATCACCACGGGCTTCCTGTCCACCTTCTGACCAAGAACTGCTCCTACAGCATAATCACTCGCGTCACACATAATCTCAAAGGGCTGCGCCCAGTCCGGAGCTCTAATGATGGGCGTGCTGGTGAGGGCCTCCTTCAGCTCGTCAAATGCTACCCTGCACTGATCTGTAAACTCAAAAGGAACATCTTTCTGCAAGAGGTTAGACAAAGGCAGCGCCTTTTTAGAGAAATCCTTTATGAATCTACGATAGAAACCAGCATGCCCTAGAAATGACTTAATATCACGGACTGTGGAGGGATATGGCAGAGTAACAATCAAGTCTATCTTAGCTTTGTCTACCTCTATCCCCTCATGTGAGACTATATGACCGAGTACTACTCCGTGAGTAACCATAAAATGACACTTTTCATAATTGAGCACCAAATTCATAGAAACACAGCGTGCTAATACCGTGCTCAAATTATCTAGACATGCATTAAAAGTGTCACCATGTACAGTGAAGTCATCCATAAACACCTCTATAAACGAACCTATCATGTCAGAGAATATGCTAGTAACGACCCGTTGAAAAGTGCCGGGTGCGTTACACAAGCCAAAGGACATCCGGCGAAAAGCAAATGTACCGAATGGACATGTGAAGGTCATCTTCTCCTGATCCTCGGGTGCTATGGGAATCTGATTATAGCCTGAAAATCCATCTAGAAAGTAGAAATAAGGCTTACCTGCCAAGCGGTCGAGCATCTGGTCAATGAATGGAAGAGGAAAGTGATCCTTGCGCGTAACTGCGTTCAGCTTCCTGTAGTCTATGCACATGCGCCATCCATTCTTGACTCGTGTCATGACCATTTCGCCCTCGGCGTTCTTCTCCACTGTGATCCCTGTCTTCTTTGGCACAACATGTACCAGACTTACCCACTGACTGTCTGAGATCGGGTAAATCACATCAGCATCCAACAGCTTCTGAATCTCTTTCTGGACCACCTCCATCATAATAGGATTCAATCTGCGTTGAGGCTCCCTCGAAGGCTTCGCTCCATCATCCAGTAAGATCCGGTGCATACAAACTACCGGGCTGATTCCTTTGATGTCGGCTAGTGTCCATCCAATTGCCAGTTTGTGCTCGGTCAGCACTCCAATTAGCCTATGCTCCTGATCTGCCTCTAGACCGCTCTTGATGATGACTGGCAGCGTGCTATTTGCCCCTAAGAATGCATACTTCAAGTGACTAGGTAGAGGCTTCAACTCAACTGTAGGTGCCTGCACAACAGAAGGCAAACACACTTGTGATTTAAATAACCGAATAGCATTAACCTCATACCTTGGTGTGAGAGGCTGGGTGATCTCTAGCTGATCTAGGGCATCCATGATCTTCTCTGTATGCTCATATGAATCCTCGGGCGAGTACACTGCCTCCTCGATCACCTGCTCTAGTGGGTCGGTCCCTCTCTCTGGGCGTACCTCCTGGACAAGGTCGTCCAAGGTGTCTAAGGCATGGACCGCCTCGTACTCTGTGGGATGCTTCATGGCCCTGAAGATGTCGAAACTGAACACCTCCCCTTCGACCTCCATGGACAGTGTCCCATTGTCGCAATCTATCTTCATCTTTGAAGTCTTGAGGAATGGCCGGCCGATCAGAATCAGTGCATGGTCTGTCGGGCCGCAGTTCTCCATCTTGAGCACATAGAAGTCGGCTGGGAACACTAGCTCTCCCACCTGTACTAGCACATCCTCAATCTTGCCCTCGGGCTGCTTGCACAACCTGTCCGCCAGCTGTATGGTGAGACCTGCAGGTTCCAGAGGTCCAATACGCAAATAGGAGTATATAGAGTACGGTAAAACATTGATAGAAGCGCCGAGATTGATGGTACATAATTATACGAATCAGAAACACAGTAAAACCCACCAAATTAGACTGTTTGTCTATCTAACTTCTATGTGTTAGTCCCGATATATTTCCACAGGGCATTTTAGAGACTGAAGTGAAAACACGCTAAGGAGAGGATTTTATGATGAAAAGATAACAAGAGTCAATCCAAGGTCAAGATCATATACCGACTGAAGAAATATCAAGGATCCTGACGTTGAATTGACCATAACAAATTAATCAGAAGAATCAAGAGTGAAGTCAAGAAAGCCCGGGGAAGAAACACATTGACAGTTTTGTGAAAAGACTGCACAAAACTGTACAAATCTCACATTGAACAAGGATGACCGGCCACTTGAAGAAGTGGTGGCCAAGGGAGGAACTCCTCCTCCTTGGCCACCGCCTACCGGCGGCTTGGGGTGGTGGTGACCGGCGGCTTTTGCCCCTCCTCCACATGTCACCACCACCTTCCTCCTCCTCCACCACTCCTCTTCCTCCACATGTGGCCATCTCCTCCCTTGATTTTCTCCTCCAATCAAAATGCAACACTTACCACCCATCTCCACCACCCATCTCCTCCCCTTTGGGCTATAAAAGGAGGAGCTCCTCCTCCTCATTTCACACAACAAAATCTCATTTTCACTTCTCTCTCTAGAAGTTGTAATATTTGTAACGTTGTAATTTTGCTTTGGAAATAAAGGATAGCTCCCTTGGCGCTTCAACGGTTGTAAGTATTTCTTCGTATTTATTTACTGCTTTTATTTCCTTAGTATAATGTTTAGCGCAATGAATAGTAGCTAAACTTGTAGTTCGGTCTAAGGGGCGCGCTTGTATTATAAAATGTTTTAAGAGTATTAACTTAGTGTCTAGTCTTAGTATTCAAAACTTGTTCTATGTGCCATATATAGTCAGAGTTTCCAAGGTTGAGTGGATGATGTAACAAGCAAAGCTCTTCTGTGGGAATTCGTGATCATACTCAGGTAGTGGAAGCTGTAACAAGCAAAGCTATCTGAGGAGTTCGACTCATCCTAAACCCCATCTGGTCGAGCGTAACTGTGAGATCAGGTGGATGCACCCAGGCTAGCATACCTTAGGGTATTGGTGCTAGACTGAAATAGAACAGGAGTTGCTTTAAACTGGTGTTGCAAGTCTTGAGCTGTAACTAGCCTCGATTCACCGTTTGAATACTTAGATGATTCACTAATGGTCAATGATAAATAGGATATAATACAAGTCCCCTGAAACCGAACATTTCTCTTAATCATTAAAATAGAAATTTACTTTCCAGTATTAAAATCAACCAACCAATCAATCAATCAAAATAGCTGGTAGCTTTAAAACCAACCAACCGACCTTGAACACGCTCCCACGCTGCGTAATCCCCCCGAAGAACAATTATTCCCCTAGTTCCCTTGGGTTCGACCCCTACTTACCAAGTACTACCCAGTAGTATAGTTGCGAGTAGCGGACTATTATAAATTTATTTGCACAATCGCTTTGACGACGAGCGGTTCTGTCAAATTGGCGCCGTTGCCGGGGAACTAGTCATCGGATAACTGTTCTTTGAATCGTTACGCGCTTCAAAAACAAACCATGTCTCGCAAAGAAAGTCACCATGACTACCAGGATGACGAAGAAATAAACCTGTACGATCAAAATGATGAGGTACCGTTTCCATTCGTCGACGATCCGGAACAACTCATCAGAAACAGAAGAGCTCGTGATAGGGAAGCAGTCAAAAGAAACCAAGAATTACCCGAGGACCGAAATGCAGCTGGTCCAGTACAACCACCTATCCATCCCCCACGACCACAACCTCAACCTCGATACATGCCAAGAAGAGAACCCGCTTTCGACGACTACTACGGGGATAACTACTACCGCGAACCAACTATGGGCGAGTTAAATGCCCCTAATTTCGAGACACAGCCGTGGTGCATCTATGAGAGCCCTGAATTAGAAAATATAACCATCAACGCATCAGTGGCACATAGCCTGCCAAAATTCTCAGGAGCTCTTGGAGAACCTACCGCAACTCACCTCCAACGCCTACATGGCATTTGCCAGAATCTAAAGCCCAATAGAGTGAATATGGACGACTTCAAGTTAAAGGCGTTCTATTTTTCCCTCATAGACTCGGCAAGCGACTGGTTCCTTTCATTGCCTTCCGGAAGCATCAGAACATGAGCTCAGATGCAGAAGAAATTGTTAGACAAGTACTACCCGGCTGGAAGAGCAATACAAGTAAGGAAGCAACTACAGGAAATCAAACAAGGTCCCAATGAAACCATGTACGATTACCTGGAAAAGTTCAATCACCTAGAAAGGAGCTGCTGTACCCTTGGACTACCCAAGAAACTTGTCATCGAGTACCTCATTGATGGATTAAGACCATTAGACAAAATGCTCTTGGATGCCTCAGCAGGAGGGTCCATGATGAATCTATCATTAAGTGGCATCAGAAATCTCATCGCCAACGTTGCTGAAAATGCTCGATTTAGAGAAGAGACCACTCGCCAAGATGAATTCTCTCGATCAAAAAGGGTAGCACAAACCGAGGCATCAGTAAACTCCATAACTGAAGAGATGAAACAGTTAAAGGAGATGATGATTGAGATCATACGTAGACAGCCAGTTACGGTAAAACCTTGCGAGTTCTGTGGTTCTACAGACCACAAAACGGACGCATGCCCAACATTGATAGAAGAAGAACCGGCTGATGTAAATACAGTGGGAGGATATCAAGGATACAACAACAACAACGACAGAGCTGGACAAAATAGACAGTACGGTCAAACATCCAAACCAAGCTGGCACAACAACAACAGCTATCCTCAGAAGGAGACACAACCAGTTGTCCCTCAACTAGCTCAGTCATACTACCAACCCCCCCACCGGCAGTATAACCAGAACGCTCAATCGGCAAGCCAATATCAACAAAAAGGACCAAATCAGTACCAAGCCGGGCCAAGCAATCAGCAGGAACCAAGCAAATTGCTCAACGACACGATGAAGGAGCTCGCGGGAAACATTAATCAGTTGGGTACTTCGCTACACCAGTACCAGGCAAAAACTGACGGGGCAATCTCGGAATTGACCAAACAAATGTCCCAGCTCGCCACCGCAATGTCTACACTCACTACTGAACCTGGCAGACTTCCTTCACAGACCGTTCAAAATCCAAAGGCAAATATAAGCATGATAAAGAGGTCAAGCATGAAGGCTACACTAGGAGAAGTAGCACGATCCCCAACTTACAAACTCACGAACAATCACTTCAACCGCAGACGTCGACCTGATTGGAATCAAGAGGAAGATTGTCCCAATAATGGCAAAACATGGGTTACACATGCCGACAATGGACGATATGCATTCACCGTCTGCATAACACCACCGCCAATTATACACACCGACGTACCAGCATCAGGATGGGACGACGACAACAACTTAAGGCCAAGGAATAGGCAGACTGGTCCAGGAATAGAAAGAACCCTCGTTTCAGACCATTAGTCACAACCGGAAAGAGATAAAGACCCAGGAGCCTTTACAATCACCTGTGGTATTGGTGAAACCCAGATCCATAAATGCTTAGTCGATCTTGGGGCTGCTGTCAACGCCATGCCTTCCTCCTTGTATTACCTACTAGGACTTGGTCCGTTGAAACCACCTCGATCAAATATCGAGCTGGGAGATAAATCCTGCATCCGCCCGGTTGGAGAACTGGAAGATGTAATACTCCATGTGGGAGAACTTGTCGTTGCTGCAGACTTCTATGTAATACCAACAGAAGAAACCTGCGAAGACGACCCACCAACAATAATATTGGGACGACCATTCCTCTACGCCACTAAAGCAAGAATCGATGTGGGCAAGGGGTCATTATCACTTAAGTTCGGCGGCAAAATTGCACATTTCTACATTAATAAGAGCCGCCCGGACACGAAGAAACCACCAGACATAACACCTATCTCAGATCACGGTGCACAGTTTTCTGACCTGTCATTAGGGACCAGAAAAGTATCAAGACCAGCAGCTATGGTCAAAGGTCTCCCGCCTTCTCAGAAACAATGGAAAGAGAAAACACCAAAACAATGGAGCTCTTACTCCAGCAAGAAGTCAGGAAGAAGCAACACTGGAACGGTGGCAAAGTTTGACTTGCGCCACCCATGGGACCCAAACCAATGAACCACAAACGAGGTATCGTCGAGCCAACGACGTTAAACAAGTGCACTAGTCGGGAGGTAACCCGACACTATCTTACTTTTCCACACTTTAATTTCTGTCATTTAAATTCAGTAATTTAGTTTTAAGCTTGCATGACTTTTGAACTAAGGCACGCCTTCGTTCAAAAGTGGGGGGTGAGAACCACCTATGTACATAAATAACATGCTTGCTGTTTTTCTTTTTTTAGTAATAGTATCTTTTTGAAAATATGAACTTAAGAATGTGAAAAAGATAAATCGTAATTCATGCATTAACCTTGTGAAAATTCAACTGTTTAAAAACTTAGAATGTAACTTTCCATTTGTCCTTTGTGCTGAGATAACTAGGGATGTGGAGTTGATATAAACTGCCCTAGAGAGGCTTGGCAAGCAATCAAAGGATCAGATCAAACTATATGGTTTTCGAAGTCAGTGGAGGCTGCACTTCGGGTTTCAGTGAAAATTGAAGTCATCTCCGCCATGCAATGCAAAAGGCGAGGATGGGAATCAGACCATCCTATCTCCGGTCAAAGTAGCCGAGAAAATAGATGAACGACCCTCATCTTGACCCGCGTGAAAACGACAGTCAAAGTAGCCGAGAAAATAGATGAGCGACCCTCACCTTGACCCGCGCGAAAACGGCAAAAACGAGAAGAGCGGGGAAGTATTTCTATAGGCTTGCGGGCGATGATTGGACCTCCCAAAAAGGCTTGAGAAAATGGACTTGCAAAACCACAAAAAGGCGAAAAGCTCGAAGAAGCAAATCAAGAGGCCAAAGGCCCAAAATTGTGAAGGTTTTAACCGAACAAAAGTGAAGAACTCAAAGCGTCAAATCAAAGGCCAAAGGCCAATTCACTACAAAAAGCAGTCCCTCGCCAAAAGAAAATCAAAGTACTCAAACCACTGAAACCTGAACCGAATCACGTGCTATAGAAAGCTACCAGAAAACCATATAGTAAGAGACGATCCCAAGATTGCAGTCCAGGAGCCTAAAAAGGGCTATCTCCCGAGACATCCAATATAATTTGCATCTCAGCACGGAGGTACACGTATCAAGTTACTTCTATTTATTTACGCAGTTTAATTTGGTAATAAGTAAGCAATGCATGAATTAGGATAGATCGAGTACCACAGTCTAATTTTCATATTCCAAAGCCAAACTTAGAACTTACGCCCTTTAATAGTATTGTTCGGGACGAACAACTAAAAGTGTGGGGTAATCTGATGGACCATAATTATACGAATCAGAAACACATTAAAACCCACCAAATTAGACTGTTTGTCTATCTAACTTCTATGTGTTAGTCCCGATATATTTCCACAGGGCATTTTAGAGACTGAAGTGAAAACACGCTAAGGAGAGGATTTTATGCTGAAAAGATAACAAGAGTCAATCCAAGGTCAAGATCATATACCGACTGAAGAAATATCAAGGATCCTGACGTTGAATTGACCATAACAAATTAATCAGAAGAATCAGGAGTGAAGTCAAGACAGCCCGGGGAAGAAACACATTGACAGTTTTGTGAAAAGACTGCACAAAACTGTACAAATCTCACATTGAACAAGGATGACCGGCCACTTGAAGAAGTGGTGGCCAAGGGAGGAGCTCCTCCTCCTTGGCCACCGCCTACCGGCGGCTTGGGGTGGTGGTGACCGGCGGCTTTTGCCCCTCCTCCACATGTCACCACCACCTTCCTCCTCCTCCACCACTCCTCTTCCTCCACATGTGGCCATCTCCTCCCTTGATTTTCTCCTCCAATCAAAATGCAACACTTACCACCCATCTCCACCACCCATCTCCTCCCCTTTGGGCTATAAAAGGAGGAGCTCCTCCTCCTCATTTCACACAACAAAATCTCATTTTCACTTCTCTCTCTAGAAGTTGTAATATTTGTAACGTTGTAATTTTGCTTTGGAAATAAAGGATAGCTCCCTTGGCGCTTCAACGGTTGTAAGTATTTCTTCGTATTTATTTACTGCTTTTATTTCCTTAGTATAATGTTTACGCGATGAATAGTAGCTAAACTTGTAGTTCGGTCTAAGGGGCGCGCTTGTATTATAAAATGTTTTAAGACTATTAACTTAGTGTCTAGTCTTAGTATTCAAAACTTGTTCTATGTGCCATATATAGTCAGAGTTTCCAAGGTTGAGTGGATGCTGTAACAAGCAAAGCTCTTCTGTGGGAATTCGTGATCATACTCAGGTAGTGGAAGCTGTAACAAGCAAAGCTATCTGAGGAGTTCGACTCATCCTAAACCTCATCTGGTCGAGCGTAACTGTGAGATCAGGTGGATGCACCCAGGCTAGCATACCTTAGGGTATTGGCGCTAGACTGAAATAGAACAGGAGTTGCTTTAAACCGGTGTTGCAAGTCTTGAGCTGTAACTAGCCTCGATTCACCGTTTGAATACTTAGATGATTCACTAATGGTCAATGATAAACAGGATATAATACAAGTCCCCTAAAACCAAACATTTCTCTTAATCATTAAAATAGTAATTTACTTTCCAGTATTAAAATCAACCAACCAATCAATCAATCAAAATAGCTGGTAGCTTTAAAACCAACCAACCGACCTTAAACACACTCCCACGCTGCGTAATCCCCCCGAAGAACAATTATTCCCCTAGTTCCCTTGGGTTCGACCCCTACTTACCAAGTACTACCCAGTAGTATAGTTGTGAGTAGCGGACTATTATAAATTTATTTGCACAATCGCTTTGACGACGAGCGTTTCTGTCAGAGATCTAGCATGCAATTCTCTATCCTAATGTTACCGATCGTGCAGGGAATGGTGTATGTGCCTGGATCACCACACTTTGGTGGCACCTTGCGCTGAATCACTGCTGAAACATCCCTGCTCATAAGCTCCTGGTCGGGCTGGGTTCCCCTTCGTCTGTTCGTGCACAACTCCTTTAGAAACTTGGAGTACCTCGGAATCTGCTTAATGGCCTCAAGGAGTGGGATATTGATTTCCACCTTGCTGAATAGCTCCCACACTTCCCTGTCCATCACATACTTCTTTGGAGCTCGAACCTGCACAGGAAAAGGCAGAGGTACCTGGACGTTAGAATTCTCGGTGATAGGAACCGGCCCAGCCTGAGAGATCTCGCCTGATGTGATCAGGTCTGGTCCGATCTCGTCCTGGCCGAAGGTACTAGGCTCGGCTGCTTCGTCCTCGGGCTTTTGTTGATTCTCGTCCTCTGATGGTCCTGATGCCCTTTGTGCACTCCTTAATGTCACTGCACTGACGTTCCCTTTTGGATTTTGAACTGTCTGTGAGGGAAGTCGTCCTGTGCTCACACTGTTTGCGAGATTCGAGACTAGTGTAGTAAGCTGGGACATCTGTTTCTTTAAGTCTGCAATGTCTCCCTTGGTCGTGGCTGCCAGTTCTTCTACTATCTTTTCGAGAGGTTTGTTGGAGCTGTGATTGCTCGGGCCTGGCTGATTATTGATCGGTCCTCGGTGTTGGTACTGACTAGGCCCGTTTTGCTGGTACTGACGATAAGGAGGCTGGTAGGGCTGCTGATTCTGCTGAGGCGCATTCTGTCGTTCCGGCTCTCTCTGTGCCTGATGTTGCTGATTATTGCTCTTACAGGGCTGTCCGTTGACTCCTTGATTGGTCGTGGCTGCGCCATATTGCCGGACTGCCCCTGGTCTGTTGCCATAACTCTGATAATCGCCCACTGTATTGACATCAGCCTGGTCGTCTGCTACTAAGGTAGGGCACTCGTCTGTCTTGTGGTCTGTAGCTGCACAGAACTCGCACGGCTTGGTCTGGACTGGTTGCCTTCGGATGACATGCTGCATCAGCTCCTTAAGATACTTGATCTCTGCGGCCATGGTACTGGATGGGGGCTCGACCCTTGAGACGTTCCTGGTCCGGGTGTATTCTTCTTCTTTGGTGGACTCATCTTGGAACCGCTCGCTCTCGGCCACTGCCATTATCTTTCGTCGGACTCCGGCTGGGGATAAGTCCATAAGATTGCCTCCAGCTGAGGTGTCTAAGAGCTTCCTGTCGAGCTTGCGAAGACCGTCTAGCATGTACTCCACGAGCAACTTCTCTGGTAGGCCTAGGTTGCAGCAGCTCTTTTCCAAGGCGATGAATTTCTCCACGTACTCGTACATGGTCTCGCTTGGTCCCTGCCTAAGCTCCTGTAACTGGCGCCTGACTTGCATGGCTCGTCCTGCTGGGAAGTACTTGGTGAGAAACTATTTCTGCATCTCCTCCCATGTATAGATGCTGTCTGAGGGCAGAGATAAAAACCAGTCTGTAGCGGAGTCAGTGAGTGAGAAATAGAATGCCTTGAGTTTGAAGTCATCCACTGAAGCTCCGTAGGGTTTGAGATTATGGCAACTGCCATGATAGCGTTTCAAGTGCCCTGTAGCTGATTCTCCCCTTGCTCCCGAGAATTTGGGAAGGTGATGTACGATTGAAGTGCTGATAGCTATTTCTTCGAGTTCTGGTCCTTCATAGATGGGCCATGACTGGTCTTTGAAGTCGGGGACCGAGAGCTCTCCCATGGATGGCTCCTCATCGTGATAATAAGCTTCTTCCTCGTACACCGACTGTCTGAGTCGTCTGATGGGCGGTTGGGGCTGGACCTGGTGTTGAACTTGTTGCTGCGGTCGGGCCTGGACTTGTTGTCGAGCTGGGGCATGTTGTCGGACTTGTTGCGGACCCTGGATTGGATTTCGGGCCGGAGCTTGCTGTTGTACCTGTTGCTGGACGTGTTGCTGCTGTCGAACTGGTCCTTGGTTCTGTCGAGCTGCTTCTCGTTGTGCACGCCTTTGATCGCGGACTAGCTGTTCTGGATCGTCGTAGATCACTTGTTGTACTCCTTCGTTGTTGTTGATTATTGGTGGGTTTTGGTCGAACTGTTCTTCCTCGTACTGTTCGTTATTAGCAATTCCATCACCTGCGTGAGCCATGGCGCAAGAATAGCAAAGCACCGAATAGCAAGACACCAAAATAGCAAGAACAGACTAGTAACAAAGGGTCCCCAGGAGATTGGAGGAGTCACAGCGGTCTCACTTAAAACCCAATCTCCTTAGACTCGTAACTCTTGGTGACAGAACCCTCTAAAAGCTAGAAATTGAAATCGAGATAATCGTAAATCGGAAAACAAGGCAATTGAAAATAACGAACTAGGAGAATTCACCGAATAGCAAGAAATACGAAATAAACAAAAAATAGAAATAAACAAAAAATTGGAAATTTCTAAAAACACTAAAAATTCAAAATAAAGCACTAAACGATCTCCGATGGCCGAAAAACAGCGTATGTCACGAGCATTTGCTCGTGAGCCCTCATCTACTCGTCGTTCCGCTCAGAATAAGATATTATGGGCTGAAATCGGACACTGGTAGCTCGAATCCTGCAGACTTTTCGCAAAACTGCAAAAACAGTGAAAAAGCACTAAACCGAAAAAAACAAAAAACAAAAAACAGAACAAAAATTTCACCGTGCATAGCTCCCCGGCAACGGTGCCAAAATTTGACAGGCGTCGTCGGTACCTGCAAATCTAAATTTATAATCTCCTCACTCTGAACTGTGGGTTAGTACAGTGGGAAGCAAGGGTCGAACCCAAGGAAGCTAGATAGTTACTACTTTGTTCTGTAAGAGGGAAAAAGAAAGATTGGGTGAAAGCAACAGTTTAAGAAATAACAGTAGAGCACGAAATTGAGTAAGAGTGTATCAGGCAGAGAAGATATTCAGGCTAGGGTTTTATTCAATTGTGACTAGGTTTATCCTTGATTTCTAAGTATTTATTCTTTTCTTCTTAAGGTTACTCCTGGTCAGGTTATAACCGTTTAATTCTAGCAAACCTAATACTCCTGGTCAGGTTATATTAGGTTTAGTGCTCTACTTATTCTAACGGGTCAGTATCAAATAAGCAGTAAATAGATAGTGAGTATTACTAGGTTAAGTTGTACCCTTTCGGATCTCCCCTTAACTTAATAATTCAAACTGATAATTTGCACAAGAACTAAATAAAATGCAAGAATAATAATGAATAACAGAGTCTCAAAACATTGTCACAATTATTCAACCCTAACCCGAATAATCGATTTAGTTACACATGCTCATGGAAACAATGAAGAAAGTAAATAAGAACAAGAGTACTTCACTAATGAACCGAGGAAACAAAGACTGAGTCACGGCTGAGCTATGGTGAGTCACGGCCGAGTGATGGTGGTGCACGGTGGAACAAGGCGGCGGAGCAAGGAGCGAACGTCTAGGGCTTGGACGTGAGTAGAGGAGACTCACTCGTGAGTTTGTGGGATGAGTATTAGGTCTTGTATGCTCCTCCTTATATAGAGTTTGAGAAACCCTAAAGTTCCCAAAATAAGCCAAAGATAATCATGGCAATATTTCCATAATATTCTTTGCTTTATCTTCAAGCTATCTCTTTGCTTGGGAATTAAGCCACCTTAAACCTTCTTGAATATTCCGAAACCCTAGATGTCAGTTTGCCCTAAATATGACATTGGGCTGGATGAATTTGGGCTTTGAACTCTGTCAACTCGGCTGCGACTCGGATGCAACTCGGTCAACTCGGCTGGAACTCGGATGCTAGGGCTGATCGGACTGGGTACTTTGGGGCCGATTTGACTCACCTTCGGACACTCTTCTGGCCGGGCTCTTGGTCTGGGGCACTAGCTGGACATGTATACTTGATGCTAGGACCTTGAAATAGGACATTTAAATGGACATTGAAGCTCAGGCGGTCCTTGAAGTTGGTGTCTCAGCCAGCCGGAAATAGTCCCTGAAATTTGGCTAAGTCCTGAAATCTGCGCTGATCGGACTAGCGACTTTGGCAATGATTTACTCCGGCCTTGGACAAGCTTTTGGCCAGGGTCTTGGCCATGGGCACCAGGTGGACATCCGTACTTGGTGATAGGACCTTGAGATCACCCCATTGTGAGGGCGGATAAGGCCGGGGCGGCTCTCAAAGTCGAGGTCTCGGTCATGGTGCGCTGGTCTCAAAATCTGCCGGTGAGTCCGATTTGCGCCCTTTTGCTCTCGAATGAAGTTCCTTTACTCCGCATGACTCCAAAATCATCTTGTGATGCATTTATGGCCTAAAGTGCCATCTTTAAGCGCAATTCCTCCTAGAGTTTCCAAATCACCTGAAACACGAAACAACACTAAGAAGTAACTGTTCGTTTAATAAAGTGCTGGAATTGGTGGGATTTAATGACTCGATGAGTCGTATAAATACGGCTCATCAGCGACAAATCGACGAACTTGCAGACCTGATTGACGAACGAAATCTGTGAGTCTGGGAAGCAATTCTCACACCCAAGGTTCTCTCGGCGAGTCTGGGAATGATTCGCGAAATCAATCGTCCCAATTTACTGCCAGATATGCATGACTGATATGAAACAAACACTACAAGGTTCTCTCGGTGAGTCTGGGAATGGTTCTCTCGGCGAGTCTCATGTAGGAATTTTGATTGTATTTATCTATTATGTCAACTGATGTAATTACTTTTTATTATTGTTCGTAGTGTGGCACACATTATTCGTAGTAGAATTCTGCATTTATTCGTAGTTTATCACACTTAATTTGTAGTCCGAGTTTCTTATGAATTATTTCAACTGAGTTCGTAGTGTAGGATGCCTTATTTATTCGCAGTGTAGCACACTTAATTCGTAGTCTCTATTGACTGAACATGGCTTATCTTCGTATATGATACATCGATCGTATGTGATTCAAGTCCTTTCTTATTATTGTTCGTAGTAAAACGTAGTTCATTCCTTATTTGTTCGTAGTGAATGACACATTATTCGTAGTGTAGGATGCCTTATTCGTAGTGAAATGTAGTTCATTCCTTATTTGTTCGTAGTGAAGGACACATTATTCGTAGTGAAACGTAGTTCATTCCTTATTTGTTCGTAGTGAATGACACATTATTCGTAGTGTAGGATGCCTTATTTATTCACAATGTAGCACACTTAATTCGTAGTGTCTATCGACAGAACATGGCTTATCTTCGTATATGACACATCGATCGTATGTGATTCAAGTCCTTGTTTATTATTGTTCGTAGTGAAACGTAGTTCATTCCTTATTTGTTCGTAGTGTAGCGATCGTAATATATTTTGGGTATTTTTGTAACAATCATTACCAAAAACATTATAAATCAAATGTTTGTATTTGTATTGTAGCTGCAAGAAGTGGCTGTTGGCAGAGCTGTGGACCTCTTTACTTTAAATGGTTATGCTCAGCTTAGATATGAGTTGGAGAACATGTTCCATATTGAAGGAGAGTTAGGCACTGGTAGTAAATGGGCAACTGTATACACAGACAATGAAGGGGATCAATATACGGTCAATTGGGATCTGTTTCATTGATTCGTTCTCTTAGGTAAAAGAGAAATCTTTATCTTGCATTCTGCATCAAGATTGATTTGCCTTATGCTTTCTTTGGTGTGGTCTTTTCATGTTAAATTGAGATTATATGAACTATAATTACCTAGTCCACAACATGTTAAACAGTAAGATAGCAGCTGCGGTGAACTTCAAATTTTTGCATGACAAAAATGTTGAACTGAAATGAAGGTTTAAAATTAATATGGATATAATTGCTGATAGAACACACACCTCCAACGTTTATAAAAAAACATTTATGGTCTTAGTATTATTCATTTTCTTTTGCTGTCTGCAGGAACTACTCTTCCTTTTCTGCTGGGAACATATCAATGGATCTGGTCCAAAGTATAAATCAGCAAAATTTAGCCTTTCAGATCTCATCTTTGCAGATAGACTATTAATTGCAAACTGCTCCATATGCTGTTCTCCTCTCCTTCAATCAAGAGTACAAAAACTATGAATACATATTAATCTGTTTTTTAAAGAGTACAAAAATCAGGTGGGGTCTGGTGGAGATCCAATTTGATAATCGCATCTGAATCAATTTGTGACACGAGCTGGTTTATAAAGGCTTTGATTCGTAGCAATATTCGTAGCATTCTGTAACATAATTCGTAGTATGTAATTGATGCAATTTGTTCAACTTATTATTCGTAGCATTATTCGTAACATCCTGTAACATAATTCATAGTATGTAATTGATGCAATTTGTTCAGCTTATTATTCGTTGCATTATTCGTAGCATTATTCGTAGCATTCTGTAACATAATTCGTAGTATGTGCCTATACAGGCAAAAATATCCACCAATCAAGGCCTGCCTTTACCATTCACACAAAATGACTCTATCAATGAGATTCCACCACAGCGGCAAAGATGAAACAATATGCACTATATTTAACTATGCATTTCAGCAAAAGTAACCTGAAAGATGGTAATGAATGTCAATTTCACATAAATTGTTATTACGAAAGATAAAACTGATACTACAAATTATAAATCTGGTAATACAAATTATCAATCTATTATTACGAAAGATAAATCTGTTACTACAAATTATAAATCTGGTAATACAAATAATATTACTAGATTGGACCAATATGTTATTAAGAAGTCTATGACATAATATCGTAGCTGCTGTATATAAGACACGTGTGAAACTCCATATTGCGGTGCTGAGGGCGCATGGCTTGTCATCGGTTTCTGCAAGGTTCAAAATGTAGAAGGCGGTTACTTAAACAATCTATACCAGGTACTGCTGATGGACCAAAATTATACGAATCATAAACACAGTATAACCCCCTTAATTAGACATTTTGTCTATTTAACTTTTGCTTGTTAGTTCAGATATATTTTTACAGAGTATTTCAGAGCTTAGAGAGAATACACACTAAAGAGGAGCTTTTAAAGCAGAAAAGATGTTACGAGTCAATCCAAGGTCAAGATCATATGCCGACTGAAGAAATATCAAGGATCCTGACGTTGAATCACTCATAACAAATTAATCAAAAGAATCAGGAGAGGAATCAAGACAGCCCGGGGAAGAAACACACTGACAATTTTGTGAAAAGACTGCACAAAACTGTACAAAATTCACATTTGGGCAAGATGACCGGCCACTTGGGCAAGCGGTGGCCAAAGCCACCCCTCCTCCTCCCTCCACCATCGGCAACCAGCGACTCCTCCACATGGTGACCAGCGGCTTTTGCTCCTCCATAGGTGGTGGCTCCTCCTTGCTCCTCCTCTCCTTCCTCCATGTGGTGGCCATCTCCTCCCTCCATTTTCTCCTCCAATCACCATGGGATACTTGTGGCCATCTCCTCCTCCTCCCATGGCTATATAAGGAGGAGCTCCTCCTCCTCATTGAGAACACACCTCAATCTCATTTTGTAAACATCTCTCTAAGTTTATGTATTTGTAAGTTTGGCTTTGGAAATAAAGGATTGCTCCCTTGGCGCTTCAACGGTTGTAAGTATTTCTTAGTATTTATTCAACTGTCTTTATTTCCTTAGTTATAATGTTTAGCGCGATGAATAGTAGCTAAACACCTCATTCGGTAGAAGGGGTGGACTTGTATTATAAAATGTTTTAGACTATTAACTTAGCATCTCTCCTTAGTATTCAAAACTTATTCTATGTGCCATATATTCAGTTAGAACGTCCAAGGTAGAGTGGATGCTTGGAATGGCAAAACTCTACAGCGGGGTTCGTAAACTTGTACGGATAAGTGGATGCTTGGAATGGCAAAGCTTATTTGAGAAGTTTGACTCATCTTAAACACCTTTGGTTGATCGGGAATGATTGATCAAATGGATGCACATAGGCTAATATAACCGGGAATGGAGTATTAGTCTAAATAGAATAAGTGCTCTACGTCCTTGGAATAGGCTAGACAGTGTACGCAAATCGAGTGCTTGGAATGACCTTGATACACCGTTTGAATACTTAGTAGAGTCACTAAAGGTCAATGATAAACAGGATATAATACAAGGCCCCTGAAACCGAATGCTTTCCTTTAATTGTAAAATTGTAATTTACTTTCCAGTCCTAAAACCAACCAACCAACCAATCAATCACTTAGCTGGTAGCTTTAAAACCAACCAACTAACCTAAAACATGCTCTCGCGCTGGACAACCCCCTCAAAGAACATCTATCCCCCTGATTCCCTTGGGTTCGACCCCTACTTACCACTTGCTACCCAGTAGTATAGTTGCGAGTAGCGGGCTATTATAAATTTATTCTTGACGTTTGCACATAACGACTGTGCATCCATCAACTGCCAAAGTTATAATCTTTTCAGAGTAGTGCATGATCATGCGAACTTCTCCAGCATGCCTGATGATGAAAAGTAAAAATGTTGTTAAAATTAAAGGACAAAGTGGTTCAGTTAAGCTGTAACATCAACTTGAAAACACAGTAGCTATAAAAACTTACACGTTACAATCACATTTTATCTAATCTATCATAGAGTCTATGTTAAAGTCTTCAGTTGATTCAATCTGCCATTTACAAAGTAAACACGGAATGACTCAATCTGCCATTTACCGTCAATCACGTTTTATCTAATCTTGGTTGACAGATTTTAATGAATCCTAATGGCTTCTAAACACAGAGAAGATAAGAACAAAAAAATTTCCTACTACAAGCCAATACAGAAATTCTCATAGAACAAGCAATAAGCTATGCGCTAAAGTCTCTTGTCTTACCTGCCATTTTTTGTCTGTATAGGCCAATAGCTGTCATCAAAGACCGTTAAAAGAACATTTTGAAGCTGAATCCTACAAGATCATGACAATCATTCAATAAAGAACTCTGAAAAACTTCCACGATTATCCAAACTAACAAAAATCAAGTACCACTTACTTTCCACTACCAATAAAATCATCATATGAATTGGTGTTGCTATTCCAAACTACAACATTAATCTCACTTAGACCTTCAATCAAGTTGAACACAAACTTCTCTTGAAAAGTCGGATTCTTGCCTCCATCTACACAATCCACAACTTCAATCAACAACACATAAAAAGACCCCATCTTTTATCCATCACAATTACAAGTGGCCAAAAATGCTGTTTAGTTTCGCCAAATCTCAATCCAAAAGACAAGATTAAAGCCAAGAACAATCGATGAATGACTGACCAGTGCAAGTTCTGGTGCGAAACTTGAAGCTGGCATATTCGAGACAGACGTAGGGATCCTGCCTGGATATCCACTCCGTATCCCTCAGCTTGGAACATCCCACAACTGCAATTCAGATGAGATCTGCGTCGCCAGTCCGGTCTATAATTCAGATCTGCATCGTCAATCCGGTCTATAACTCGGACTCAGATTTGTGTCGATTCCAAACTGAATCCGGTCCGAGAGCGATCCTCTCCTCTCGAACAAAAACTCGCAATCGCTTCATCGCGGCGGACGAATGCACGATGGTGGAAGATGTGGATCGGCGTCGGTGACAGAGAGAATAGGAAGTGATTGAAAAAAATGAAATTCTGATTTTTTCCAAAAATGCCCTTTAAACTATAATTAGTAATTAATTAAATGCTAAATATATTGATTATTAACCTCCATAGGATCTTAGATCTAATGGTCATGAAGACTTCTCATTTCTCACCGTAACATACAGTTCTCATGTAATCTTTTCTCTAAATATTATATTGATCAACTATATCTAGCTACTATCTAGAGTCTTTAACAGATCCAGAAGTCACTATCCCCTTCACAAAGCTCAAGTACTCAGGTGGTAGCCGCCGAGGTTTTCCTAACCAAGCCAATTTGTCCTTGAATCCAAAAAAGATATTTGCATTCTCACATAAATGGCATAGCATATCAGGACACAAATAAAATATCACATCAAAATTTTAGCCAACACCTAGCGTGCAGCAGCTTATAGCTCTATATGGAGTTTAACCATATATGAAAAGTTCATAGAAATTACCTGTATATATTTGTCACACAGACTCCGGCTGTCTTATTCATGGGCATATCATAATCATTATCCAAACTGAAATTATCTTCTGAATATAATCCTCTTCAAGTTTTTCTTCCTCGGTGCAATTATCTTTTTTTCTCGATTGGATCGGTCACTACGCCATTCTGTAACTTACGCGACAAAATTTGATTGACGTCGCTTTAGTTCATGTCGCTTAAATTAGTTTACCCGACAAATACAGAATAGTATGTCGCTTAAAGTATTTTACGCCACAAAGGTTAACGCGACAAGCAAAATACGCCGTTTAAGGTATCTTAGACAATAAAAGTTTAAGCGATGAACGTACTTAAGTCGCGTTAGTTGTCTTACGCGACAAATGTTTATACGACGTGAAAGGTACATCACGTTATGTATAATGGGCGACGTATAGTTTAGACGACATGTAATACACGTCGCGTATAGGTGCATAGGAGACATAAACAATGCGACATTTTAAAGTCTGTCGCATTATTGTTTAAAGCTGGCGACCACAATTCGATTAATTTTTTGCTACAGTTTGAAATGTAAATAAAAATAATTAATAAAAAATAGGGCCAGAAAACTCCCAAAATAATCAATTGAACAATTAGCCGATTAGGTTTATGTGGATACAGATTACAGTGGATATGTATCTGTTGATTTTGTCTCTTATATTCTGCCATGTCCTCTTTGTGAAAATTAGAAAGCTACGTTAAAATGTTGATTTGTTGAGTATGTCCTCTGTCTGTAATAAGTATTCAAATATAGAAGTTTAGGGGCTTGTGTACAATTTACTAAAATGGCAATATGTGGCAATTTACTAAGGATTGAACGAAACGAAAGGCAATGACGATTAAATTGTTTTTTATCTCCGCTTCCCAGATTCCTCTTTCTCCTAACCCTAATTTCTATCTTCTTCACCTCAACTTCTCAAATCTTCTCCGAACATCCTCTCATCTATATTTTTTATTCTGTTGCGAACACATCCCGTTCGTATCACTCTGTCTGCTTTTGTTCAAATCATCATTTAGAAGTTTCGAGCGAGAAGACAAGGTAGAGGCGGAAAACTGAAAGGGCAGGAAATCACAGAGATCGAGCGAAGAATCAGCGGATTCGGAGTCGACATCAATAGCGCAAGCGATTTGTGTCCGGCGAGTGCAGGCGAAGCTCAGCCGAAGAGCGGTGGCATTGGGACCAAACGAAGCCGAGTAACGTTTGTTCCAGATCTCGAATTAGCGCATCCTGTGGTTGTCTGGCGTTCGTCGAGGCAGTGATTGTATCGTGGTTATGGCGCACGCACTCTGAGAAGTCGGGCATGGTGAGTTAGTCCATGGTGCTTTACAGCAGGGGCTGGCAGCGACAGTGCTGTTCAACTAGGTTTTAATCAGAAGTCTCTTTATTGATATTCAGTATTGATCTTTCCTATTTAGTTTATTTTGGATTGATACATAATGTGTGTTTTTATAGATTTAATTCACCGTCTATACCCATTGGATTGGAAAGTAAGTGCCCATGCTTTCCAATTGATTGTGTTATATCAATATTATTGCTGTTTGTTTCCCTTGCAGATGCACAGCCTTCGCTGCACTGAGTCTTTCATGTGGGAAAATGTAGTGAAGTAACTAAGAAAGCTGGAACAAGATGATCAAACTGAGCTAAATATGCTTGAAATTTCGAAGCGCTTCCAGTTTCAACTCAGAAGAAGAGGAAATAGATGACATGGATGATGATGATGGTAAAAGATTTCTTTGGATGCTTTTGCATTTCTGAATGCTTACCTATGCTAGTAATAATTTCCTTAGTTTTGGGATGGTAAGTTATGCTGAAATTTATATTGTATTTGAGGCAGTACAAGTCTATGAAGTTATTAGATTCCCATGTCTGTTTATATTATTTGTGGCATTGTGGACCTTAAGTGTTGGCAACTTTAGATTTGTCACCTTAGTTTTGCATTTCTGAATGCTTACCTATGCTAGTAATAACAGGTCTCTCAGAATATTGCTGTACCACCCTATTGATTACATTCAAAATACTGGCATTAACTAGATAGCACTGCAGCCTAAGCATGCAGTCAAAAGTGTAATTTTTCCTGAACTACACATTTTGATCTTGTTGTTTATGCTATAAGTGAAAGGCCAAAATCCTTTTTTTATTGTGAATGAAGCAGTTTTTCTGGTGGCAGGATTTGGGGTGTTTTGGGTGGTAAAGAAAATGATGGAAAATAAACAAAAACTAAGCAGTTTTTCTGATGGCAGTATCTATTGTTCAAAGTTTCAAGCTTTTTGAAATTTCAAATTCAAACCCAAATATGAGTTGGCAAAACTAAGCAAACTCAAGCTCTTGTTCTTGTATTTCTGGGATCAGTAGTCTTGTAATAGTGCAATGTTTCAAGCTTTCTTGGCCAAAATTGTAGATGATGTTCATCTGATGTCTTCTAGGTGTAGCTTGAGTAGCAAGAGAGCAGAGCTTGTCTTGGGTGCGTTCATTATCATTACCATTTACTCATTCACAAGCCTATATAGGTTAGTATTTGTTAACTATGGGTGCTTAGGTTCTGTTGAGTAATTGTTGCACGTATGATGGTATCTCTAATGCCTTGTAAGAAGAGCAACTGCAGTACTGAACATTCAAATGTTGTATGTTGGTTGTTCCACGTGTAGCACTGCCTTAATTTATAGTTTCTGTTTATTGTTCTGCTTAGGCATTTCATTTGTTCTCTTAGTGGTTAAAATGTGTTGCAGGTAGAGAAATCATTTGTTGGAACTCTGTCGAAGTATTTAAAGATGTCAAGTGTCGGCGGGAAAAGACGTGAGTTATCCTAAACCTTCAGCTGATGGGTCTGAGATGGACAGTGATGATAATGATAGTGATAGTGATGAGGGCAGTGATAACGAGGCTAATGGATCTAAAGATCCAGTTTTGCAGGCATGTTACTTTATGAAGCCGTTCAAAATTCTAATGTAGAATCTGGATGTTTGTATGTAAACATGTAGACATGTAATGAATCGCAGGTTTTGAATGACATTTCTTATTCTATAGTTGAATTATATTCTTTAATGTCACAAAGATCCAAGTCTTATTAGTTATAAATCCAGTCTTGTGTCTTTTTATGCAACAATATATGATCATATGTTACAATATTATGTCAAGCTTAAAACATTTTAAGCGACTAATAATGGTTTAGCTAACGCATGTAGCATAATGATATATGCGACAAACATATATGATGTCACATTAGTGGTGTCCACTTAAGCGACATACGACATTATCGCGTCGCGTAAATTCTTATGTCACATATGATTAAGCGACGTATCTTAGGAGACGGGTGACCTGTCACATAGGTCTTAAGCGACATTTTAGGACTTTAAGCGACGATTTTTTAACCGTGGCGTAAGTTACAGAATGGCGTAGTGGGTGCAATTTTCCTTGACCGACCCATATTCAACATGCATAGATGCTTGGAGGTTGATGAGAAATCGATATTGATTTTTGACTAACCAACTCAGAAATATTAGTGTCGGATTGAATCATTTGTTGCTTCGGTTGAGGTTTCATTGTTTGTATGTTCTCGATCAACTCCTACATCTTCTGTAACACGTCGACCTTTCAAACTAGCATGCATTTTCTCCTCTGAATACTGTTCAATTGTCAAGCCATATTGTATGATCAAACCAGGTTTTTCATAATGCGATTATGGTTGACAATGCGGAAGCATCCAATCATAATTTTATGTGAGTCTCTGAAATTGTTTGTGAAGAAATAAAGCTACTATTTTGCTGCTGGGATTCAAGATTGTCGCTAAAGATCAGACTAGTTGTCGCTGAAGGGTTGGAGCTATCGTCGCTGAAGCGAGTTTGAACATAAGCGCAGTTTGAGAGTCGTTGCTAAAGCCCAAAGACCATTGCTATTGCACGCGGAGTCCGTTACAGAGGCGGTGGAGTTTGGTATAGCTCAAGCCAATGAGAGCGAGCCACGTCAGGCCAATGCGTGGCGCGAGTTCGGATTCGAAATGGACGAACGAGATTAGACACGATGGACGGACGAGATGCGATCTGGAGAAAAATAGTATAAAGACTAAAGTTCGAGCTCAGTTAGGGTTTATCCGAGTGAGTTAGAGAAATTGATTTCGTTCGACCCCAAATCGTGATCGTATTCGGCAATTGGTTGAGGGCTTCGTCTCGTATGGTGATTCCGAGTAGATTGGCATTCGTTTGTAGCGTTTGGCTCGATCCAAATAGAGATCGTAGTTGATAGTCTCGGTTTAAAGTTTGTAATCAGATTTCGTACTCCGGCGATGATTCAGTCAGTTCCACGGTGTTGACATAGTTTATTCGGACTGAGCTAGTGAGCTTGAGTGGATTAGCCTATCACCTAGAGGTGAACCACTATAAAATTGCTTGTGTCTTTACTTTCTGCAATTTCTCAATTCTGAATTGGATTTAGGGTTTGTTAATTTAAACTCAACAACGAATGTCAACTTAGTAATCTGAGTTAAATTACAACAGTGGTATGAGAGTCGTTGCTATTGATTTATGGCTAGTCTTGTTGTTGATTCCACCCTAATTTGATTATACTCAGACTTATACTTGTCTGGTGCTTTCTTGTGAGGAACAATGGTTTAAGCAAGAGTGGAAATCGCACCGTATGATGGCAAGGAAGACTTCCAAGTCTGGTGTCTCAAAATGAAGGATGTCATGTCCCATCACAGGGTGTTGGTGGCTGACAGATGCTTGTCGTCAGAGCAAATGTACAAATAAATTTATAATAGTCCGCTACTCGTAACTATACTACTGGGTAGTACTTGGTAAGTAGGGGTCGAACCCAAGGGAATCAGTGGGATAGTCGTTCTTTGAGGGGGTTTATCCAGCGAGAGAGCGTGTTTTAGGTTGGTTGGTTGGTTTTAAAGCTACTAGCTAAGTGATTGATTGATTGATTGGTTGGTTGGTTTTAGTACTGGAAAGTAAATTGCAGTTTATAATTGAGGAGAAATGTTCGGTTTCAGGGGCCTTGTATTATATCCTGTTTATCATTGACTCTTAGTGAATCTGCTAAGTATTCAAACGGTGTATCAAGGCCATTCCAAGCACTCAATTTGCGTACACTGTCTAGCCTATTCCAAGGACGTAGAGCACTTATTCTACTTAGACTAATACTCCATTCCCGGTTATATTAGCCTACGTGCATCCATTTGATCAATCATTCCCGATCAACCAAATGGTGTTTAAGGGCAGTCAAACTTCTCAGATAAGCTTTGCCATTCCAAGCATCCACTTATCCGTACAAGTTTACGAACCCCCACGGAAGAGTTTTGCCATTCCAAGCGTCCACTCAACCTTGGACGTTCTGACTTAATATATGGCACATAGAATAAGTTTTGAATACTAAGGCGAGACACTAAGTTAATAGTCTAAAACATTTTATAATACAAGTGCGCCCCTTAGACCGAATAAAAAACACTATTTATCACGCTAAACATTATAACTAAGGAAATAAAAAACAGTTGAATAAATACTAAGAATTACTTACAACCGTTGAAGCGCCAAGGGAGCTATCCTTTATTTCCAAAGCCAAACAAATATTACAACTTACAAAACTTTAGAGAGATAAGTGAATTTGGATTTTGGGGTGTGTTCTAAATGAGGAGGAGGAGCTCCTCCTTATATAGCCATGTGAGGAGGAGGAGATGGCCACAAGTGTCCCATGGTGATTGGAGGAGAAAATGGAGGGAGGAGATGGCCACCACATGGAGGAAGGAGAGGAGGAGCAAGGAGGAGCCGCCACCTATGGAGGAGCAAAAGCCGCCGGTCACCATGTGGAGGAGCCGCCGGTTGCCGGTGGTGGAGGGAGGAGGAGGGGTGGCTTTGGCCACCTCTTGCCCAAGTGGCCGGTCATCTTGCCCAAATGTGAATTTTGTACAGTTTTGTGCAGTCTTTTCACAAAATTGTCAGTGTGTTTCTTCCCCGGGCTGTCTTGATTCCTCTCCTGATTCTTCTGATTAATTTGTTATGAGTGATTCAACGTCAGGATCCTTGATATTTCTTCAGTCGGCATATGATCTTGACCTTGGATTGACTCGTAACATCTTTTCTGCTTTAAAAGCTCCTCTTTAGCATGTATTCTCTCTAAGCTCTGAAATACCCTGCAAAAATATATCTGAACTAACAAGCAAAAGTTAAATAGACAAAATGTCTAATTAAGGGGGTTATACTGTGTTTATGATTTGTATAATTTTGGTCCATTAGATCACCCCACACTTTTAGTTGTTCGTCCCGAACAATGCTATTCAAGGGCGGTATGTTAAGTTGGCTTTGGAATATGAAAATTAGACGGTGGTACTCGATCTATCCTAATTCATGCATTACTACTTATTACTAAATTAAACTGCGTAAATAAATAGAAGAAACTTAATACTTGTACCTCCGTACTGAGATGCAAATTATATTGGATGTCTCGGGAGATAGCCCTTTTTAGGTGCCTGGACTGCAATCTCGGGATCGTCTCGCACTATGTGGTTTTCCGGTAGCTTT
This sequence comes from Rhodiola kirilowii, assembly GCA_033675215.1. Taxonomy (NCBI): domain Eukaryota; kingdom Viridiplantae; phylum Streptophyta; class Magnoliopsida; order Saxifragales; family Crassulaceae; genus Rhodiola; species Rhodiola kirilowii. The sequence continues at coordinate 32,444,159 of CM066193.1, forward strand.
CTCTAGCACGTGATTCGGTTCGGGTTTCACTGAGTTGAGCCTTTTTGATTTCTTTCTTTTTTGGCGAGGGACTGCTTTTGTAGTGAATTGGCCTTTGGCCTTTGATTTGACTCTTTGAGTACTTCACTTTTTGTTCGGTTAAAACCTTCACAATTTTGGGCCTTTGGCCTCTTGATTTGCTTCTTCGAGCTTTTCGCCTTTTTGTGGCTTTGCTAGTCCATTTTCTCAAGCCTTTTTGGGAGGTCCAATCATCGCCCGCAAGCCTATGGAAATACCTCCCCGCTCCTCTCATCGTTGTCGTTTCGCGTGGGTCAAGAAGAGGGTCGCTCATCTATTTTCTCGGCTACTTTGACTAGAGAGAGGACGGTCTGATTCCCGTCCTCGCCTTTTCTTTTCTTTTTGCATAAACACTGCATGGCGGAGATGACTTCAATTCTTCACTGAAACCCGAAGTGCAGCCTCCACTGACTTCGAAAACCATATAGTTTGATCTGATCCTTTGATTGCTTGCCAAGCCTCTCTATGGCAGTTTATGTCAACTCCACATCCCTGGTTATCTCAGCACAAAGGACAATTGAAAAGTTACATTCTAAGTTTTTAAACAGTTTGAATTTTCACAAGGTTAATGCATGAATTATGATCTATCTTTTTCACATTCTTAAGTTCATATTTTCAAAAAGATACTACTACTAAAAAAGAAAAAGAAAATAGCATGCATGTTATTTATGTACACAGGTGGTTCTCACCCCCCACTTTTGAACGAAGGCGTGCCTTAGTTCAAAAGTCATGCAAGCTTAAAACTAAATACTGAATTTAAATGATAGAAATTAAAAGTGCGGAAAGTAAGATAGTGTTGGGTTACCTCCCGACCAGTGCACTTGTTTAACGTCGTTGGCTCGACAGTACCTTATTCCTGGATCACTGGTTGGGATCCCATGGGTGGCTCAGGTCGAATTTCGCCACTGTTCCTGTGTTGATCTCGCCATGGTAATGTTTGACACGCTGCCCATTTACCGTGAATTTTCTTCCATCGTCCGGGCTTTCCAACTCGACTGCCCCGTGGTTGAATACTTTAGTTATGGTGAAAGGGCCGGTCCATCTAGATTTAAGCTTTCCAGGCATCAATTTCAGTCGCGAGGAGAAGACCAGCACTTGTTGTCTTTCCTCAAATGAGCGCCTGAGGATGAATTTGTCATGATACATTTTGGTCCGTGCTTTGTAGTCCGTTTGCCCTTCATAGGCCTCAAGCCGCAATTCCTCAAGTTCACACAGATTAAGTTTCCTATTTAGTCCGGCAGCCCTTACATCTGGATTGCAGTGCTTGAGTGCCCAATAGGCTTTATGTTCTACCTCTACCGGAAGGTGGCATGCCTTCCCATAAACAAGTCGAAATGGGGAGGTTCCAATAGGTGTCTTGTATGCTGTCCGATAAGCCCAAAGAGCTTCGTCTAGCCTCTGACTCCAATCTTTCCTACCAGGTTTCACCATCTTTTCTAGAATACCTTTGATTTCGCGGTTGGAGATCTCTGCTTGACCATTGGTTTGGGGATGGTATGCTGTGGATGTTTGGTGGTGGACATGGTAGCGTTTTAAGGTGGCAGCCATCATGCGGTTGCAGAAATGAGTTCCTTGGTCGCTGATTATGGCCTTGGGTACCCCGTACCTACAAAACAGGTTAGTGCGCAAAAATTCTATGACAGTCTTTGCATCGTCGCACCTTGTGGCCTTGGCTTCTACCCATTTTGACACATAATCCACAGCGACTAAAATGTAAGTATAACCGCATGAAACTGGGAATGGTCCCACAAAATCAAGTCCCCAAATGTTGAAAACATCGTTGACTAATATGGGTACTTGAGGCATTTCATTTCTAGCTGACACAATTCCTACTCTTTGACACTTATCGCATTTTTTACACTTTTTATTGGCATCTCTAAATATACTTGGCCAGAAAAAGCCGCTATCTAAGATTTTTCTAGCGGTTCTCCTAGGCCCGAAGTGTCCTCCACATGCAAACTCATGGTAAAAGCTAATAACAGACGCTATTTCATTATCGGGCATGCATCTCCTAAGTATTTGATCTGGTCCTATTTTCCATAAATAAGGATCATCCCATAAGTATTGTTTAGCATCATGTCTAAGTTTCATGCATTGTGCTTTAGTAAAAGAGGGAGGAAATGTACCTCCTACAAGGTAGTTGACGATTGAGGCGTACCATGGTACCTTGGTTGAGACTGCATAGAGATGCTCGTCTGGAAACGACTCAGTTATATGTCCTTCTTCCTCCTTTTGGACAATCCTGCTTAGGTGGTCGGCCACAGTATTCTCGATCCCCTTTTTGTCCCTTATTTCCACATCGAATTCTTGTAGTAGTAATATCCACCGAATGAGTCCTGGCTTGGCCTCCTTCTTCTTCATTAGATAACGGATGGCAGCATGGTCGGAATAGACTATCACTTTTGCTCCGAGCAAATAGGGTCTGAATTTTTCTAGAGCGAATACTACTGCCAGGAGTTCCTTCTCGGTGGTGGAATAGTTTCGTTGGGCAGGATCTAGGGTTCATGAGGCATAGTAGATCACACCTACCTTCTTATCAATCTTCTGGCCGAGAACTGCTCCCACAGCAAAGTCGCTTGCGTCGCACATGATCTTGAATGGTTTTTTCCAATCCGGAGTTTGGATGATGGGTGTGCTCGTGAGAGCTTTTTTGAGCTCATTAAAGGCTTCCTTGCATGCATTGGTGAATTCAAAAGGAACTTCTTTTTGGAGAAGAGTGGATAGAGGCAAAGCTTTTTTGGAGAAGTCCTTGATAAATCGTCGATAGAATCCCGCATGCCCAAGGAAGGATTGGACGTCTCGGACAGTGGAGGGGTAAGGTAAAGTCATGATCAGGTCTATCTTAGATTTATCCACCTCTATGCCTTCTTGGGAGACGACGTGTCCTAAGACTACTCCATGAGTTACCATGAAGTGGCATTTCTCATAATTGAGCACGAGGTTCATTGAGACACATCGTGCCAGAACCGTGCTCAAGTTATCAAGGCAAGCGTCGAATGTATTGCCATAGATGGTGAAGTTGTCCATGAAGACTTCAATGAGTTCCCCGATCATGGCTGAAAAGATGCTGGTTACTACCCTTTGAAAAGTCCCCAGGGCATTGCATAGGCCGAATGACATTCTTCTGAAGGCGAAAGTACCGAATGGGCAGGTGAATGTAGTCTTTTCTTGGTCCTCAGGTGCTATGGGGATCTGGTTGTATCCTGAGAACCCGTCCAAGAAGCAGAAATATGGCTTGCCTGCCAGTCGGTCTAGCATTTGATCGATAAATGGTAGGGGGAAATGGTCTTTCCTTGTGACGGCGTTCAATTTTCTGTAGTCGATGCACATTCTCCAGCCGTTCTTGACCCTTGTTGTTACCATTTCTCCTTCGGCATTTTCCTCGACTGTGATCCCACTTTTCTTTGGGACCACGTGGACAGGACTCACCCATTGGCTATCTGATATGGGATAGATAATGTCTGCATCTAGAAGTTTTTGTATTTCCTTTCGGACGATCTCCATCATGATTGGGTTGATTCGTCATTGAGGCTCTATTGATGGCTTTGCTCCGTCCTCGAGTAGAATACGGTGCATGCATACAGCCGGGCTGACTCCTCTTAAGTCAGCCAGAGTCCACCCAATAGCTAACTTATGTTGCGTCACTACTTTTATCAAGCTTTGTTCCTGGCCTGGTTCCAAGCCACTCTTGATGATTACTGGGAGTGTGTTATTATCTCCTAGGAAGGCGTACTTCAGATGTCCAGGCAGGGGCTTCAGTTCTATTTTGGGAGTTTGCATCACCGAGGGTATAAAAGTATTTGATTTGAATAATTTTACCTCGTTGACTTCATATTCTAGTGCGAGAGGTTCCGAAACTGTTAAGTGGGCCACCATTTCATGCACGTCTTTGGTTAATTCGTAAGAGCCTTTGGCTCCGTTGAGTATGGTTTCTAAGGGATCTGCTCTTGGTTCTATTTGAATTTCTTGGACCAGGTCGTCTAAAGCATCGAGAGCGTGAACTTCCTCAAATTCCATAGGGTACTTCATTGCTCGGAATATATCAAAGCTGAAAACCTCTCCTTCTACTTCCATTGATAACGTCCCACTTCCGCAGTCTATTTTCATTTTTGAGGTTCTAAGAAATGGTCGACCGAGAAGGATAGGAGCATGGTCTGTTGGCCCACTATTTTCCATTTTAAGGACGTAGAAGTCTGCTGGAAACACCAATTCTCCTACTTGGACCAAAACGTCTTCAATTTTGCCCTCGGGCTGTTTGCACGACCGGTCTGCCAGTTGAATAGTGAGACCGGTGGGTTCGAGCGGCCCAATCCTAAGGCATGAGTAGATAGAGTAGGGTAAGACGTTGATTGATGCTCCAAGGTCTAGCATGCAGTTCTCGATCCGGATGTTGCCAATTGTGCACGGAATAGTGTAAGTTTCTGGATCTCCACATTTGGGGGGCACTTTGCGTTGTATGACGGCTGACACGTTTCTACTCATCAGCTCTTGATCGTGTTTAGTACTCCTCCTCCGGTTGGTGCAAAGATCCTTTAGAAACTTAGCATATCGAGGTATTTGCTTGATGGCTTCTAAGAGGGGGATGTTGATTTCGACCTTGCTGAATAACTCGAACACGTCTTCATCCATGACATGCTGTTTTTGCATGCAAGCAGGTACTGGAAATGGGAGTGTTGTGCTGATTTTAGGGGTTTCGGTTCTGGGTATCGGGTCAGGCCTGTGTTCCTTGGACGTATTTTCTTCTTCTTCGGCTACGTCTTGTTCTTCCTCAAATATGTCGTCGTCTTTATCGGCTGCTTCTTCCTCTAGAGTTTCGAGAGACTCGGGCCTCATTTGCTCTTCTTCGGGTAATCTTGGGTTCTTGTCCTCTTGCTCCAAAGGTTTGCCGACAAGCGTTTTCCCACTCCTAAGAGTCAAGGCGTTCACATCTTCCTGTATTTGAATGGTTTGTGAGAGGAGTCTGCTAGATTCATTAGCGAATGCGGACACTGAGGCGGCGAGTTGGGAGACGTGATTCTTCAAATCTGATAATTCTCCCTTTGTCTCGGCTTGGTTTTTATGCATAGTAGTGCTTAACAGCTGCACAGTACTTGACAATTGCGTCATCATGTCCTCAAGAGATTTGTTTCGTCCTGGATGATGGCTCGGGCATGTGTCAGTTTTGTGGTCCGTAGAACCACAGAACTCGCAAGGTCTTACTTGAACTGTTTGCTTTTGTAAGAGCTGCATCACCATTTCCTTCATTTGTCTCATCTCTTCTGGCATGGAGTTTACTAATGCATCGACTTGTGAGACATTTTTTGTTTGGAAGAATTCATCATGACGAGTAGTCTCCTCTCTAAATCGAGCATTTTCAGCAACGTTGGTGATGAGATCCCTTATGCTATTTAATGATAGATTCATCATGGATCCTCCAGCTGAGGCATCCAGGAACATCTTGTCTATCTTAGTTAGTCCGTTAATTAGGTACTCAATGATGAGTTTTTCGGGTAATCCTAGAGTGCAACAGCTTCTCTCTAGGTGATTGAACTTTTCCAAGTAGTCGTAAATGGTTTCATTAGGTTCCTGCCTGATGTCCTGTAATTGCCTTCTTACTTGCATTGTTTTTGTTGCTGGGCAGTATTTGTTCAGGAATTTCCTTTGCATCTGAACCCATGTTCTGATGCTTCCTGAAGGTAATGAAAGGAACCAGTCGCTTGTTGAGTCAACGAGGGAAAAATAGAACGCCTTCAACTTGAAATCGTTTATATTTACTCGATTTGGTTTTAGATTTTGGCAAATGCCATGTAGACGTTGGAGATGAGTTGTCGCAGATTCTTCATTAGTTCCTGAGAACCTTGGCAAATTGTTGATGTCGACGACAATGTTTTCCAGCTCAGGGCTCTGGCAAATGCACCACGGCTGTGTTTCGAAATTAGGGGCATTTAACTCATCCATAGTTGGTTCACGGTAGTTGTTATCCCCGTAGTAGTCGTCGAAAGCGGGTTCTCTTCTTGGCATGTATCGAGGTTGAGGTGTGGGGGATGAATAGGAGGTTGTACTGGACCAGCTGCATTTCGGTCCTCGGGTGGGTCTTGGTTTTTTCTGAAGGCCTCCCTGTCACGAGCCCTTCTGTTTCTAATGAGTTGTTCCGGATCATCGAAGAATGGAGGTGGCACCTCGTCATTCCGATCGTATATTTCTTCGTCATCCTGGTAGTCATGATGGCTTTCTTCGCGAGACATGGTTGTTTTGAAGCGCGTAACGATTCAAAGAACTTTATCCGATTAACTAATTCCCCGACAACGGCGCCAATTTGACAGATGCTTGTCGTCAGAGCAAATGTACAAATAAATTTATAATAGTCCGCTACTCGCAACTATACTACTGGGTAGTACTTGGTAAGTAGGGGTCGAACCCAAGGGAATCAGTGGGATAGTCGTTCTTTGAGGGGGTTTATCCAGCGAGAGAGCGTGTTTTAGGTCTGTTGGTTGGTTTTAAAGCTACCAGCTAAGTGATTGATTGATTGATTGGTTGGTTGATTTTAGTACTGGAAAGTAAATTGCAGTTTATAATTGAGGAGAAATGTTCGGTTTCAGGGGCCTTGTATTATATCCTGTTTATCATTGACTCTTAGTGAATCTGCTAAGTATTCAAACGGTGTATCAAGGCCATTCCAAGCACTCGATTTGCGTACACTGTCTAGCCTATTCCAAGGACGTAGAGCACTTATTCTACTTAGACTAATACTCCATTCCCGGTTATATTAGCCTACGTGCATCCATTTGATCAATCATTCCCGATCAACCAAATGGTGTTTAAGGGAAGTCAAACTTCTCAGATAAGCTTTGCCATTCCAAGCATCCACTTATCCGTACAAGTTTACGAACCCCCACGGAAGAGTTTTGCCATTCCAAGCGTCCACTCAACCTTGGACGTTCTGACTTAATATATGGCACATAGAATAAGTTTTGAATACTAAGGCGAGACACTAAGTTAATAGTCTAAAACATTTTATAATACAAGTGCGCCCCTTAGACCGAACTACTAGTTTAGCTACTATTTATCGCGCTAAACATTATAACTAAGGAAATAAAAAACAGTTGAATAAATACTAAGAATTACTTACAACCGTTGAAGCGCCAAGGGAGCTATCCTTTATTTCCAAAGCCAAACAAATATTACAACTTACAAAACTTTAGAGAGATAAGTGAATTTGGATTTTGAGGTGTGTTCTAAATGAGGAAGAGGAGCTCCTCCTTATATAGCCATGGGAGGAGGAGGAGATGGCCACAAGTGTCCCATGGTGATTGGAGGAGAAAATGGAGGGAGGAGATGGCCACCACATGGAGGAAGGAGAGGAGGAGCAAGGAGGAGCCGCCACCTATGGAGGAGCAAAAGCCGCCGGTCACCATGTGGAGGAGCCGCCGGTTGCCGGTGGTGGAGGGAGGAGGAGGGGTGGCTTTGGCCACCTCTTGCCCAAGTGGCCGGTCATCTTGCCCAAATGTGAATTTTGTACAGTTTTGTGCAGTCTTTTCACAAAATTGTCAGTGTGTTTCTTCCCCGGGCTGTCTTGATTCCTCTCCTGATTCTTCTGATTAATTTGTTATGAGTGATTCAACGTCAGGATCCTTGATATTTCTTCAGTCGGCATATGATCTTGACCTTGGATTGACTCGTAACATCTTTTCTTCTTTAAAAGCTCCTCTTTAGCATGTATTCTCTCTAAGCTCTGAAATACCTTGTAAAAATATATCTGAACTAACAAGCAAAAGTTAAATAGACAAAATGTCTAATTAAGGGGGTTATACTATGTTTATGATTCGTATAATTTTGGTCCATCAGTGGCGCTTGAGGAGGAAGCCACAAAATGGTCTGATGAAGACAAGAAGAGAAAGGCTGATATAGAAGTCGAGGATTATAACCTAATTATATTGAGTCTTGGGGACAATATAATCAGAAAGGTATGTGAATGCAAAACTCCTATTGCTATGTGGAAGAAACTAGAGTCTTTGCATGCTAATCAAGTAGCACCAAACCTATCATATTTGAAGGCCTCAGTGTTTGCTTTTAAAATGAATACTGCTAAGACACTTGATGAAAACTTGGATGAGTTCTTGAAAATGTCATTGATGCTTAGGGATACTATGCATGATCTTGATGATGTTAGTCTTGTGATGATCTTAATGAACTCTATCCCTGAGTCATATCATGTTGTTAAGGATGCTTTTCAATATACTGGTGATGTGCCTACCTTTGATAGATTTTGTGCTACTTTGAAAACTAGGGAGTTAGAACTTAAGAACCAAAAATCTAAGTCTGCCTCTATCCAATAAGCCTTCATTTCAACAAAATAGAACTAAGTTCCAACCTAAGTCTAAGTCTGATAAAACTAACAATGGAAATAATAATAGTTACCAACAAGGTCAGTCCTCTCAATTTAGTGTTATCATTGTGGAAAGATGGGTCACTTTAGGAGAAACTATCATAAATGGTTAGCAAGCCAACGAACCCTGGGAGCTCTGAAACTAACTTGGCCTTGACATCTGACAATGCCAATTCATCACCAGAAGTTCTAACTGTCACAAGTGGGGACTTAAGTGATGAATGGGTGTTGGATTCAGGATGTTCTTTTCATATGTGCCCAAACAAACACTGGTTTGATGGCCTGGCTCACACTACCAGTGAAAATGATAAATGGGAAATAACAATGTGTGTAAAGTCATGGCAAACTAGTGACCTTAACTAAGGTGAGATATGTCTCTGGCTTGAGAAGAAACTTAATTTGCCTTGGTGCTCTTGATGACTCTGGTTGTACTTATATTGCTAAAAATGGTATTCTTGCTATTTTCAAAAATGATAGGCAAGAGTTAACTAGTAATAAGGCTGGCAGTGTATATATTCTTGATGGATCCTACAATGGTGTGATTAAGGAGGCTTCTCCTGCTGTTTGTGAAGATGCAACTGTAAAGTGCCATCTTGGACTAGAACACATGAGCCAAAAAGGTCTTGAGTGCTTGAATAAGCAAGGTATCCTTATTGAAAAGGTCACTCAATTACCCTTTTGTGAGCCATGTGTCCTGGCCAAACAGCATAGGCTAAAATTCACTAGTGGAGTCCATTCAAGCAAGACAATCTTAGAGTATTTACATGCTGATTTGTGGGGCCTGAGTCTAATGAAACACATGGTGGGAATAAGTATTTCCTAAGCATTATAGATGATTACTTTTGGAGAGTGTGGACCTTCGTGTTAAAAACTAAAGATGAGGCATTCATTAAGTTTAAAGACTGTAAACTGTTAGAGGTAAATCAGACTGGTAAAAAGGTTAAGGCATTAAGGACAGATAATGGCTTGGAATTTTGCAATGTTGAGTTTGATAACTTTTGTAATGACCATGGTATTTTGAGACAGAAGACTGTGAGATTTTAACTCCACAACAAAATGGAGTGGCTGAGAGAATGAACATGACTTTACTTGAAAACTGAGATGCTTGTTGTTTACTTCTGGTTTACCTATGTCTTTTTGGGGTGAAGCTTTATATACTGCTACTTATCTTGTTAATAAAAGCCCAAATAGGATGCTCGACTTTAAATGCCCTATGGAACGGTGGAATGGTAAGAAACCTGACCTTAGGGAATTAAAGATATTTGGGTGTGCTGCTTATGCTCATACTAGGGAGGGAAAATTGGATCCTAGATCAACTAAGTGTATCTTCTTAGGTTATCAAAGATCAATGGGTACTAAAGGGTATATATTATGGGATATGAATGTTAGGGGAATTAAAATATTGATTAGTAGAGATGTTATCTTTGAAGAGAATACCTTCCCATATAAGAATAACAGTGAAGCCAATAATGAGACCTTCCCTGCACCATCATCTGATAGAGCCCTATTTGATATTGATCCTCCTGAAAATAATGAGTAACCTGACTAGGTAGAGCACCATTTAGAACAAAATATGCCCCAACCAGAACCAGGCAATGACCATAATGAACATGATGAGAATGTAGATCAGGTGGAGGACTATGAGATTGCTACCCAAGATGTGTTAACTGACTGGCAGCTTGCCAGAGATAGGCCTAGAAGAGAGCCTAGGTTGCCCACTAGATATTCCCAAGCTGATCTTGTATCTACTGCCCTAATAGCTGCTAAGGGGATAAAGAATGAGCCTGATACTTATGAGGAAGCCATTGAGGGTAGGGATAGTGAGAAATGGAAGAAAGTCATGTTAGATGAGATGGAGTATCATAAGACTAACAATACATGGGTTCTGGTCAAAAAGGCAGAACACCATAAACTGGTTGATTGCAGGTGGCTGTTCAGGATCAAATATGAAGATCCACCAAGGTATAAAACAAGGTTGGTTGTTAAGGGTTTTACCCAGAAAGAAGGTATTGATTACCATGAAATTTTTTCACTAGCTGTTAGGTTTAAGACTATTAGGATCATGCTTGCATTGGTTGCTATACATGACTTAGAACTTGAACAACCTGATGTTAAGACTGCTTTCCTTCATGGAAAGTTAGATGAGCAAATTTATATGAAACAACCTCCTGGTTTTATAGATAAGAAATGCCCTCAACATGCTTGTTACTTGAAAAAATCATTGTATGGTTTGAAACAAAGCCCAAGACTGTAGTATAAAAGGTTTGATTCATACGTGCTTAAACTGGGATTTGTGAGAAGTAACTTTGATCCATGCTTTTATTATGCCTGAGTTGATGATTGCCCTATCTATATGCTCTTATAAGTGGATGATATCTTATTGATAAGTAAGTCAGTTGACAAAAATAAGGTGCTGAAATCACAGTTAAGCTCATAATTTGACATGAAAGATTTAGGTAAGGCAAAGAAAATATTGGGCATGGTTATTGATAGAGATAGGAGTAAATGTTTTCTAAAACTACATCAAAGGCCTTTAGAGAAAATAGTGTCTAAGTTTAGTAGTCTTGACTGTAAACCTGTGCAAGTGCTATTAGCTCCTCACTTTATTCTGTCCAAGTCACAAAGTCCTAAATCTGATATTGAGTTTGCTAAAATGGAACAAGTACCTTATGCTAATGCTATTGGATCTGTCATGTATGTCATGATTAGTTCTAGGCCTCACTTGTCTTATGTTATATCATTGTTGAGTAGATTTATGTCCAACCCAGGACCTAAACATTGGATTTTTGTTTGTGTTATAAAAAGAGACATGATAATTTAAAAGTAATTGGGTATGTTGATGCTGATTTTGGTGGTGACAGAGATACTGGAAAATCTATTACTACTATATACTTTACTTTTGGTGCTTGTTGTGTGTCCTGGAAGTCCCAACTTCAGTCCATTGTCACTATTTCTTCTACTGAATATGAATAAATAGCTTTCTGTGATGCTGTGAAAGAAGCCATGTGGTTGCAGGGTATGCTTAGTGAAGCTAAGTTGTTTAGTGGAATTGCTATGGCTAAATGTGATAGTCAATCTGCTATATGCTTAAGTAAAAACCCTGTATATCATGAACGTTCGAAGCATATTGATATTAAGTATCATTTTGTTAGAGATATGGTAGAAAATGGGGATGTTATTGTGGACAAAGTGGGAACTGAGAGTAACCCTGCTGATATGGGGACTAAGATTGTTACTTATACCAAGTTCAAGCTTTGCTTAAAACTTTTGTATGTAGAATGATCTGTTTTGCAAGTTGAGCAATGAAAGAGCTTTGTTCTGTGCACTATGTCAATGGTTCAGAGCTAAGTTGAAGGCCTAAAGTGGTTTAAAGGAATAGATGCTTTAGGTGGAGGATTGGAGAAATAAAGCTGCTATTTTGCTGCTGGGATTCGTGGTCGTCGCTAAAGATCAGACGAGTCATCGTTGAAGGGCTAGAGCTGTCGTCGTTGAAGCGAGTTCGAATATAGGCGCGGTTTGAGAGTCGTTGTTAAAGCCCAAAGACCGTTGCTGTTGCACACAGAGTCCGTTACAGAGGCGACTGAGTTCGGTACAGCTCGAGCCAATGAAAGCGACCCACGTCAGGCCAATCCATGGCGCGAGTTTGGATTCGAAATGGACGAACGAGATTAGACGTGAGGATGGACGAGATGCGATCTGGAGAAAAATAGTATAACAACTAAAGTTCGAGCTCAGTTAGGGTTTATCCGAGTGAGTTAGAGAAATCGATTTCGTTCGTTCCCAAATCGTGATCGTATTTGGCAATTGGTTTAGGGCTTCGTCTTGCAAGGTGATTCCGAGTAGATTGGCTTTTGTTTGTAGAATTTGGCTCGATCCACAGAGAGTTCGTAGTTGATACTCTCGGTTCAATGCTTGTAATCAGATTTGTACTCCGGCGACGATTCAGTCGGTTCCACAGTGTTGACATAGTGAATTCAGGCTGAGCTAGTGAGCTCGAGTGAATTAGCCTCTCACCTAGAGGTGACCCACTATAAATTGCTCGTGTCTTTACTTTCCGCAATTTCTCAATTTCGAATTGGATTTAGGGTCTGTTAATTGAATCTCAACAACAAATTTTGACTTAGTAATCTGAGTTGACTTACAACAGTTTGTTTAGTTTTTTACACTTCGGCATCTGATAGTTCTTGATCCATAGTCATCTCTCAGTGAAAGGCACAAAATGATACGAACGAAAGGGGTTTGTATCGAGTTATATAAGATAGATTAGTGAAATAGATTAGAAATATAAGAAATTAGGGTTTAGGGAAGAAAGGGATGAGAAGAGCGACAAAAGTTGAAAAGAAAACAATTTAGGGAAAAGTACGCATTGATTATCCGAACTACCATCTATTTCAAGACAAGTATCAAACTTATAATTTTTGCAAATCTAGTACCTAGAGATCAAATTGCAATAAAAGAAACTTAGATTACAAACACCGTTAACTTTGTAACCCTAACACAAACACATTTTTTTATAAAAAAAATGGGAAGGCCTTTCCCTGGAGCTTTATTAATAGGATCAAACAACCTGATCCATGGCCAAAATTACAAAACTGATGAGACAAGTTATAGCTTATATATGCATCCTCCGAATGAAAAACATTCTGCTCAAAAGAGCAGGAAACATAGGCCCTCAGGTGACAAACAGTTCCCTTGATCAGGTAACAGAGAGCAAAAATATAACAAGTGTAGCGGAAAATACTAAAAAACAGGTAGTAAATAACAACTACGCAAAGAGAAACTAAGCTAGAACACCAAAAGGAGAAGAGAAGTGCGGGCCATAAGGAGCAAAAACTGAAGCGGATGCTGCCAACATGATCCTGGTGCAATATTACGCCTGGATTATGAGGATGGAACAGCGGAAGGGCCATCCAGTCCCCTTGAAATGCAACTTTGACCGACTTTGGGATGTAGATGACTGGCAAGAATGTACCATCTTGGCCTAAGAAGGAGACACCAACATTACACATGTTTTCTATCTCGAGATGTGCTGAAAAGAGGCATTCGGAAAGCATTCTCTGAGAGTCCGCCACTGTCTGATCATGTTCCAGAGAAAGAATAGTTAGATAGATACGACATTCCTGACAACACAACTGTTGAAGCTATACATGAATTCCGTTAATGTCTTATACAAATAATACTCAGCATTTCATAGCTGAAAAACATTGATGGAGCAAAGAAGTATCAATCATTGAAATTTTTTTTATACGAACTGAGTTCATGAGTTACGAAATCAATAAATGGAGAAAAGAAAGAATCAATAATTGTTTTTCTTCATAAGAACCGGGGAACAAGAATAAAATTGATGATGTCTTCTGAATGTGATCATTCGGTGTTAGCACATAAAAATCAACCAATCCCTCCTATTTCCTAAAAACGTCACGTGATATAGGTGAACAAATAGGAAGATAGAAGATCCAGAGTTAATAAAAAAAATTGGATGGTTCTTGGAAACTTTGTGAACTGCCATAGCAACCATTCTTATTACAAACGCCGGCAACAGGTTACTAACAACTCCCGATGGTTACACTAACATCATAGATGCCGTTACAGGGCGTGGGAGAAAGAACTTGAAAAAATCAAAGTCGTCGATTATGGAGACAGTTGAAGATAGAGGAGACGGATGAATTGACCCTGTTAGCTGTGTAAGTTTTTTATTGCAATTTGATCCTTGGGTAGTAGATTTGTAAAAATTGTAAGTTTGATACTTGTCTTAAAATATCATGGTAGTTTAGATAACCAAATTGTACTTTCCAACCAATTTATAAGTAACTAAGGAAAACTAACTACTATATAAACCCAAACTCTTCACACTTATTCGAAAGATAACGATGCCAATTGGGAATTGTATGGCAGCTGCATGTTGCGAGTTAACTTGGCTTGCCTGATTGATTGGAGATATTGGTGTGTCAGTCGCTTCTTCCATCCCTCTCCAATGTGACATTAAGGTAGCTATCATATAACACATAATTCAGTTTTCCACGAGCGTACCAAGCATGTACAATAAGGTAGAGCTTGACTGCCATCCTGTAAGATCCCATATTCTTTCCAAGTTCATCATGTGTTAGGCTCAATGTGTAATGTAATGTTACAGGAAAGACTGAAATGTTTCTTCTTATTCATTAACTTTGATTCACAAGCTTTTAAAGCTTACAATAAAATAGATGTTACATAGTCCCTTGTTCTACTATTGTACTATTCTCTGCTGCTCCGCTATTTCTTGTTGCTCCACATCTGCGCCTTTGTGCTGCTGCTGTGTGGCTGCGCCTCTTCTGCCAACTTTACTACTACATACTCACTACGTGGGCAGCGTCCTAATAGTACTCGATTGCAGGCGCCTCTGCCTAGCGTGGTCCCTTGCTTCAGTGCCCTGACATCATGCATGTTCATGTTCCCACGAGTGTTCAGTCGACCCACCACTACTAATTTTGTCGAAATTTCCGCCGTTATGTTTTGGCCGGAAACGGGACGGAATGTTGACGGAAAACTAATAATTTCCGTCAACCTTCCTTTAACGAAATTAGTGACAGAAATTTTCCCGACGGTAAAATAATTCCGTTGACATTTCGTCAAATAAATCCGTCAATATGTCGTTGACAATACGTCATATATACGCTACACATCTTTTCGTCAACAATCCGACACTTATCCGTTACAAAACTTCGTTACAATACCGTACAAATTTCGTTAATAGAATATACCGTCAACATTCCGTCAGAAGTCCGTCCCATAAATTTTGCGTTCAAATTCCGTGTACATTTCGTGAAGTTGATTTTCTTATCAAATTCCGTCCATATTCCAATTAAAACAATTTCCGTCAGTATACCGTTTTCATTCCGTTAAACTAATTGCGTCCCTTTTCCATCTTACTTCCATCAATAAACTTCCGTCAATAAAACCGTCAACTTTACGTTATGTTTATATTCCATCTAAATTCCGCCTAAATTCCATTGAATTAATTTCCGTCATTATACCGTTTTACATCCGTTGAACTTTTTGCGTCCGATTTCCATCTTAATTCCATCAATAAAATCCCGTCAATAATTCGTTTCCCTTGCGCTACTTAACATTCCAAGATATTTCCGTCAATATTTCGGCAATTTTGATTACGGCATTCTTCCTTTCAAATTCCATCATCTTTATGCGTTTACCTGAATATTTTGATTTAATTAATAGTATAGTATTTTTATTTTCGTCATTAAAAAAATATATATATATAAAACTATTTTAACAATATATGAATTATATTCGAATTTTTGAATTTAATTAATAAATGACGAGTCAAATAAAATGTATCAAACAATTCTAGACGACCATAATTAAAATGTCTAATTTCAGGGGACATTCGAGTCCGGGTTATGCGGATTATGATTGTTTTCATCAGAGCTTCGACTGGAGGGCGGCTGATATCCAGGAGTAGTGAGCATCCTCATCATAGCAGACTGCATTTCCATCATCCGCTCCATGCTGTTTGCCAGGGTCTCATGTCGGGATTCCAAGCGCCTCAAATCATCCTCCCGTCGGGCTTCCATGCGCCTCAATTCATCTTCCTGTCGGGATTCTAGACGCTCTAAACGCGGCACCAGCTCCTGAGTGGAATTGTCCGATGATTGCCCCATTGGTCTGTGCGAGCTGGCACACGACTGGCTGCCCGTTGAAGAGAACTTGTCCGACACTAATGTGGCCGCAGGACCATACAAATACGGTATTACCGATCTCGGGTGAACTCCCATGACAGTAGCAGCGGTCTCTATTAGCTTTTCATCCGATACCCTCTCACCTGCAACGCGATCCTTAAGGACCAGAGATTGAGCATCAGCAAGCTGTTTCTGCACATTTATTCAAATGAAACAAAAAAAATGCATGATTAAGTCCCAAATAAGAAACATATTAGCCGTCAACACCGCTTTATGAATGTAACCGGATAAACAAATATAATATGTTAGTAAGTGTAATACCCTTTTGTTCTCCCCATCGCGTATCGAATACGTCCCATCCTTCCGCTTGTATTTCTTGTCAAAAATATCAGTTGGCAACACTTGTCTTTCATTATCCTTTTCCTGCAAATTTAATAATAAATCTGTTATATTATACTAAATGTGACATGAGGATATATTCTAAAATAATGTATTACCAGCTTTGCAAAGTGAAAGTGTGCTGGTCTAGACCCAAATAAATGCACTGCTGGGCCGTTTCTGGCATTGTTAGCAGTATACGTTTGCTTGTTCTTTTCACTGCGGGCTATGAATGCTGGGTCCGTGTTAAATCGAACCCTTCCCGCAGCTTTGTGGTCTTCCGTCAACCATTTTGGACCTTTTGTTTTACCGGTTCGTAAACCCCTCCAGGTATCTTGTAGAATCTTAGCCGCCTTCTTCCTGAAGTTGGCCTCAATTTGGTCGGTGTGAATTGGATCCCACCGATACAAGCTCTACATTTAAAGTACATAGTTGTGTTAGGAAAAGTAATTAATCATATACGACATAAAATTATGTCATAGAAAACAATTGGCACAACAAAATACGCACCTTGAAGTGACGAACCCACTTCACCGGAGCTTGTGGATCACACGTGTCCATTGTCGTCCAACCAACCTTAAAACCGGGTCCCATACATTGAAGCCCAATTTTTTTAACAGCACAAGGGGGGTCAAAGCTGAAAAATTGATTTCAGATACATGTATATCATGGTTAATATAAACAAACAGCACAACTTGATGTACAAGGCACAAAATAACTCACTTGTCATCCCCAGCTAGAGTGATCCAAGGCCGTGTATCATGTGGCATCGAACCCAACGGTGTCTCCTCACTGTGTCCGCCACCGGTCGACGTCCCTCCTCTAACAAAATCTGGCGGAATTGCATCATCACGATCATCCTCGTCTGCCAAATTTTCGGCCATATCTACGTCATCCTCGCCAACCTCCCTGTTCCCCGGCATCATATTCACTTCTGCCAAAAGTTCCTTGAAGTTGTAATCATCCACTTCTGGTAAGTTTGTGTCTGCAACTGCATGATCCAACGGAGGATCCGGTACATGCATAGAAGGCATGTAGTTGTCTGGACTTGGACGTCTGTCCTCGGATGACGCCGGTGTACGTTGCCTGTCCTCATTCCCTCGATGTTGACTGGTGTCCCCAGTCGAATGCTGATGGTGCATGTCCTGACGCAATTGTCTTGGTTGGCGTACATCAGTTAGCCGCGTTTGGGATAGAGTCCCATCACCTCTACCAGCAACAGTTTTGCCTTTACCGTGTCCAGTGCGCTTGAGTGTTGCCATTTACCCTGTCACAAAATTTAAACGTTTATATTGCAGTTTACACAATAGATTAACACTGTTGTCAGTCAATCAAAGACACATTGTTGTTGTATCAACATTTTATACCAAAGAAATGCATGACTCAAGTCCCTTTTGTAGCACAAAATTGTATCAAATATGTGTAACATTTTACAAAAGGACGATAAACTTGCACAGATTGAACGTGAGTCTCAAAGCATTAATTTCTGACCAAGTACGTCTAACACAGAGGGCATAAACCGGAGTTGGAATACATTTGTACATAACGCAGACAATAAAACATTGAAGACCCGTCCATGAACAAACAAGGTTAAATTTTCCCAGCCAACACACGCGCATGTCATCTCCCACACCTGCTGTACTATATGTGTTCGAATAAACTCATAACCGAAGCCTACTAAGGAGAAAGACACAAACTTTATACGACATACAAACAACGAGTATCCGGAGTACTGAAATTAGAAGCAGATAGACGATGTATTTTCCATACTCACTCACGAAGATTCCAAGATGCAATCGGTTGTTTGTCTTCCGGTTGCAGACTGCGGCGCAGCGGATGATAGTGTTCGAAGACGATGCTTTCGAGGGTTTTCCCTTGCGCATGTAATTGGAAATGGACAAACCAAATTCATATTACTCTATATTAGCGAAAATTTCCTTAATTTTGTAGGCGGGTGAATACGGCGGGGTTTTTTAGATTGTCCTACGACTGCGCTTAACCAAATAAACGCTGTAATTATTATCATATGACAGCGCTTTTTTTATTACGCGTTGTTGTATATTTTACCCTTTATGGCGCTTAAATTTAAGCGCTCTAGTTACCATTTAGTCACAGCGCCTTTATGTGACAGGCGCTGTTGTAGATTTCATTTATTATTGTGCTTATTACATTAATCGCTGTCATATTATAATATTTACACCGTTTATTTAAATAAGCGCTGTCGTAGGACAATCTTAAAAGTGAATGGGAACTGGTGTCTTGAAATGGTATTTACGGATTTTGCGTTTATTTATAAAGCGTCTACACATTAAGCGCACGTTACTTATTATTTTCTTTTCCGAAAATGTTATTCGAATAAACATTCCACACATTTGATTTTTCTAAAACAAAAATAATGATATATATTTACAAATTTGTGCTTCAATTTTCATTCACACATTATTGAACAAGTAAAACACACGAAAGCTCCGGTATTTATATATATCTTCAGTCACTCACGACGATTCACTAGAATAATATTCAATATCTGGATTTTCAACTTCGTGGTCATCGTTGCCGTCGTCTTCGGTATCGGACTCGTAAACCTCCTTATCAACGAGGTTCCCTAACGCTCCGCTTACGTTGGCCAATACAGGCATTTCAGATCCATTTTCACCCTCATCTTGGAACGGAACATTTGCTACATCCATGTCGATTGCATTTGTTGGTTTCACAGTGCAAATTGCAACCCACCCCTGATTATTTTGTACAGCGAATCCCGGAAACGTCACATAGTAAACTTGCACAGCTTGCTGGGCAAGAATGTGAGGGTCGTACTGGGGGTAGGGTCTATGGGTGTTCACGATGACAACCCCGTTAGAAGGGTATGACTGATGGACCATAATTATACGAACCAAAAACATAGTAAAACCCACCAAATTAGACTGTTGGTCTATTTAACTTCTGCTTGTTAGTCCCGATTTATTTCTACAAGGTATTTTGGCGCTTAGAGAGAAAACACGCTAAGGAGAGGATTTTACGCTGAAAAGATATTAAGAGTCAATCCAAGGTCAAGATCAGACGCCGAACGAAGAAATCTCAAGATCCTGACGTTGAATTACTCAAATCAAATCCAACCGAGGAATAATCAAGGACAGCCCGGGGTGAAATTTGACTGATTGTTTTGTGAAAAGACTGCACAAAAATCACAAAGCTCCTCCTCCTCCATGGGTGACCGGTGGCTTTGTGCAAGAGGTGGCCAAGACCACCTCCTCTCCTCCTTGGACAACCGGCCACCGGTGGCTTCTCCTCCTCCCCACAAGGTGACCGGCGGCTTTTGGCTCCCCCCATGTGTCATCTCCTCCTTGCTCCTCCTCCTCCTCCCTTAGATCAAAACCACATGGAACCATCTCCACCCTCCATTCTCCTCCCATTGTGGCTCTAAAAGGAGAGCTCCTCCTCCTCATTTCATCATCCAAAAATTTGTAATCACTTCTCTCTCTAAGTTACTTTGTAAGTTTGGTTTGGTTTTGGAAATAATACTCCTGTTTGTTCTTGAGTATTATACTGATTAGAAATAATACTCCTGTTTGTTCTTGAGTATTATACTTTAGAGAATACTCCTGTTGGTTCTTGAGTATTCACTAGGAAATTGGGAATACTCCTGTTGGTTCTTGAGTATTCCACCCCTTTCCCTCTTACTGTTTTCAAAAACCCCCGAGTATTTAGCTATGGTATCCACCTCTATGGATATTCGTAGCTAAACTCTTTATTCGGTTAAAGGGGCGTACTTGTATTATAAAATGTTTTAATTCTTTTAGTTTCTTTTCTCTGTATTCAAAACTTGTTCTATGTGCCATTTATTAGATCAGAACTTCCAAGGTTGAGTGGATGCTTGAAATGGCAAAGCTCTTCCGTGGAAGTTCGCAAACATACTCGGGTAAGTGGATGCTTGAAATGGAAAAGCTTATCTGAGGAGTTTGATCTCTCTCAAACACCATTTTGGGTAAATCGGAAAAGACAACCCAAAATGGATGCACATAGGCTAGTATACCTTGAAATGGGGTGCTAGTCTAAGTAGAACAAGGGCTTTACGTTTTTTTGCAAAAGATTAGACAGTGTTGCAAGTGGAGTGCTTGAAATGGCCTTGATTCACTTTCGAACACTTTTGCAAAAGACTAGACAGTGTGGCAAATCGAGCGCCGGAAAAGGCCTTGATACACGTTTGAATACTTAGAAGGGTTACTAAAACAATAAACAGGCTATGATACAAGGCCCCTGAAACCGAATGTTTTCCTTGAATTACAAAACCCCCCTGTATTTACTTTTACGAATCGCTCGATCAACTACAACCATCAACCGCTCATCTACCGGAGGACTCACCGATCACGCATAACCCACTTGTAGTTGCGAGTAGCGGAAAATATAAATTTATTTTGCACAGAGAACATTGCACCTTAACGACAGTGCAGTGGGCTCCGTCAAAATTGGCGCCGTTGTCGGGGAATTAGCCATCGGATAAGTTCTTTAAATCAATACGCGCTCGAAACAACCATGTCTCGCGAAGGAAGCCACCATGACTACCAAGATGACGACGAGATGAACCTGTACGATCGAAACAATGAGGTGCCACTTCCATTTATGGATGATCCGGAGCAACTCATCCGAAGCAGACGAGCTCGTGATAGGGAAGCCTGATGGACCATAATTATACGAATCAGAAACACAGTAAAACCCACCAAATTAGACTGTTTGTCTATCTAACTTCTTTGTGTTAGTCCCGATATATTTCCACAGGGCATTTTAGAGACTGAAGTGAAAACACGCTAAGGAGAGGATTTTATGCTGAAAAGATAACAAGAGTCAATCCAAGGTCAAGATCATATGCCGACTGAAGAAATATCAAGGATCCTGACGTTGAATTGACCATAACAAATTAATCAGAAGAATCAGGAGTGGAGTCAAGACAGCCCGGGGAAGAAACACATTGACAGTTTTGTGAAAAGACTGCACAAAACTGTACAAAACTCACATATGGGCAAGGATGACCGGCCACTTGAGGAAGTGGTGGCCAAGGGAGGAGCTCCTCCCCCTTGGGCCACCGGCAACCGGCGGCTATGGGAGGAGGGACCGGCGGCTTCACTATTCCTCCACATGTCACCTCCTCCTCCTCCTCCCTTCTCCTCCCTTGGATCAAATGCACATGTCCACCATCTCCACCACCCATCTCCTCCCCTTTTGGCTATAAAAGGAGGCCTCCTCCTCCTCATTTCAACACACCTCAATCTCAATTCACTTCTCTCTCTAGAAGTTGTAATATTTGTAACGTTGTAATTTTTCTTTGGAAATAAAGGATAGCTCCCTTGACGCTTCAACGATTGTAAGTAATTCTTCGTATTTATTCAACTGTTTTATTTCCTTAGTTATAATGTTTAGCGCGATAAATAGTAGCTAAACTGGTAGTTCGGTCTAAGGGGCGCGCTTGTATTATAAAATGTTTTAAGACTATTAACTTAGTGTCTAGTCTTAGTATTCAAAACTTGTTCTATGTGCCATATATAGTCAGAGTTTCCAAGGTTGAGTGGATGCTGTAACAAGCAAAGCTCTTCTGTGGGAATTCGTGGTCATACTCAGGTAGTGGAAGCTGTAACAAGCAAAGCTATCTGAGGAGTTCGACTCATCCTAAACCCCATCTGGTCGAGCGTAACTGTGAGATCAGGTGGA
The DNA here is from genome assembly GCA_033675215.1 of Rhodiola kirilowii. Taxonomy (NCBI): domain Eukaryota; kingdom Viridiplantae; phylum Streptophyta; class Magnoliopsida; order Saxifragales; family Crassulaceae; genus Rhodiola; species Rhodiola kirilowii. The sequence goes on from CM066193.1 coordinate 32,466,338, forward strand.
TGCACACAGGCTAGCATACCTTTGGGTATTGGCGCTAGACTGAAATAGAACAGGTGTTGTTTTAAACCGGTGTTGCAAGTCTTGAGCTGTAACTAGCCTCGATTCATCGTTTGAATACTTAGATGATTCACTAATGGTCAATGATAAACAGGATATAATGCAAGTCCCCTGAAACCGAACATTTCTCTTAATCATTAAAATAGTAATTTACTTTCCAGTATTAAAATCAACCAACCAATCAATCAATCAAAATAGCTGGTAGCTTTAAAACCAACCAACCGACCATAAACACGCTCCCACGCTGCGTAATCCCCCCGAAGAACAATTATTCCCCTAGTTCCCTTGGGTTCGACCCCTACTTACCAAGTACTACCCAGTAGTATAGTTGCGAGTAGCGGACTATTATAAATTTATTTGCAAATCACTTTGACGACAAGCGGTTCTGTCAAAGCCATCAGAAGAAACCAAGAACCACCCGAGGACCGAAATGCAGCTGGTCCAGTACGACAACTCCCTAGATATCTACCACCCCCGCAACCTAGACAAGTGCCGAGACGAGAACCCGCTTTCGATGACTACTACAGAGATAACAACAACTACCGCGAACCTACATTGGAAGAGCTCTCGGCACCAGATTTCAGAGTTCAGCTGTGGTGTATCTATGAAGGCCCGGAGCTAGAAAACATCGTCACACTTCAGTGGCCCACAACTTGCCAAAATTCTCAGGAACTCGTGGAGAATCAGCAATGACTCATCTCCAGCGCTTACATGGGATTTGCCAAAACCTCAAACCGAATGGCGTAAACGTAGACGACTTTAAGTTAAAGGCGTTCTATTTTTCCCTCATTGATGCGGCAAACGACTGGTTCCTTTCATTGCCTTCCGGAAGCATTAGAACATGGGCTCAGATGCAGAAAAAGTTCTTAGACAAATATTACCCAGCAGGAAGAGTGATGCAAGTAAGGAGGAACCTGCAGGACATCAGGCAAGGACCCAACGAAACCATGTACAATTACCTGGAAAAATTCAACCACCTGGAGAGAAGCTGCTGTACCCTTGGACTGCCCGAGAAACTCACCGTCGAGTATCTCATTAACGGATTAAGATCCTTAGACAAAATGCTCCTGGATGCCTCAGCTGGAGGGTCCATGATGAATCTATCATTAAGTGGCATAAGGGATCTTATCACCAATGTTGCTGAGAATGCCCGATTCAGAGAAGAGACAACTCAGCAGGAAGATTCTCCCGGACAAAAAATGTGGCAAAAGCGGAAACGTCGATGAACTCTATGCCTGAAGAGATGAAGCAGCTAAAGGAGATGATGATTCAAATCCTACGAAGGCAGCCAGTTCCGGTGAAACCTTGCGAGTTCTGTGGTTCTACAGACCACAAAACTGATGCATGTCCAACATTAATAGAAGAAGAACCGACAGAAGTGAATGCAGTGGGAGGATACCAAGGATACAACAACAACAACAGTAATGACAGAGCCGGACAAAACAGACAGTATGGTCAAGCAACCAGCCCGAGCTGGCGTAACAATAACTATTCTCAGAAGGACGCACAACCAGCTGTCCCTCAACTAGCTCAGTCATTCTACCAACCCCCCCCCCCCACCGGCAGTATAACCAGAACGCTCCATCAACATGCCAATATCAGCAAAGAGGACCAAATCAGTACCAAACCGGCCCACATAATCAGCAAGAACCAACCAAGTCGCTTGATGACATGATGAAGGAGCTCGCAGGAAGCATAAGTCAATTGGGTACTTTGCTACACCAATACCAGGCAAAAACTGACGGGGCAATTTCAGAATTAACCAAACAAATGTCCCATCTCGCCACAGCAATGTCAACACTCACTAATGAGCCTGGCAGACTTCCTTCACAAACCATCCAAAACCCAAAGGCGAATCTTAGCATGATAAAGAGGTCAAACAAAAAGGCGACACTGGAAGTAGCACGATCCCCAACGTAACTTACAAATAAGCACTTCACCCGTAGGCGTCGTCCTGACTGGAATCAAGAGGAAGACCGACCCAATGATGACAAAACATGGGTCACGCATGCTTACAATGGACGATATGCATTTACCGTTTGCATAACACCACCACCAGTCATACACTCTGACATACCAGCATCTGGATGGGATGACACTGACAATTTAAGGTGGAACTCTCCAACTAATATTTATGCTTCTGAGCAAAATATTAAGGGATCCATTTATACTAATCCTAAGTCAAGGAGTGGGCAGAGTGACCCGACAATTAAAAAAGCCCTCACTTCAGATCATGAGTCACAATCGGAAAGAGATAAAGACCCATGGGCCTTCACAGTCACCTGCGGTATTGGTGAAACTCAGATTCATAAGTGCCTGGTCGATCTTGGAGCTGCTGTCAACGCCATGCCCTCCTCCTTATATTACTTGTTAGGACTTGGTCCATTAAAACCACCCAGGTCAAATATCGAGCTAGGAGATAAATCGTGCATCCGTCCGATTGGAGTGCTGGAAGACGTAATACTCCATGTGGTAGAGCTCGTCATTGCTGCAGACTTCTATGTGATACAAATGGGAGAGACCAGCGAAGATGACCCTCCAACAATAATCTTGGGACAACCATTCCTCTACGCTACTAAGGCAAGGATCGATGTGGGCAAGGGCTCATTATCGCTTAAGTTCGGCAGCAAAATTGCATATTTCTACATTGACAATAGCCGCACGGATGCGAAGAAACCGCCAGATATAATACCTATCTCAGACCGCGGTACGCAGATTTCCGACCTGCCAAAAGAGACCGAAAAAGTAACAAGACCAGTAGCTATGGTCAAAGTTCCCTCACCTTCTCAGAAGCAATGGAGAGAAAAAATACCAAAACCATGGGGTTCTAACACGCACAAGAAATCGGGTAAAGGCAAGGCAAGAAGCAACACAGGAACGGTGGCGAAATTCGACTTAAGCCACCCATGGGATCCCAACCAGTGATCTAGGAATAAGGTACTGTCGAGCCAACGACGTTAAACAAGTGCACTGGTTGGGAGGTAACCCGACACTATCTTACTTTCTATCTTTTTATTCTCTGTCTTTTAGTTTTCATTATTAAGTCCCTCTCACCCACTTGGTGCATAGAATGATTTGACTATTTAGGAATTGGTTTTTGGAGCACGATCGGATCAGCCAGGCAGCTTCCGTGAACTACCGGCTTGCGCTGAGAGTTCAAGGCCCCAGCCGAACTCCCTCGATTATCCAGCCTCATGCCATTCGATACAATAAGGGAGTTCTGATCTTACCTTTCCTTAAGTCATTTCCTTCTCGTATAACATCTGCTTGCATGGCTTTTGAACTAAGTAGTGCTGAAAGGCACGACTTCGTTCAAAAGTGTGGGGTGAGATCCGCATGTGTAAATAAATAAATAACATGTTTTTTTCTTTTTAATGTATCTTTTTGAAAATATGAACTTAAGAATATGAAAAAGATAGACCGAAATTCATGCATTTACCTTGTGAAAATTCAACTGTCTAAAAACTTAGAACGTAACTTCTCATTTGTCCCTTTGTGCTGAGATAAACTAGGGATGTGGAGTTGATAGAAATGCCCTAGAAAGGATTGGCAAGTAATCGAAGGATCGAATCAAACTATATGGTTTTCGAAGTCAGTGGAGGCTGCACTTCGGGTTTCAGTGAAGATTGAAGTCATCTCCGCCATGCAGTGTTTATGCAAAAAAGAAAAAAAGGTGAGGATGGGAATCAGACCGTCCTCTCTCTAGTCAAAGTAGCCGAGAAAATAGATGAGCGACCCTCATCTTGACCCGCGCGAAACAACAACGATGAGAGGAGCGGGGAGGTATTTCCATAGGCTTGCGGGCGATGATTGGACCTCCCAAAAAGGCTTGAGAAAATGGACTAGCAAGTCACAAAGACGCAAAAAGCTCAAAGAAGCAAATCAAGAGGCCGAAGGCCCAAAATTGTGAAGGTTTTAACCGAACAAAAAGTGAAGTACTCAAAGAGTCAAATCAAAGGCCAAAGGCCGATTCACTACAAAAAGCAGTCCCTCGCCAAAAGAAAATCAAAGTACTCAAACCAGTGAAACCCGAACCAAATCACGTGCTAGAGAAAGCTACAAGAAAACCATATAGTGCGAGACGGTCCCGAGGTTGTAGTCCAGGAGCCTAAAAAGGGGTATCTCCCGAAACATCCAGAATAATTTGCATCTCAGCACGAAGGTACAAGTATCAAGTTTCTTCTATTTATTTACACAGTTCAATTTGGTAATAAGTAAGTAATGCATGAAATAGGATAAATCGAGTCCCACAGTCTAATTTTCATATTTTAAAACCAAACTTAGAGTACCGCCCTTTAATAGCATTGTTCGGGACGAACAACTAAAAGTGTGGGGTGATCTGATGGACCATAATTATACGAATCAAAAACACAGTAAAACCCACCAAATTAGACTGTTGGTCTATTTAACTTCTGCTTGTTAGTCCCGATTTATTTCTACATGGTATTTTGGCGCTTAAAGAGAAAACACGATAAGGAGAGGATTTTACGCTGAAAAGATATTAAGAGTCAATCCAAGGTCAAGATCAGACGCCGAACGAAGAAATCTCAAGATCCTGACGTTGAATTACTCAAATCAAATCCAACCGAGGAATAATCAAGGACAGCCCGGGGTGAAATTTGACTGATTGTTTTGTGAAAAGACTGCACAAAAATCACAAAACTCCTCCTCCTCCATGGGTGACCGGTGGCTTTGTGCAAGAGGTGGCCAAGACCACCTCCTCTCCCCCTTGGACAACCGGCCACCGGTGGCTTCTCCTCCTCCCCACAAGGTGACCGGCGGCTTTTGGCTCCCCCCATGTGTCATCTCCTCCTTGCTCCTCCTCCTCCTCCCTTAGATCAAAACCACATGGAACCATCTCCACCCTCCATTCTCCTCCCCTTGTGGCTATAAAAGGAGAGCTCCTCCCCCTCATTTCATCATCCAAAAATTTGTAATCACTTCTCTCTCTAAGTTACTTTGTAAGTTTGGTTTGGTTTTGGAAATAATACTCCTGTTTGTTCTTGAGTATTATACTGATTGGAAATAATACTCCTGTTTGTTCTTGAGTATTATACTTTAGAGAATACTCCTGTTGGTTCTTGAGTATTTAGTAGGAAATTGGGAATACTCCTGTTGGTTCTTGAGTATTCCACCCCTTTCCCTCTTAATATTTTCAAAAACCCCCGAGTATTTAGCTATGGTATCCACCTCTATGGATATTCGTAGCTAAACTCTTTATTCGGTTAAAGGGGCGTACTTGTATTATAAAATGTTTTAATTCTTTTAGTTTCTTTTCTCTGTATTCAAAACTTGTTCTATGTGCCATTTATTAGATCAGAACTTCCAAGGTTGAGTGGATGCTTGAAATGGCAAAGCTCTTCCGTGGAAGTTCGCAAACATACTCGGGTAAGTGGATGCTTGAAATGGCAAAGCTTATCTGAGGAGTTTGATCTCTCTCAAACACCATTTTGGGTAAATCGGAAAAGACAACCCAAAATGGATGCACATAGGCTAGTATACCTTGAAATGGGGTGCTAGTCTAAGTAGAACAAGGGCTTTACATTTTTTTGCAAAAGATTAGACAGTGTTGCAAGTGGAGTGCTTGAAATGGCCTTGATTCACTTTCGAACACTTTTGCAAAAGACTAGACAGTGTGGCAAATCGAGCGCCGGAAAAGGCCTTGATACACGTTTGAATACTTAGAAGGGTTACTAAAACAATAAACAGGCTATGATACAAGGACCCTGAAACCGAATGTTTTCCTTGAATTACAAAACCCCCTGTATTTACTTTTACGAATCGCTCGATCAACTACAACCATCAACCGCTCATCTACCAGAGGACTCACCGATCACGCATCACCCACTTGTAGTTGCGAGTAGCGGAAAATATAAATTTATTTTGCACAGAGAACATTGCACCTTAACGACAGTGCAGTGGGCTCCGTCAATGACCTAACAAAGTGAGGGTCGTACCAACGACACTTGAACAAGACAACTTTTAGGCGATGGTTGGTTCTACATCTCATATGGATTATTTCTTTAATCACACCGTAGTAGTGTGTACCCTCTGTTCCTTTCACGTAAACATGGCTGTTCACCGTGTTCCGGCCTTCCCCATGACTTTCAATGTGAAATTTGTAATTATTCACTTTGTATGTAGCCAAACATGCAATGTCAGATTGAAATCCGGAGGACAAGTAGTGAATCCACTGTGGCAGTGGTAATGTTTCGCCAAGCTCCCAAACTTGCACAAAAAAATTGTTGAAAATGCATTATGTAATTGTTAGTACATTTTAATGAGCGCCACATAATGAACAGGATGTAAGTTGATTAATTCGACTTACATGGGAACACAGCCAATCTGGAAAGTCCGTTAATATACCATCATATATTTGCATATCATTGAAGCGCGGGCGTCTTTGTCTTAAGTCGGTTTCAAATAACGCCAAATATTGTTCAAGTTCGGGCGTGTTGCTAAATATGTAATGAGTCGCTTTTTTAAATTCCCGGCTATCTAATTCCCTTCGTCTAATTTTTCGACCACCTACTTCCGGGTAATTGTAGATGGAAATCTGCGGATCCTCGAAATCTGATGTCGCTACTTCGTTACGGTGTAAGCGTACCCCCGTCGTCGTTGTTAATTCTGGATCTAGGTAGTCAGATCCCAAATACGAAGTCTCAAGCTGAATGTATGCGTTAACAATACTGGCTTCCACCTCTGCTCTGTTTCCCTTCTGTCCCAATTGTTTAAGACGGTATATGAAACACTCAAACGGATACATCCAACGGTAGTGTACTGGTCCCCCAAGTAAAACCTCAGCAGCCACATGAATTGGTAGGTGTTCCATAGAGTCAAAAAATGAAGGGGGAAATATTGTCTCCAGCTTACATAATGTGACCGCTATGTTTTTCTGCCAGTGTTCCATCCGCTCTTTGTGAAGTGCAGATGCACATATATCACGAAAAAATGTACACAACTCGGATACAGCTTCCCAAATCTTGTTTGGTACAAAACCCTTGATAGCAATCGGCATGAGTCGCTCTATGAATACGTGTGCGTCGTGTGACTTGTATCCTACTAGTTTTAGTGCAGTCAAATCTACATTATTTCCCAGATTGGATGAAAACCCATCCGGAAACTTCAGAGACTTCACCCAAATAAGCACAAGATTCTGTTGTTCTCTTGTAAGCTGATATTTACCCTTTCTCGCTACCAAACGACCATCACGGCGTGCCTTAAGTTCCAATTCTGGTCTTCGATAATACAACCTGATGTCTTTTCTGCACTTCACACCATCATCCTTTGTTTTTCCCTTCACATCCATTATGGTATTGAATAAATTCTCAAAAACATTTTTCTCAATATGCATTACGTCCAGGTTATGTCTAAGCTTCACGTCCACCCAGTATGGGAGTTGCCAGAATATTGATTTTTTGGTCCAATTGTGTTCCACTCTGTATCCTTCCAATACTTCATTGATACGTTGTTCCCATATATACTTCAAGTTTTGTACTCGGGCATAAACTCCTTGAGATGATCGAAATTGGACTGGATCGTTAAAGTCGAGTCGATCTCTGTAAAAATGCCTTCCATCATCTCGATATGGGTGATTTCTTGACAAAAAACGACGGTGACATCCAAAGTACGAAACTTTTCTACCATTCTTCAATACGAATGTCTTTGTGTCTTCCGTACAATATGGGCAACCAAGTTTTCCTTGAGTTGACCACCCCGATAACATTGTATATGCAGGGAAATCAGATACAGTCCACATTAGAGCTGCCCTCAACGTAAAACTCTGTCTCCGATTAGCATCGTAAGTGTCGATGCCAACATTCCAGTTATGTACCAAGTCATCAATAAGAGGCCTTAGATATATGTCCAAACGCTTCTTCGGATTAGATGGCCCAGGGATTAGTATAGTTAACCGAATAAATCTCATGTTCATGCACAACCACGGTGGTAAGTTGTAGGGTGTTACCATGACAGGCCAAACAGAGTACTGTTAGTTGACATACCCCAAGGATTGAATCCATCTATACATAATCCCAATCTGACATTACGTGCGTCCGCTGCAAACTCTGGATGGCACCTATCAAAGTGCTTCCAAGATTCCCCGTCCGATGGGTGAACCATGCGATTCACGTCTGATCTGGGTGTAGAGTGCCAGCATATATCTGTTGCCAAACCTTCCGATAAAAAAAGTCTCTGTAGACGAGGTATAATCGGCAAGTAAAACATTTGGCATCTCGTATTCCGCTGATAGGATGATGAACTTTGTGGTCATCTGGGAACATGATATCTTGGTTCCGAGCATATGCGACATGCGGTTATACTTTCGTCACAGCCAAAATAAATCATACACCCTCCTACACAAACGTCAATCCGTTGGTACCCCATTCCAAGATCAGCTACGAGTTTCTTTGATTGTTTGAAAGAAGAAGGTACATTGTTCTCCCCCCCCCCAACTAGATTTTTCATCATGCCACATACGGCGTTAAATGCTCCTTCAGATAATCCATATGACGCTTTTGTTGCCAGCAATTTCATGTTAATCTAAAGCTCCGTCTCGGTAGTGCATCCTTCGTAAGCTGGATCTGAACATGAATTAAGGAGATTGTAAAATCGATTTGCCTCAAAATTATCTGTTTGATGCTCATCAAAGTTAGATGACTCAGGTATATCAGCATGACTAGCGTTTTCATAAACTATGTCCGGTGAGGGGGATTGATCACGATTTGAATTTTCCTCTTCATAATCAAATAATGGGTCACCGGTGATCGAGTGCTGTACAGTTGAGTTATTATTTACGTACTCCGTTTCCACTAAATCTTCCCCGTGTAGGGTCCAATTGAAGTAGTTTGGCGTGAAGCCATATTTGTACAAATGCTCCTCCATCATTCTTTTATTGATGAGTCTCCGGTTTTTGCATCGCATACACTGACATCGGATTTTGTTGTCGTTATCTATGAAACCGTTTGCCTCGGCTGTCTGAATAAAATTATTGACTTCGGCGATGAACACATCATTGGTGTATGACTCCCCGTGAGCCCATTCGTTGTACATCCATTTCGGTTCATTATATAAATATGCCATGAAATATTATATGTAATATGATTTAAACTGAAACTGAAATGTTAGTACCGCACGTCGTGACTGGGTTGCAGCAATTCTCAGCACGGGTGCATAGACCGATTTGCCGATGCCTTAGATCCTTGGACATTGCAGACAATAAATATCTTGTAATATTTCGAAATTTGATTGTAAGCGGGTATATAGAAAGGTGGGTAGAAATACGACAGTCCAAATATAGCTATTTAATGCATTATTTAATACTGTTACGAAAATATCTAAACTTTATTGAAGGATTCGTAATGGAATGTTGATGATAAATATTACGTCAAAAAAATGGTTCCGTTCCGTCTTACGGATTATTTTAATATAAGCGGTACAATTATTTAGATATTTCATTGCGCTTCGAAGTAGACGCTGTTGTTGGTACCCAACAACAGCGCTGAAAATAACGAAAGCGCTGTTGACCCACACCAACGACAGCGCGTAATTAAATAAGCGCCCTGGTACTTTACACATCTACTCAACAACTAAACGTTCTTGTCGGCGGTACAATGACGGAAAACCGCCGGAATATAGATTATCTAATGCTGCGAGATTTTACTTTTAATGATCTTCTTTGATTCTTATGCTGGCCAGTCAACGATACTACTTGATTATGTTTATAGCCAAGCGCTTTTCTGTTCACATGTGTCTTGTGCGGAATTTTTCCCTAAATTAGAGCGAATAATTCCGAAAAAGACGGTAGGAGAACTGCATGGGTTTGATCAAGAAGTATATGCAAATAAAATGGTTGACTGACAAACACAAGAAATCAAAAAAGATGTTTAAAAGAAAAAATTCAGAGCATTATTTAAACAATACTGGTGGTAAAATTGAAACATGGGGGGATTGTAAGGGATTGTAAGCGTGAATATGGAAATAGAAAATATGGTATGAATACATCCAAGTTCTGCACATGTACATATTTATAAGAAGTTTTTTCGTCTAAAAAGCGGCAATATTCCGTCATTATTGTTGGATTTGACGCATGCTTACTGAAACCTATCTACTAAATGGGAAGTGACGTTTGGCATACCAATTACCACCAGCTTCTTTAATTCATCGATATTAGACGAGAAGAAACTTGCGTCGATTTTCCGTGAACTTTCCGCTTATTTGACGGATGTATTAGGTAATGCAGACGGAATGGCTACAGTTAGTGGGAATTTAATAATTAATGTCAACCGACTGCGAATCGTCACAACTTGAACGTATAATACTTAATTTTCCAAAAATGTTTCGAAAATGCATGATTAATATGTATAATCTTTAAAACAGCTATTACAATTAATTTTTATGTGCGAAAATATTTCCACTTATATTCAAATTCCCAGATATACGTATATCACGACACTTTACAATTGGTATCACACTCTTCATACGGTATATATTTTTGTATTATGTATATACTCTTGCCGGTTTTTCAGTTTCATTAATATGGCAAAAATTCAACAACTGAACGGATAGTTAACTTCATTACGGATGTTCGACATCAACAACATAAAAGCTCTTATTTGAAATGATTCCCAACGCTAATTTCATAAACGCAACAGTCACGATCATTCATTTCCGGGTGACACACGGGGGGTGGCTGGTCAACTTCTTTGTCATCTTCACATTGGGGTGGCTGTGAAGAAGTGCTGTATCTACTATTCTCCTCATCATGTCTGTATTTTTCCATACTGAAACTATGCTCTCCCAAACATTGCGATCCATTATCACATGGATAAAATGGATCCTGAGCTGAACAAACATATCCTTCAGAACCGTCTGATTCGTCTTCAGACGGCGTGTTTGCAAATAAACGTTCAGCCGCAGAATTCGTACTCATTATATGAAATTGTGGAGATGAAATGTTAATGAGAAGATGGTAATGTTACTTATAGGGTGGACGATCCCTGATTCCGTCTTGTTTCAGCTATTAGTCCGTTATGTGTGGAGTAAGGTTTTGATTAAGATATGTTTAATTTGAAAAATTGAATAATACAGCGCTTATCCTATACGGCGCTGTTATAATTCAAGTAACAACAGCGGTTTATTAATATACGCTGTCGTCAATAACAATATAACAGCGCCTTAAAACAAACGCTGACGTTATTTACTACATAACAGCCTGTAAATAATACACGTTGTAATATAGGTTGAAACGGCGGCGTTTATTTATTAGGCGCTGGTGTTACCTGAAGTATAACAGCGCGTCAAAAGATAAGCGCTGTCATAGAGCTAAACTAGGTTTATTACCTCACCTACATAACTCCACATTTTCACTCGGTCGACATACTCGGATTCACCTCCCCTTCGAATTGTTACTACCGACAAAGCCCGCCGAAGCATACAAACAGATTTTGTCAGTCCACGGTATAACTCCACGGGTATGCACGTATTTAAGTTCCCGTTTACACTTGCATCCATGTCGTCGTTCGGATATATTCTATATGTTTCCAAACGGCGTTCTGATTTAGCCTTAAGTTTTGATATGGATATTGTTACGATAGCCAGTTGTTGACATCAGATTTTGTCCGTATTTGAATAATCCGAATCCTGATGTTTCACCCCTACTGTCCCAACTCGTGGTTAGGTCATATGGAAACTAATTTGTTGTAATAAAGTATGTTCGTGTAAGCTCCGGTATGTTAGGGATTTGGTTTTTACATTGCAATACCGGTAACTAACGCTTGCATAAGCCCTCCCAACCCTTAATAAGTTGTGTTACTTGTTACTTTTTCAAGGAATATGGATAGCAATAGTGCCACGAAGGGAGGCTCGTCATCAAACCGTAAGAACAGGGGGCCAACCACGATGAGGAATTTTATGGATCAACATAAAGATGGGACTAAGGAGCATGTGACGATTGAGGCGGACGGAACAATTGCTGGTAAAAAGAGGGCAGCATTCAGGACATTCATTGGTAAATACATATGATGTTATGTAATTGTTTACGTAATGAATAACAAGTGCTACTACGTTGACAAAAGTAATTAATATATTATGCATATGCAAGGACAGTTGCTAAATCTCGAGTGCCAATTACATACGAAAATTGGAATTCGTGCCCAGAGAGCTAAGAGATTCTGTGTGGGACGAAACACTGGTATGGTCTGGCGATGAAAACGTACTGGTGAATTTTTGCCTGTTGAGTTATTTTTAACAAATGGTTGTTTTCATTTGTAGAGATACTTTGATGTGCCCCAAAATGACAGTACTATTAAGTTGAGGAAAAAGGAGATGCGAGCGGCCGGGAATATGTGGAGAAACTTCAAGAGCGAACTTGCAAACCAGTACATATATGGGTCGAAACAAGGACATGACCCAAGAGAGAAGTATTCGTACATTAGTCCGGATGACTGGGCGAGGTTCGTGGAACAGCGCTCGACTCCCGAGGCACTGCATACTAGGGAGAAGAGCATTGCTCACGCAAAATTAAACAAGTTCCAGCATACATTGTCTCGAGGCGGGTACATTAAGGCTAAGGAGGATATTGTCGCAGCGAAGAAAGCAACTATGGAGGCTCAAGGATTAACATCGTCTGGGGATCAGGCGGCAATACACATTGAGAGGCATGAGGTATGGCTGAAGGGTCATATCCGAAAGAATAAAGAGTACGTGAACGAGGCGATGAGGGAGGTGGCTGAAAAAATAGTAACTAACTTGTACAGAGCATCATAGTTCCAAACTTCATGACTCATTTGTGATATTGATTGACGTAACATGATTGGTAACAGGTACAATTAGAAGAGCAAGTCGCACAGGGATTATTTACATCCCAAGGTCAAAGAGATATTTTGACGGAGGCCACAGGGAAGGATGAGTACTCTGGACGCACGCGTGGGGTTGGTAGTTACGTAGGTTGGAAGGAGGTATTCGGGAAGCAGTCCTCCTCATATTCATCAACACGGTCTACAGTTACATCGCAAGTTCTGACGCTCTATACACATGGTGGTAGTACCGATCCAGACCCCTTTGGAGATATACCTGAGGTATTATGCTTATTCTTTCAACTCGAAACACATTAAAGTGTGTGGTGTTCATGCATAATGTCAACCTTTGATGAATTTTGTGGTCAAATCCCAGGTTGGGAAGAACTGCTTAATACATGTGGACGACGGTTCAGATGTCGGATTGCGACTCGTGGCAATTGGCAAAGTGATAGAAGGACGAATTGTGCAATTTCAAGAGTTGGATGAAGATATGGTGAAGGTGATGGTAGACGAGGCGATTGAAGGATGGAGGGATCTCCCAAAAAGGTTTGGGAATATGGAGAAAGTGTGGGATGCAGTGGGTGGATTCGTGGGATGGCCGAAGTATCTAGTACGCATTGATCAAAAGGTTACTACGTATATTCATATCTTTCCAACTAAAAACCTATTTAATAGTGTCATATGTACACATAATCGAACGATGTTATTAATTTTGAACAGGGGTACGATGAGTTCAGATAATTCAAGATGCTAAGCTCCAGTATCGACAACGACATGCTTACCAGAATGAAAATGCATTGTCGCTTTCTTCACGAACACGCTACCCATATGGACAAGTCAACCAACTATTCGGTTTACGTTAGTAGCAAAGTGTTTGGTGATGATAGCTTCATCCATTTAAATCACAGTTGCATTACTGAGTTCACAAAATTAGAAGATTTGGGTGCATCATTTGCAGAAGTTTACATGAAGTAAGTTTTATTGTCTTCCATATTAAATTGATTTATGAAAGTTTCTTTGATTTGTACCAATTAACGTCAAATCACTGCAGATTCATATACGAAATGATCAAATCGGGCATACGGTTTGGATTCTTCAGACCAAGTTATATGACTCCGTCCGTATCATTTGATGTCAGGGTCGAGTTCTTCCAGAAGAGATTAAGTATGCCTGACTACGAGCATAATTTTTGCTACTTCCTTCCCTACGTAGATTTGAAGGAGTGAGTTTCTATTTGATATTAATGTTTGATTGTCTTGTTTCAATGTGGGGGCTATATCACTAAAAACGAGTGGTTATGGTAAATCTTTGTTAGGTATCATTGGATGTTAGTTGTCCTATTCCCAAAGAAGCGAGTGGCCCTTTGGTTCGATCCGCTGGACAAGGCACCGCGGCCTGATGCGGTGAATTTTGTTAACACGTAAGTAATATGATGGTACATTGTAGTTAATTACCTTTATAACATCACTTCACCAATTTGGTATGTAAATGTTACCTTAATGTCGCAGGAGCATGGGTCTGTGCTTCAACATCCCGTCAGGTGGCGACGTAAATTGGAAGACTGTGACGGTATAACTGATATTCCCTATGATATTTGGTATGAAACTTAATATTTCATTAATTAATAACGTTCAATGATTATGTATTCATTATGTATTTCAGGTCCCGCATCAACCCCCGGACACTGAAGTGTGTGCCTATTATGTCATGCAATATATTCTGGACATAATCAAGTTCGTACAGGACACAAATGGAATATTTGAGGACGACATTACACAAGTAGGTGCATCTGCCAAAATTTAATTATGCATTAACAATTGATCTCGAGGTCACACCTAGTATTTATAATTTTGTAACATATCAGAGCAAGTCATGCCTATGATGACGCGATGTTTGATGATATGAGGGAGCAATTTGCCGAGGGTTTGATTACTTACATACAACAAGCGTATCAGCATGCAATATAAACTTGAATGAGTCTAAATTTTGATTATACAAAAACGTGTTTTTGTTTAAGTTTCAAATTCGACCATTACAACACAAGGTGATTTCACTCAGCGGAAGTTCTCTCCGGTATTGTGACATAGACGTGTGATGGACCAAAGTTAGACGAGTCAGAAACACAGTAAAACCCCCCAAATTAGACTGTTTGTCTATCTAACTGCTGTGTGTTAGTCCCGATATATTTCCACAGGGCATTTTAGAGACTGAAGTGAAAACACGCTAAGGAGAGGATTTTAAGCTGAAAAGATAACAAGAGTCAATCCAAGGTCAAGATCATATGCCGACTGAAGAAATATCAAGGATCCTGACGTTGAATTGACCAGAACAAATTAATCAGAAGAATCAGGAGTGGAGTCAAGACAGTCCGGAGGAGAAACACATTGACAGTTTTGTGAAAAGACTGCACAAAACTGTACAAAACTCACATTTGGGCAAGATGACTGACCACTTGGAGAAGTGGTGGCCAAAGGAGGAGCTCCTCCCCTTGGGCCACCGCCTACCGGCGGCTCTTGGTGGTGGTGACCGGCGGCTTTTGCCCCTCCTCCACATGTCACCACCACCTTCCTCCTCCTCTCCTCCCTCCACATGTGGCCATCTCCTCCATCCATTTTCTCCTCCAATCAAAATGCAACACTTGCCTCCATCTCCTCCTCCTCCCATGGCTATAAAAGGAGGCCTCCTCCTCCTCATTCAACACACCAAAATCATAATTCACTTCTCTCTCTAGAAAGTGTAACATTTGTAAGTTGTAATCTTGCTTTGGAAATAAAGGATAGCTCCCTTGGCGCTTCAACGGTTGTAAGTATTATTTTTAGTATTTATTTAACATTTGTCTTTAATTCCTTAGTATAATGTTTAGCGCGATGAATAGTAGCTAAACTAGTAGTTCGGTCTAAGGGGCGCACTTATATTATAAAATGTTTTAAGACTATAACTTAGTGTCTAGTCTTAGTATTCAAAACTTGTTCTATGTGCCATATATAGTCAGAGTTTCCAAGGTTGAGTGGATGCTGTAACAAGCAAAGCTCTTCTGTGGGAATTCGTGATCATACTCAGGTAGTGGAAGCTGTAACAAGCAAAGCTATCTGAGGAGTTCGACTCATCCTAAATCCCATCTGGTCGAGCGTAACTGTGAGATCAGGTGGATGCACCCAGGCTAGCATACCTTAGGGTATTGGCGCTAGACTGAAATAGAACAGGAGTTGCTTTAAACCGGTGTTGCAAGTCTTGAGCAGTAACTAGCCTCGATTCACCGTTTGAATACTTAGATGATTCACTAAAGGTCAATGATAAACAGGATATAATACAAGTCCCCTGAAACCGAACAATTCTCTTTATCATTAAAATAGTAATTTACTTTCAGTATTAAAACCAACCAACCAATCAATCAATCAAAATAGCTGGTAGCTTTAAAACCAACCAACCGACCTTAAACACGTTACCACGCTGCGTAAATCCCCCCCCCCCCCCCCGAAGAACAATTATTCCCCTGGTTCCCTTGGGTTCGACCCCCACTTACCAAGTACTACCCAGTAGTATAGTTGCGAGTAGCGGACTATTATAAATTTATTTGCACAATCGCTTTGACGACGAGCGGTTCTGTCAAATTGGCGCCGTTGCCGGGTAACTAGTCATCGGATAACTGTTCTTCCCTCCCCCTTCTTTTTCTTTCTTTCTCCTATGTCATTACCCGTTACGCATGCATGGACAACGCGATTTCTGCCCCTGTTCGGAGGAACGGAGGGAGAATACCCTGTACAGCACTGCCAAAACTTCCACCAAGTCTGCCACAACATCAAACCAGAGAACGAAGTATTAGAGGAGTTTAAGCTGAAATGCTTCAAATTCTCTCTAACTGACTTCGCCACGATATGGTACTACACATCCACCGCATGCAGTGCAGAACGTTTCGTAGACCTCTGCGTACCGTTCCTGAAAGAATTCTCCCCACCATCTTTACTTAATTGATTTCAATAGCTTTATTTCCTACACATAACACTCTAACAACCTATAACACTTGAACGCCCCCTATATATATAATGAAGTATTAAAGTTGCTTTAAAGAAGAAAAAAAATCTCCAAAACCAACAAACAATTTTTTCATTATAAAACTGAAAATCTGATGGCTGGAAAAAACCATTGAATAAAGTTATGGTCATAGGTTCGAGAATGGGGGCAAGTGGGATGAGGATACCGGTGTATAATAGCCAGTGTCAGGCGTGCCATCAGTGCTGAGAGTGGTAGCGAGGATGATTGAGAACTTTTCACCTGCTTTTATGGGATATATCTCAGTGATAAAATCTAACTGCATGTACGTCTCCGACCTCTCACTCTTTGCCACAATGCGAAACACTACAAAAACCAACAGATAAATATTTTTAATAAATATTTTTGGCAGTAGAGAAAATGTTATATAAAATCCTAAACTAGAAAATAGACAACAAGGGATTGAGTGGTTGTACAAGTAATTGATTAACAACCTCTGTTGAATTTTTCGCTCAAATCGTCGACCCTAAAAATATCTTCAAACAGCGACATCCCAAATTACAGCCTCCCGAAATCTGCAAAAAAAAAAAAAAAGGTTACTCATCGCTTGCTGATACATGATAGAGAATTAGACATATGGGAACGAAACCAATTAGCTAGCTAGTGGTCGAGAAATAACAAATTTGATGCAGCAGCAGCAGCAGCAGCAGCAGCAGCAGCAGCAGCAGAGTTTTGAAAAGTGGCGACTGGCGATTTTTGAGTTTAGTGGGCTGGATCTTCTTATTGGGCCGGATCTATCTAATCTTGGAAAAATCAAATCGGCTGGGAAAGGAAAGTCCGCCAAACCCTAAAATGTCGATCAATCACGCTTTGGCGCAACAGGTATCTTCGGAGTATTATGCTTGTTGCTGATTTCATTTGTAGATGACTTTTTTTCTTTCCTTCTTCCAATGATTCATCTGTTTATTAAATGATCCTTGTCCGATGTTTTTTTTAAATGTTACAAATGGTTTGGTTGATATTATTTTACTGTCAACTTTGTGTTTAATTAAGCTCAACCTTTTGTTGCTTTCATCATCATACAGCAGCCGGCAGGGTATGTCTTATTAACAAATGGCCTGGAATAATATTTTGGAAAAGGTTGCAACGATTTGTGCCCCTAATTTTTGTGACAGTCGTGTTTTATCAGGCTTCAAAAATATGGATTTCAGTTTGATATATTTATGACTTTATTGTGAGACGTAGGAATCATTTAATTAATAATTTTTATTTAATATTTTGTGATTTACCTATTTTTTAAAAAATATTATAGTTTAAAATAAATACATTATTGGCGGAAGTTTTACAAACTTGTTCAGGCCCTATCCCCTAAAGGTGGGACATGGGCTATATAACATTTTAACTACCATTCTCACCCATATATATATATATATATATATATATAGAGGAGCGTTCAAATGTGGCAGTCAAATAAGAATGGTACCGTGAGGCAGCTTCTCAACCAATCATTTTGCCAACATCATCTTCATTCATCCAATAGATGCATGACACGTGCCCCACTAACTCCACTCACTTTTCTATATTTTATATCTTATTCTTTTGCAAACTAATTTTAAAATTTTCCTTAAGGGTACAACAGACATTTTGGTCCTCATATCCTCAGCCAAACGTCTTCTCTTCCTCTCTCATCAGAAAATCCCGAAAATACAAACTCCCTACTCTGCAACCGACGACCGCCGACCGCCGCTCTACCCACCTTTACCATCACGACCGCCGCTTCTGGAACAAAATCAAAGCATTCGGCATTGATTTTTAAATAGTTTCAAGCGATTTTGGCTTCTGCAACCGACGACCTCCGCTTCGTCGGTAAGATCTTCCCTACCTCAAACCCTAAATTAATTTAATCCTGCTTACGATGAAACTGCGATTTCCAGAAACTTATATCGTCTGTGCGATTTCTGGAAATTGCGATTAAAATTCGTCTCAATCATCTGGATTTATTTGGGAAAGTAGATCTGGCCGAACGAGTCCTTCGAACACGATGATGATGGCTGTGAGTATGAGTTTCGCCATGGACTCCAAGGAACGACGGATCGATTCGCTTTGTGCTTTTGGCGTCTCGTCCAGATTAGGTTAAAAATTGATTAAAGCGGATTGGTTGTTTGATTCAGCTTGTAGAATTCATGATGAATGTGTGGTCGGTGTTAGCATTTGTAATTCATTAGTTTTGCCTTGTTGAATACCTTTTTTGCATCTGTGTTTTGGTTTTTCTTTTCGTCTTTGTTGTATGAGTGTCAGCTGTGATTGCTGTAAACGTTTGGACCACCGATGTTTATGATTGTATACTTGTTCAAGATTTGAGATGCTAGATATGTCTATGATTGTATACTTATTGTGCTAGTTTTCATCATCAATTTTTGTATCCGGATAATGAGCTTCTTCCCGATGATAAATAGATTAGTTTTTTGATTATTTGGAGGAGCTTCAGCAGAGAATGGTTTTATCAGTGTTCGCTGTTGTGGTTGCTATGTTAGTATTTTTTACCTGCTCTAAGTGTTTCAATCCTTATTTTCATGATCAGTGCAGTTATTAACAATATCTGCATGGTGTGGAAACTGCCGGAGATGGAGGCATTGTCGGCAGCAATACTAGATGCGGCAGCAGCAAGAAAATATGCATACCTCATTACTTTCGGCAGTTCTCAGTCCTTACAAAAGATGATAGATTGAAACATGTCCGAAAGGAATAATTTGTATATTTGATAAAGGTTTAGTATTTTTTAATAAATTGTATGTATTGAGAGATGTTGAGATCTGTGTAAGAAAAAAGTATTTTTCTATTATGGATTCTTGGCTAAGTGAGGTTGTATTAAAAAAAATCATATACCATTGAATATTGTATTTGTATTAAAATGTATGTAAGGTAAAACTATAGCGATCTATGTACTTTCATAACTCAATACCCTATTAATTGCTATTTGGATTAATTGCTGCTGAATTTCATTGTTGATGCCAAATAAATCGCAGGTTGGTAGAATGTAATTCCACTCAATGAATTAATCAATTGTAAATATTAAATTGTATCAATTACTTTAATTAATTAATTTCTTTACTCATCCAATCAATCACTTAATAATGCTTTTTCAAGGCTCAAGGTATTTCCATCACTTGTCTGTCAAATTTTATTTGGGTTTCCTCCTCTTCTCACTGATAAAATGCCTTCCCATGGAAGCTTTCAAAACTCCCCAATGGAAGAACCTACGGACCATCAGCTGAACGTCCAACCGGCAGCTCAATCATCTATGGATGACGACACTTCTTCAAGCAATCCTGTCCCAATATCTCAAGTCACGGAGTTCTCTGTTAGGTATGATGAACTACCCACCCTTCCACCTGAAGCCTCATTTGCTTCTGTAGACGATCTCCAGGTCGACGAACACGTAGTCACACACCGTATTCCGTGTTGTCCTGAAAACCAAAAGCCCTGCATTGGTATGAGTTTTCCCTCAGCAGAAGTTGCTGTTTCTTTTTACCGCAATTATGCACTGTTAGTTAACTTCGACGTCCGCTGTGGTACTGCAAGGAAGTATAACGATGGGACACTGAGAAAGAAATACTTTTACTGCAATAGACAAGGGTTTCCTCTAAGTATTTCGTTTGATACCTCCAATGGTAAAAGGATTCGGAACTGTCCTTCCCAAAGATGCGGATGTGAAGCTTCTATGGTTATCGAACAAAGGGGATCTTTAGGGTATGTCGTTACTCAATTTGTTGAAGCTCATAACCACGGCCTGGCTACAGGTCTTGCCTCACAGTTTCTTAGAGGGAAGCGCAAGTTGAGCACGCTACATCAGCATTTTATAGTAGGTTTATCAAAAGCAAATACTGGACCGGTTAAAGCTCATAAAATTGGGAAGCAATTGTTTGGTGATTATGCGAATGTCGGAGCTCAAGAGGTTGAGTTTCGCAACTTTCATAGAGATGTTGTGCAATATATTGGCGAGCATGATGCTCAAATTGTACTTGATAACCTCGTGAATAAAAAGAAGTCATGCAGTTCCTATTTTTATGAGTATTCCGTCGTCAACGGTGCTATTTCACGCATTTTTTGGGCTGATCCAATCTGTCAGTTGAATTTCAAAGCATTTGGTGACGTTGTTACCTTCGATGCCACATATTCTCTTAACCGGTATTAGTATATATTGTTGGTGTGTTATAAATTATTTTTACCCTCAGTTGTCTTCTGTCGGATGTCTAAATTTGAAACATTTTGCAGATACAAAATGATATTTGTCCCTTTCACCGGCATTGATAATCACAAGAATAGTATAACGTTCGCTGCTGCTTTATTATCGCGTGAGGATGTTGAATCATACACTTGGCTTCTTAACTCTTTTTTAAAATGTATGGGTCGTGCTCCTGATATAGTGTTAACCGATCAAGACCCTTCTCTACGAGTAGTTGTACCCAAGGTGATGCCTGGCACGCATCATAGATTCTGTATATGGCACATTATGAAGAAATTGTCTGTAAAGGTACTCTTTATTTTTCATGTATATATTCTGTTAAACAACTTGATATATTGTACATCAAGCTTGCATACTAATGTATCATGTTGGATTGAATCAGGTTGGATACACCACAAGTAGGTTGCAGGAGTTTCGTTCTAGAATGAAATCGCTTGTTTATGATTATCACATTGAAACCAAAGATTTCGAAGACAAGTGGTCTCAGCTTATGGAAGAATATGAAATGTCCGGTAACAAATGGTTATGCAAAATGTATCGTCTCAGAGAATTTTGGATACATGCATACTTTAGACATATCCCGCTTGGTGGACTTTTGAGGACAACTTCACGCTCCGAAAGCCAGAATTCATTTTTCGGCACTTTTCTTAACAAGGATCTGACTTTGGTTGCTTTTTTTCTGAATTTCAACAGTGCGCTTGAAAGCCAGCGTCAAACTAAGTGCAAGTGCGACACTGAAAATCAAAGCAAAAAGTCAGTTAAGAAAACTCCTTTATCAATTGAGGTTGATGCGCTCAACCAGTACACAAGGAAATTATTTCAAGATGTTCAAATGGAAATTTGTGCGGCTTGTTTTCATGTGTCAATTATCAAAGTTGTTGAACATGAAAATATTAGAACTCATGAAATTCAAGATCCGAGGTATAAAGAAACTACATTTCAGGTGACTTTTTTTCCTATCTTTGTTCATCATCCATTCTGGACTCCCATTTTGTGTTTCTATGTTAACTGTTATATATATATATATTTTTTATAGGTGTCTCACCATCAACTCAACCGGCATTTTGCTTGCACTTGTAGGCTTTTTAAAAGGGTGGGAATACTGTGTCGCCATGTTTTCGCTGCCCTAAAATACGCAGGAATCGAAAAAATCCCAGCTAAGTATGTTCTAAATAGATGGACCAAAACTGCCATTGAAATTGCTGCTCAAGGTGCGGACCCATGCTTAGTTGAAGATTGTCAAACTATTGAACAACCTGTTGTTGCTGAGCAAGAACTATGGACAGAGTTTAACGCATGTGTAAATCTTGCTGCCAATGATACTTTGAAGACAGAGTATTTTCATCACAAGTTGAAGGAGATTCGTGTACATTTTGAAGAAGTTAGTGCTGGTGAATCAGTTCGTTGCAAAAGTACCATCATAGGGGAATTGATTGGAGCATCAAAGCCTACAGAAGTACTTGTAAAGCCTCCGGCTGTTGTGCATACAAAAGGTTCTGGTAAACGCCTTGAATCTGAGTTTGAGAAAGCCATCAACAAACCTGAACGTGCTCCGCGAATGTGTAAATTCTGTCTAACCCTAGGCAATCATGATTCGCGCAATTGTCCGCTAAAGGAGCAACTCAATGACCCGAAGTGAAATCGAGGTTCAACCATCATTTGCTTTTTGTGTGTAGTTAATCTTTAGAATTGGGTGGTCTTTTGTTCATATGGGTCCTTTTGATCCAGTTAAAATATGTACCATTCTTTGTTACATGTTTTAACTGGTTTTCCCAATGTCATTACTCCCTTATATATGTTGTAGCAACTTGTAATGGACCGATTCCATCATATGCATGCATTTTCATTTCTGTTTTTTAATTTCCTCGCAACCTTTATGTCGCAAGCCATTACACCGTTAATTCATAAGACATTAAACTCGTATTTAATATTTCATTACACCCTTAATTCATATTTCATTACACCCTTATTTCATAGGTCATTACCCGCTTATTTCATAACTCATTACCCCCTTATTTCATAACGCATTACCCCCTTATTTCATTACTTATTACCCCCTTAATTAATATCTCATGACACCCTGATTTCCTAGGTCGTTACACCCTTATTTCATAAGCCATTACACCCTTAATTCATATTTCATTACACCCTCATTTCATAGGTCATTACACCCTTAATTCATAGGTCATTACCCCCTTAATTCATATTTCATTACACCCTTATTTCATTGGTCATTACACCGTTTTCCATAGGTCATTACCCCCTATTTTACAACTTATTACCCCCTTATTTCATAAGGCATTACCCCCTTATTTAAAAACTCAACACCCCCTTAATTCATAACTCAATACCCCCTTATTTCATAAGGCAATACCCCCTTAATTCATAACTCAATACCCCCTTAATTCATATTTCCTTACCCACTTATTACATAACTCAATACCCGATTAATACGTCATTACCCCCTTAATTCATATTTCATAACACCCTTATTTTACAACTCATTACCCCCTTATTTCATAACTCATTACCCCCTTACTTCATAACTCAATACCCCCTTATTTCAAAACTCGATACCCCCTTAATTCATAACTTAATACATCCTTAATTCATAACTCAATACCCCCTTATTTCATAAGGCAATACTTATGACTTATGAGGATAATGACTTATGGGGGTAACGACTTATGGGGGTAATGACTTATGAAGACTTATGAGGATAATGACTTATGGGGGTAATGACTTATGGGGGTAATGACTCATACGTCATTACCCCCTTAATTCATATTTCATAACACCCTTATTTTGCAACTCATTACCCCCTTATTTCATAACTCATTACCCCCTTACTTCATAACTCAATACCCCCTTATTTCAAAACTCGATACCCCCTTAATTCATAACTCAATACCCCCTTAATTCATAACTCAATACACCCTTATTTCATAAGGTATTACCCCTTATTTCATAACTCATTACCCGCTTATTTCATAAGCCATTGCCCCCTTATTTCATAAGGCATTACCCCCTTATTTCAGAAGTCACTACCCACTTTCTCATAAGCTATTACCCCCTTTATCATAACCCATTACCCCCTTATTTCAGAAGGCATTACACCCTTATTTCATAACTCATTACCCCCATATTTCATAAGTCATTGCCCCCTTATTTCATAAGGCATTACCCCCTTATTTCAGAAGGCATTACACCCCTTTATTTCATATGACATTAGCCCCTTGTTTCATAACCCTTATTTTATGTCGGAAGCCATTACACCCTTAATTCATATTTCATTACACCCTTATTTCATAAGGCATTACACCCTTATTTCATACGTCATTACCCCCTTAATTCATATTTCATAACACCCTTATTTTACAACTCATTACCCCCTTATTTCATAACTCATTACCCCCTTACTTCATAACTCAATACACCCTTATTTCATAAGGCATTACCCCTTATTTCATAACTCATTACCCCCTTATTTCATAAGCCATTGCCCCCTTATTTCATAAGGCATTACCCCCTTATTTCAGAAGTCACTACCCACTTTCTCATAACCCATTACCCCCTTTATCATAACCCATTACCCCCTTATTTCAGAAGGCATTACACCCTTATTTCATAACTCATTACCCCCATATTTCATAAGTCATTGCCCCCTTATTTCATAAGGCATTACTCCCTTATTTCAGAAGGCATTACACCCCTTTATTTCATAACTCATTACCCCCATATTTCATAAGTCATTGCCCCCTTATTTCATAAGGCATTACCCCCTTATTTCAGAAGGCATTACACCCCTTTATTTCATATGGCATTAGCCCCTTGTTTCATAACCCTTATTTTATGTCGGAAGCCATTACACCCTTAATTCATATTTCATTACACCCTTATTTCATAAGGCATTACACCCTTATTTCATACGTCATTACCCCCTTAATTCATATTTCATAACACCCATATTTCATAACTCATTACCCCCTTATTTCATAACTCATTACCCCCTTACTTCATAACTCAATACCCCCTTATTTCAAAACTCGATACCCCCTTAATTCAGAACTCAATACCCCCTTATTTCATAAGGCAATACTTGTGACTTATGAGGATAATGACTTATGGGGGTAACGACTTATGGGGGTAATGACTTATGGGGGTAATGACTTATGAAGACTTATGGGGGTAATGACTTATGGGGGTAACGACTTATGGGGGTAATGACTTATGGGGGTAATGACTGCACAAAACATGGGGGTCATGACTTATGGCGTATTTCATATGTCACAACCTGCTGCACAAAACACATCTGCTGCATAACACATCTGCTGTCAGAATACTTGTCACATATCACCTACTATCCAAAAAGACCCGATACCTATTATCGGTAGGCGTCATACACAAAATACTTTCTAACAGACCTTAGTGATCGTTACATAAAAGTATTCATTTGTCTAAAACAATTGAAGCACCTTCCTCCCTCTTTGAGCAAGCTTGTTGTTTCTGTTTTCAATAATTTCAAGTTTCTTGTTGTCCGGGTATGCATCATATTGTTTTGCCAATCCAAGTACAAATTCCCTCTTCTCGTTTACTTCTGAATTTAGAATGTTGTAAAGATACCATTTCCGCAATTTGTTTATGCGGGATGACTGCTGCATATAGATTCCATAAAAATAAAGGTTACAATCTAAAATAACAGATAAATGGTTAAATAGTTGAACAATTAAATAGCTAAACCTTACTTGTTTTCCTGTTACTGCTGCCATATGGTTTTTCCATTCTTTCCCTTTTCCTCCCATGTATGTTTCCATCATTCTCATTACAGCAATAGCATCATCCACTTCATTTGTTGGCGCGCCCCACTTCATCTTTACTCTCTTTATTTGAATTCTGTTCAGGTCGTTCGCATAAACATATCTGATGGATGCACAGTCGTTATGTGCAAACGTCAAGAATAAATTTATAATAGTCCGCTACTCGCGACTTTACTACTGGGTAGCAAGTGGTAAGTAGGGGTCGAACCCAAGGGAATCAGGGGAATAGATGTTCTTTGAGGGGGTTGTCTAGCGAGAGAGCGTGTTTTAGGTCGGTTGGTTGGTTTTAAAGCTACCAGCTAAGTGATTGATTGATTGATTGGTTGGTTGGTTGGTTTTAATACTGGAAAGTAAATTACAGTTTATAATTAAAGAGAAATGTTCGGTTTCAGGGGCCTTGTATTATATCCTGTTTATCATTGACCTTTAGTGAATTATCTAAGTATTCAAAGATGAATCGAGGCCCTTTCGTAGCGCAAGACTTGCAACATCGTTTAAAGCAACACTTGTTCTAAGCAAAACTAATTCCTTCTTTCGAAGTATCTTAGCTGTAAGTGCATCCACTTGATCTCCCAGTTACGTTATTGACCAAGTGGTGTTTTAGATAAGTCGAACTCCTCGATAAGTTTTGCTTGTGACAGCTTCCACTTACCGAGTATGATCATGAATTTCTACGGCAGAGCTTTGCTTGTGACAGCTTCCACTCAACCTTGGAAACTCTGACTTGATATATGGCACATAGAACAAGTTTTGAATACTAAGACTAGACACTAAGTTAATAGTCTTAAAACATTTTATAATACAAGTGCGCCCCTTCTACCGAACTACTAGTTTAGCTACTATTCATCGCGCTAAACATTATAACTAAGGAAATAAACAGTTGAATAAATACTATAAATAATACTTACAACCGTTGAAGCGCCAAGGGAGCTATCCTTTATTTCCAAAGCCAAACTTTACAAATACATAACTTAGAGAGAGAAGTGTTTTTTACAAGTGAGGGATGATTAAAATGAGGGGAGGAGCTCCTCCTTATATAGCCATGGGAGGAGGAGGAGATGGAGGCAAGTGTTGCATGGTGATTGGAGGAGAAAATGAAGGGAGGAGATGGCCACACATGGAGGAAGGAGAGGAGGAGGAAGGAGGAGGAGACATGTGGAGGAGGAGGAAAGCCGCCGGTCACCATGGGTGGAGGAGCCGCCGGTTGCCGGTGGTGGAGGGAGGAGGAGGGGTGGCTTTGGCCACCTCTTGCCCAAGTGGCCGGTCACCTTGCCCAATGTGTGATTTTATACAGTTTTGTGCAGTCTTTTCACAAAACTGTCAATGTGTTTCTTCCCCGGGCTGTCTTGATTCCTCTCCTGATTCTTCTGATTAATTTATTACAAGTGCTTCAACGTCAGGATCCTTGATATTTCTTCAGTCGGCATATGATCTTGACCTTGGATTGACTCGTAACATCTTTTCTGCTTAAAAAGCTCCTCTTTAAAATGTATTCTCTCTAAGCTCTGAATTACCCTGTAAAAATATATCTGAACTAACAAGCAAAAGTTAAATAGACAAAATGTCTAAATAAGGGGGTTATACTGTGTTTCTGATTTGTATAATTTTGGTCCATCAATATCCCATTTCCTGTAGATATCTGACCAAGTCTTGCCGCTGCATATGTAAACCACAGATCTTAGTCCTACCATTCTTTAGCCAACATAACACCGTAGATCAACTAGCATACTGCATTATTTAATTTCATACCATAATCTCATTTTTGTTGCCGTATGGTGCGGGTAAAGGTGTATCATCGTTTTTTGCCTCCAGTATCTCAACAGCAGGATGTTTGAGGTTGAACACCATCAAATAAAAGCTTTTATCTCGCAACATCGGCACAAATATCTAATTCAAGCGATAGTTGTTAGTAATACATTATACGACATAAATTTTTGCAATGAAACCAGCTAGCGTACCATATTAAAGTCTTTCAAATGAGGAGAATCTTTGCCACTGAATACTAAGCTGATTGCTTTCCCTATTGCCGCATATCTCATATCTTCGTCTATGATGTTCAGGGTCATCAACTTAAGAATAATAAATTTACAAGTCAATTAAAGTTGTAAACACCAATTTCTATTATGATGTCACTAGATATACACATCATGCCCTTACCGAAATCGAGATGGGTAGGAACACCCTAGACGGAGAATCTTGGCTTCTTAATCTCTCTTGAAAATTAAGGTGTAATGCCCACAGAGTTAGCACCTCGGAAATTACCTTTTCTCCATCCTCCAAGCTTTCCAACACCACCCTTGGCACGGATAACTTTCCATTCATCCAAACTATGTCGCTGCATTACATAACAAATTATATTGTTAGCTTATCCAACGTCGAACGTTATTACATTTACTATATGTATGAAATATGACCATTTTAATCCCTTTACCTCGGTTCTTCGTTTAAACTGAACAACCAGTTGCAAATCAGATTTCCATTCTTTGGTAGAGTTGAATTGACATCAACCGTTCTCATTACAAACGGTGATTTGAAAGAAGAAGGTATTCCACGTTTCCTTTTCACATTTAGTTCAGTAAACGAGTCCATGTCCGCTGCCACTCCGGCGTCATCTGCAACTTCATTGTTCGAAAAGATTGCTTCACCAGCCCCCTCATTATTTTTCCCTCTTTCCTCTCTTGCCTGAACATCTTCAGTCATTGGCGTAGAAGTATGTATTCCTAATGTATCTCTCAAATCATTTTCAATCTGTTGTAAACTCATGTTGTCTGGGTATTGAAGACTTATATCACCCGCAACACAAACATAGTCTAGAAAAGCAATTTTTACAGTCTCTGCCAGTTCTCTCACTTCAGCAATTGCAATCTGTTGAGATATATGAAAAATACATCACAAGTTCAAACTGATGCACGGTCGTTATTTAAATCAGAGTGCACGCATTTTGTACAACGCATGCTCGTTTGGTAAAGCTTATGCATCGTTTAACAAAGTACAAAATTAAAACGGTCACGAAGCATGTTTCAGTTATAAAAATACCTCTTCTTCTGTCAGTCCTCTCATAGAATTTCGCCTTTTCAATCTATCTTATAAAACATGTGCAGGCGCAGTATGTTTTTTCCTCATCCCAGTCTTTTTAGATGGCTCTTTACTTTCTTCAGCCACCTTTTTTGGTTCCTTTTCAACATTGCACACTGGGTTTTCCCGTATCACCTGACACAATTATTGGGAAAACATTAAATGACGAAACCACATATATTGTGCACCACCATTTAAAATAACTTACATTGTCTACCATTTCTTCATAATTCCAGTTTGTTTGTTGTGGTTCTTCATCCATTGTGTCATCGTGTACCTCTTCATTCATTGACGAAGTGTCTGACGAATAGTGTGGACTGTTTTCCACTGCTGCGGCATACTCTTCGTGGCTGTTCAGTGCATTGACTTCAACTCTTATTCTTTTTGCAGCAGTACTTGCCGCTCTTCTGTGCGGCAAGATTCTGGTCTTACCCCTTTGTGCCGAACTTTTATTATTCGCCCCGTCACGAAGTTGATCCGGTGTTATGAGAACATCCTCCAAGAACCCCTGCACAATTGTTTCAGTTAACCTAGAATTAAAAACAAACCTATAAATATTTAAATTTTACTCTACCAATTTTTTCGTACCTCATCTTCTTCCTCTGTATTATCTTCATCCTCCACAGTAATGTTTTCCTGATCATCGAATTTGTTGGATGCCCATGAAGGGGGTAACTTTCGTCCAACTCCCTGTGTTCTCCCCCCCTTCTCAGGTGTTTTCATACCAGTTCCACCAGTTGTTTTAGTTTCTGAAACTGTTTTCTTTCTTGGTGAACACCTCACGGGAACAGTCTCTTCTCTCAGCGAAGAACGCAGAACACGTGCTGGTGACTCAACTACTGGTGACTGTGTTTTAGGTGCCGCAGCTGTTTGCATATCAGGTGCCGCAACTGTTTTTTTCCTTTGTGAACACCTTACTGGAGCAGTCCCTTTCCCTGCCACAGTACTTGTTCCTGCCTCACCCATTGAATCTTTCTTCCTTCTTCTGGATGAACTGGCACCACTTACACTGCCCTGTATGAAATACAGCACACAAACCACTTAATGTTTAGTCCATCAAATCCTAAATTTGATGACAAATATACGTGTTATCAGATTTCAAATGCACTATTAAATTTGCAGTATCAGAATGTCTTATCAAATTCAAACATTCCAATTCACAAGCCTATTGAATGCTATAATTCTAACGATATTCAAATAGACACTCTTTATTATTCTTATTGGATTACCTCAGCTGAGCAACTCTGCCTTCTCTGATCTCTATAAACACCGATTGATCTGTATTTTGGGATCCGCTGCCCCAAACCCAAGCCCCCTTCATCCAATTCAGAAATGACTCTCCTCCTTATCACTTCACTTGTCCAAGCATCTAATATTGAATCAGTCCTTTGTATTTATAATCCTTTACATTCCACCATCTCGCAATACAATACCTGTAAATGTTCAATTAGTCTCACCATCCATTGAATGCATATATATAAAATAACCAAAACACACCCTTACCGCTAGAAAAGTAATTGGTCCTGAAAACCACCTCCCGGTACTTTTGCTCCATTGTTGCTTGGCTTCGATCATTTTGCCGACTATAAATTCACACCAGTCCAATTCACCAATTTCCGACGTTGAGTTGAAGGCGTGCAGAATTGTCAAATTGCATGCCCCGTCCTTAATGGATCCCATCAGTGTTGCAGAAAACAGAACGACAAACTGCATCAAGAACCAATCTAATCTTTCCACATCATTATTTTGCACTATATCATGTGCAACCTCCTGTGGATTGACACTTCCTATCTCCAGCCCCATCTCGTGTCTCCATTTTTTCACCATTGGATTTGTTCGATGGGTTCTCGATGGAAGTCTGATTGGGTTCCCACCACATGGCAGGCCGAATATCCTATTCAAAACCATCTTATTTATTGGTATATCGTAGTCTCTCATCTTCAAGCACGATCTTTCTGCGTCTAAATTAAGTATTAGCCAACGCGTCAAATCCCCTGGTAGTTGTTTTATTTTAAGTCGTCTTATTTCACCAAAACCAATCTGATCAAGGAGCTGAGACTGTTCAACACTTAAGTTCTGCATAGCATGTGTCATCTAAGTTGGCGAGTTCCTGGTCTGCAGTCTCTGGTTCTTTAACTCCGGTTCTTGTATACATTTTGCAGTCCCCCCTTTATTTGTTCTTGCACTTGCTGAATTGACGTCATTATTAACGCCTGAGTTCCTTCCCATCACAGCTTTGCCCTTTCCTTGATTTTTTTATCCACACGACAGTGTTGAATTGCAAATTGAGGACAATAAGAGTTAATTTTGCAGTGATAATAAGATGTTGCATCACATTAAAAGCAAAACAAAGTTCACATTCACTGTCTAATACCTTTCGGATTGTCCACTGGCATTGTTCTTTTGCTTGGAGGATCCTGATGGACCATAATTATACGAATCAAAAACACAGTAAAACCCACCAAATTAGACTGTTTGTCTATCTAACTTCTGCTTGTTAGTCCCGATATATTTCTACAGGGTATTTTGGCGCTTAGAGAGAAAACACGCTAAGGAGAGGATTTTACGCTAAAAAGATGTTACGAGTCATTCCAAGGTCAAGATCAGACGCTGAATGAAGAAATCTCAAGATCCTGACATTGAATTACTCAATTCAAATCCAACCGAGGAACAACCAAAGTCAGACCGGAGCAAAATTGGACTGATAGTTTTGTGAAAAGACTGCACAAAACTCACAAAACTCATCCTTATCTCCTAGTGACCGGCGGCTTTGGGAAGAAGAGATGACTCATGGGTGGCCAAGCCACCTCACCCCTCCCTTCCTCCTCTTCCAACCGGCGGCTTCTCCTCCATGGTGACCGGCCACTGGCGGCTAAGCCTTCCCCCCCATGTGGCTTCTCCTCCTTGCTCCTCCTCTCCCCATGTGACAAGTGTATGGCTCTCATCCCTCTCCCATGGCTATAAATACAAGCAAATTCCTTTGTAAATCATCACACAATCCACAAAACACTTATCTCTCTACAATTGTTACTTTGTAAGTTTGGTTTTTGAAATAATACTCCTGTTGGTTCTTGAGTATTATACTTTAGAGAATACTCCTGTTGGTTCTTGAGTATTCAGTAGGAATTAGGAATACTCCTGTTGGTTCTTGAGTATTCCACCCCCTCTCCTCTTACTGTTTTCAAAAACCCCCGAGTATTTAGCTATGGTATCCACCTCTATGGATATTCGTAGCTAAACTCTTTATTCGGTTAACGGGGTGTACTTGTATTGTAAAATGTTTTAGACCCTGCACCTAGTGCATCTTTGTGTTCAAAACTTGTTCTATGTGCCATATATAGTCAGAATTTCCAAGGTTGAGTGGAAGCTGTAACAAGCAAAGCTCTTCCGTGGGGATTCGTGAACATACTCGGTAAGTGGAAGCTGTAACAAGCACAACTTATCTGAGGAGTTCGACTTATCTAAAAAACCATTTTGGGAAATCGTAACAGAAGATCAAATGGATGCACATAAGGCTAAGATACTTCGAAAGGAGGAATTAGTCTAAAGTAGAACAAGTGTTTTAAACGATGTTGCAAGTCTTGCGCTTAGAAATGGCCTCGATTCATCTTTGAACACTTAGTATGATCATTAGCGGTCAATGATAAACAACTATGATACAAGGCCCCTGAAACCGAATATTTTCCTTGAATTACAAAACCCCCATGTATTTACTTTTAATATTAGTATAACTACAATCATCAACCGCTCACCTTCCGGAGGACTAGCAAATCACGCATCACCCACTGTAAGTCTTCTCCCTTTCTCTTTTATTTTCAGTATTTTAATTTCAGTATTTACTTTTTGTAATTTACTTTTCCGCACTCAAAACCAAAAACAACCAAAAAAAGTCACTTAGTCATAACCGCTAAAATCTCAATCAACCTTAAAACACGCTCCCTCGCTGTACAAATCCCTTAAAGAACAACTTATCCCCCTAAATCCCTTGGGTTCGACCCCTACTTACCACTTACTACCTAGTAGTGAAGTCGCGAGTAGCGGAAAAATATAAATTTATTTGTACAGAGAACATTGCACCTTAACGACAGTGCAGTGGGCACCGTCAAATTGGCGCCGTTGCCGGGGAATTAGCCATCGGATAAGTTGTTCTTTCCCTCCCATGTCCTCATGATGCAACCCCCTTCATATGCATGGACAACAAGACATCTTCCTCTGTTCGGAGGCACGGATGGAGAAGACCCAGTACAACACTGCCGAAATTTTCACCACGTTTGCCACCTCATAAAACCTGCAAATGATATGTTAGAGGAATTTAAGCTTAAATGCTTCAAATTTTCTTTAACTGATTTTGCAACGATCTAGTATTATACGTCAACCGCTAGTAGTGCAGTACATTTTGTGGACCTCTGCGTCCCATTCCTGAAAGAATTCTCCCCTCCATCCTTACGACAACAAACCCGTGAGAAGATCAAGTGCCTGCAACAATCCCGGGATGAGACTTTGGACGAATACTACACGAGCTATGACACCATCGTCTCAAGCTGCCCGCACCATGGATTCACGAAGAAAGTTCTGCTTCAAAAATTTCTTCGTGGGATGAAGGCCGATGATCTAACAAGGATTAACGAAGCAATGAGGAGATCAGCCAGGAACTTCTCCCTGGCAGACATGTGGTACCTCATAAATGACCTGGCCGCAGCCACAAAACGAATGCCCCAAGCTGATAGAGAAATGCAAGAGGCTGGTCCAGAGACAGAAGGAGAAACTCCCGAGCCATCAGAAGAAACTCTCGAGCCATCAGAAGACTGGGATATAGAAATTATTGGGAGCAACGAGGAAGTGTCAGCAATGGAAGAAATCCAGAATACCACCGACATGCTGCCAAAGCCATACCCAGCTATCATCACCCAAGCAGCCGAAACCATCTATGACCAGTTCCTCACAAACAGACACGACGAGGCAGAACCGAGCCTTAAGATGCAAGTGATGGACCATAATTATACGAATCAGAAACACAGTAAAACCCACCAAATTAGACTGTTTGTCTATCTAACTTCTATGTGTTAGTCCCGATATATTTCCACAGGGCATTTTAGAGACTGAAGTGAAAACACGCTAAGGAGAGGATTTTATGCTGAAAAGATAACAAGAGTCAATCCAAGGTCAAGATCATATGCCGACTGAAGAAATATCAAGGATCCTGACGTTGAATTGACCATAACAAATTAATCAGAAGAATCAGGAGTGGAGTCAAGACAGCCCGGGGAAGAAACACATTGACAGTTTTGTGAAAAGACTGCACAAAACTGTACAAATCTCACATATGGGCAAGGATGACCGGCCACTTGAAGAAGTGGTGGCCAAGGGAGGAGCTCCTCCCCTTCCACCACTGCCTACCGGCGGCTTTGGGTGGTGGTGACCGGCGGCTTTTGCCCCTCCTCCACATGTCACCACCACCTTCCTCCTCCTCCACCACTCCTCTTCCTCCACATGTGGGCATCTCCTCCCTCCATTTTCTCCTCCAATCAAAATGCAACACTTGCTACCCATCTTCACAACCCATCTCCTCCCCTTTGGGCTATAAAAGGAGGAGCTCCTCCTCCTCACAAAACACACACCCCAAAATGTGGAGAGCTTCTCTCTCTACAAAATCTCTCTAAATCTCTCTAGCTTTTGTGGGCACAATTATGTAATATTACTTTGGAATAAAGAATCCCTTGGCGCTTCAACGGTTGTAAGTATCTCTTAGTATTTATTTATTTAACTGTTGTCTTTAATTCCTTAGTTATAATGTTTAGCGCGATGAATAGTAGCTAAACTAGTAGTTCGGTAGAAGGGGCGTACTTGTATTATAAATGTTTTAGACTTTACTCTTAGTATACCTTTGTATTCGATACTTGTTCTATGTGCCATATACTAAGTCAGAACGTCCATGGTTGAGGGGACGCTTGGAATGGCAAAGCTCACCATGGGGGTTCGTAAACTTGTACTGATAAGTGGATGCTTGGAATGGCTAAGCTTATTTGAGAAGTTTGACTCATCTTAAACACCATCTGGTTTGATCGGAAATGACGGACCAGATGGATGCACTTACGGCTAAGATACTTCGAAAGGAGGAATTAGTTTTGCTTAGAACAAGTGTTTTAAATGGTGTTGCAAGTCTTGCGCTACAAATAGCCTCGATTCATCGTTTGAATACTTAGCATGATCATATCTTGCGCTAGAAATAGCCTCAATTCATCTTTGAACACTTGGTATGATCATTAGCGGTCAATGATAAACAAATATAATACAAGGCCCCTGAAACCGAACATTTCTCTTAATTATTAAATCTATAATTTACTTTCAGTATTAAAACCAACCAACCAATCAAACTATCATATAGCTGGTAGCTTTAAAACCAACCAACCAACCTAAAACACGCTCTCTCGCTGGATAAACCCCCCAAAGAACAACTAATCCACACTGACTCCCTTGGGTTCGACCCCTACTTACCAAGTACTACCCAGTAGTATAATTGCGAGTAGCGGACTATTATAAATTTATTTGCACAAATCGCTTTGACGACGAGCGGTTCTGTCAAATTGGCGCCATTGCCGGGGAGTTGTGCATCGGAATAGTTGTTCTTTTTTCTTTTTTCTTTTATCATGCAATTCACTAAGTCCTACTACTACGGAATGGAACCTTGGAACACTGAGGAAACTTCCCCACCACCCTTCGAACTTGAAATCCTTGAGAAGATCAACAAAATAACGCAATCCCGGGACGAAACATTGGATGAGTACTTATGGTACTTCGATTCCATTGTGACGAGCTGCCCGCACCATGGATTCACCAACTTCGATCTTCAAACAAATTTTCTCTGTGGAATGTTGCCACATGAGTGGGACCAGCTAAATAATGCAGCAGGAGGATCAATGTGGGACTTAACCGAGGATGATCTTTGGAAATTAATAAATGATTTGGCCGCAAGGTCAAGACCAATCCAAGATCAGGTCGAGCCAATCGAGGACGGTATAACGGAGCTGGCATCTAGCATCCAGCAGTTGGACAACACGATGCAACAAATCAGGGCCAAAACTGAACTATGGGCGGCAGAAAAGGAGCTGGCAGCTAGCACCCAGCAATTGGCCACAGACATGCAGCAATTGAGTGCATTGATGCACCAATTCACGGCTGAACCCGAGGAGGCGACTGAGGATGAGGACCCGCAAATGACCGAAGAAGAACTGCCCCAATCAGACCCGGTCCTTATCACCAATCAATTCGAGGAAATCACTGTCCTAACTGCCGAGCCTATAGAAGTCCCGAACCTCACTGCTGAAGCAGCCGAAGAAATCAAGCCAAGCCCGGTACTTGCGCTCGGAGCACCCGAAGAAGTCCCAGACCTCATTGTCGAACTGTCCGAGAAAGTCCTAGTCCTCACTGTCGGAGCACCTGAAACAGACCTAGTTCTCATGGTCGAAGTGCCTCAACTTAACCCTTCGCGTTTCATGCCGATCATAACCACCGAAGATCATATAATCAATGATGATGCGGTACAAGGGGAGTTGGAGGCAGAGCATGAGCCAAAAAAGCTGACAAAGGAAATCTCTCTCGTCACAAGCCAAGAAAAACCACCCGGGAACTCAATCATTCCAAGACAACCATTCGTAGCTACCACCAAGAAGAGGCCTCACATGGGAACATGCCTGTGGTCGCCGATGTTTGAAGGCACAAAACCTAACTTCCAAACTCGCGAAAGTGCCAACTATTCAAACATGAAGAAGCGGCAAAGGCATGGGCCGAAAGAATGGAAACCCGGAAGGAGAAACAAGAAAGCACGACTCAATGGACCAGCAGCTATGGTCAAAGAAGCCTCACCCCCTCGGAGCAAAAGGGCTGCCGAGAAAAATTTTGACCTCACTCACCCTTGGGATCCGACCTTATGATCCATGATTGAGGTACCGTCGAGCCAACGACGTTAAACAAGTGCACTGGTCGGGAGGTAACCCGACACTATCTTACTTTCTGCATTTTATTTTCTGTCATTTTATTTTCTATCATTTAGTTTTTTCAATAAGTTGCTCTCACCCACTTGGTGCATAGAAGATTTGACTATTCAGGAATCGGACTTGGGTGCAACATTAAGCCAGTCAGGGCTACGCTAACAATTCAAGGCCCCAGCCGAACTCCCTCGATTATCCAGCCTCGAGCCATGTCGTTCACTCGACACCTTAAAGGGAGTTCTGTCTTTCCTTTTCCTTAATATCATTTCCTTCTCGTATAACAACTGCTTGCATGGTTTTTGAATTAAGTCATTTCGTAAAAAGAATGCCTTCGTTCAAAAGTGTGGGGTGAGAACCACCTGTATATATTAGTTAATAAATAATATCTTTTTGAAAATATGAACTTAAGAATGTGAAAAAGATAGACCAAAATTCATGCATTTACCTTGTGAAAATTCAACTGTCTAAAAACTTAGAACGTAACTTCTCATTTGTCCCTTTGTGCTGAGATAAACTAGGGATGTGGAGTTGACATAAACTGCCCTAGAGAGGCTTGGCAAGCAATCAAAGGATCAGATCAAACTATATGGTTTTCGAAGTCAGTGGAGGCTGCACTTCGGGTTTCAGTGAAAATTGAAGTCATCTCCGCCATGCAATGCAAAAAGCGAGGACGGGAATCAGACCGTCCTATCTCCGGTCAAAGTAGCCGAGAAAATAGATGAGCGACCCTCATCTTGACCCGCGCGAAAACGACAGTCAAAGTAGCCGAGAAAATAGTTGAGCGACCCTCACCTTGACCCACGCGAAAACGACAAAAACGAGAAGAGCGGGGAGGTATTTCCATAGGCTTGCGGGCGATGATTGGACCTCCCAAAAAGGCTCGAGAAAATGGACTAGCAGTCACAAAAAGGCGAAAAGCTCAATGAAGCAAATCAAGAGGCCAAAGGCCCAAAATTGTGAAGGTTTTAACCAAACAAAAGTGAAGTACTCAAGGCGTCAAATCAAAGGCCAAATGCCGACTCACTACAAAAGCAGTCCCTCGCCAAAAGAAAATCAAAGTACTCAAACCACTGAAACCTGAACCAAATCACGTGCTACAGAAAGCTACCAGAAAACCATATAGTACGAGACGATCCCAAGGTTGTAGTCCAGGAGCCTAAAAAGGGCTATCTCCCGAGACATCCAATATAATTTGCATCTCAGCACGGAGGTACAAGTATTAAGTTTCTTCTATTTATTTACGCAGTTTAATTTGGTATTAAGTAAGCAATGCATGAATTAGGATAGATCGAGTACCACAGTCTAACTTTCATATTCCAAAGCCAAACTTAGAACTCACGCCCTTTAATAGTATTGTTCGGGACGAACAACTAAAAGTGTGGGGTAATCTGATGGACCATAATTATACGAATCAGAAACACAGTAAAACCCACCAAATTAGACTGTTTGTCTATCTAACTTCTATGTGTTAGTCCCGATATATTTCCACAGGGCATTTTAGAGACTGAAGTGAAAACACGCTAAGGAGAGGATTTTATGCTGAAAAGATAACAAGAGTCAATCCAAGGTCAAGATCATATGCCGACTGAAGAAATATCAAGGATCCTGACATTGAATTGACCATAACAAATTAATCAGAAGAATCAGGAGTGGAGTCAAGACA
Organism: Rhodiola kirilowii; assembly: GCA_033675215.1. Taxonomy (NCBI): domain Eukaryota; kingdom Viridiplantae; phylum Streptophyta; class Magnoliopsida; order Saxifragales; family Crassulaceae; genus Rhodiola; species Rhodiola kirilowii. The sequence goes on from CM066193.1 coordinate 32,504,971, forward strand.
GCCCGGGGAAGAAACACATTGACAGTTTTGTGAAAAGACTGCACAAAACTGTACAAATCTCACATATGGGCAAGGATGACCGGCCACTTGAAGAAGTGGTGGCCAAGGGAGGAGCTCCTCCCCTTCCACCACCGCCTACCGGCGGCTTTGGGTGGTGGTGACCGGCGGCTTTTGCCCCTCCTCCACATGTCACCACCACCTTCCTCCTCCTCCACCACTCCTCTTCCTCCACATGTGGCCATCTCCTCCCTCCATTTTCTCCTCCAATCAAAATGCAACACTTGCCACCCATCTTCACCACCCATCTCCTCCCCTTTGGGCTATAAAAGGAGGGGCTCCTCCTCCTCACAAAACACACACCCCAAAATGTGGAGAGCTTCTCTCTCTACAAAATCTCTCTAAATCTCTCTAGCTTTTGTGGGCACAATTATGTAATATTACTTTGGAATAAAGAATCCCTTGGCGCTTCAACGGTTGTAAGTATCTCTTAGTATTTATTTATTTAACTGTTGTCTTTAATTCCTTAGTTATAATGTTTAGCGCGATGAATAGTAGCTAAACTAGTAGTTCGGTAGAAGGGGCGTACTTGTATTATAAATGTTTTAGACTTTACTCTTAGTATACCTTTGTATTCGATACTTGTTCTATGTGCCATATACTAAGTCAGAACGTCCATGGTTGAGGGGACGCTTGGAATGGCAAAGCTCACCATGGGGGTTCGTAAACTTGTACTGATAAGTGGATGCTTGGAATGGCTAAGCTTATTTGAGAAGTTTGACTCATCTTAAACACCATCTGGTTTGATCGGAAATGACGGACCAGATGGATGCACTTACGGCTAAGATACTTCGAAAGGAGGAATTAGTTTTGCTTATAACAAGTGTTTTAAATGGTGTTGCAAGTCTTGCGCTAGAAATAGCCTCGATTCATCGTTTGAATACTTAGCATGATCATATCTTGCGCTAGAAATAGCCTCAATTCATCTTTGAACACTTGGTATGATCATTAGCGGTCAATGATAAACAAATATAATACAAGGCCCCTGAAACCGAACATTTCTCTTAATTATTAAATCTGTAATTTACTTTCAGTATTAAAACCAACCAACCAATCAAACAATCATATAGCTGGTAGCTTTAAAACCAACCAACCAACCTAAAACACGCTCTCTCGCTGGATAAACCCCCCAAAGAACAACTAATCCACACTGACTCCCTTGGGTTCGACCCCTACTTACCAAGTACTACCCAGTAGTATAGTTGCGAGTAGCGGACTATTATAAATTTATTTGCACAAATCGCTTTGACGACGAGCGGTTCTGTCAGCAAGCTTCCCCACTTTTCCCCTCGATCAATAGACAAATCGCTAAAAACTATGTGATCCATGAAGAGGCTGAAAAGAGAATGGGAAAAGGGCCTGAGCAGAACGACTCCTCGATGGAGCATGTTTTCGCCATGACTGGACAAGGCAGCCCTAAACACCAGAAAACCCAGTTCAAGAGACTAGTTGTAAAGGGTCCATCGCCTTCTCAGAGACGTTGGAAGGAGAAATCACCAGAACAACGGGAACAGGACCCAAGCACATCGTCTCACAAGAAATCAAGGAAAGGCAAGGCAAGAAGCAACACAGGAACAGTGGAAAAATTCGACCTGAGCCACCCATGGGACCCCAACCAGTGATCCAGGAATAAGGTACTGTCGAGCCAACGACGTTAAACAAGTGCACTGGTCGGGAGGTAACCCGACACTATCTTACTTTCTGTCTTTTTATTTCTATCTTTTAGTTTTTATCAATAAGTCGCTCTCACCCACTTGGTGCATAGAATGATTTGACTATTTAGGAATTGGTTTTTGGAGCACGATCGGATGAGCCAGGCAGCTTCCGTGAATTTACCGGGCTTGCGCTGAGAGTTCAAGGCCCCAGCCGAACTCCCTCGATTATCCAGCCTCATTTCCTTCTCGTAATTGTCTGCTTGCATGGCTTTTGAACTAAGTAGTGCTGAAAGGCACGCCTTCATTCAAAAGTGTGGGGTGAGATCCGCATGTGTACATAAATAAATAACATTTTTTTTCTTTTTTAGTGTTATCTTTTTGAAAATATGAACTTGAGAATGTGAAAAAGATAGATCTAAAATTCATGCATTTACCTTATGAAAATTCAACTGTCTAAAAACTTAGAATGTAACTTCTCATTTGTCCCTTTGTGCTGAGATAAACTAGGGATGTGGAGTTGATAGAAATGCCCTAGAGAGGCTTGGCAAGCAATCGAAGGATCGAATCAAACTCTATGGTTTTCGAAGTCAGTGGAGGCTGCACTTCGGGTTTCAGTGAAGATTGAAGTCATCTCCGCCATGCAGTGTTTATGCAAAAAGAAAAAAAGGCGAGGACGGGAATCAGACCGTCCTCTCTCTAGTCAAAGTAGCCGAGAAAATAGATGAGCGACCCTCATCTTGACCCGCGCGAAACGACAAGGATGAGAGGAGCGGGGAGGTATTTCCATAGGCTTGCGGGCGATGATTGGACCTCCCAAAAAGGCTTGAGAAAATGGACTAGCAAGTCACAAAGACGCAAAAAGCTCAAATAAGAAAATCAAGAGGCCAAAGGCCCGAAATTGTGAAGGTTTTAACCGAACAAAAGTGAAGTACTCAAAGAGTCAAATCAAAGGCCAAAGGCCGATTCACTACAAAAGCTGTCCCTCGCCAAAAGAAAATCATAGTACTCAAACCATTGAAACCCAAACCGAATCACGTGCTAGAGAAAGCTACAAGGAAACCATATAGTGTGAGACAGTCCCAAGGTTGCAGTCCAGGAGCCTAAAAAGGGCTATCTCCCGAAACATCCAGAATAATTTGCATCTCAGCACGGAGGTACAAGTATCAAGTTTCTTCTATTTATTTACACAGTTTAATTTGGTAATAAGTAAGTAATGCATGAATTAGGATAAATCTAGTACCACAGTCTAATTTTCATATTTCAACAAACTTACTTAGTGTGCCGCCCTTTAATAGCATTGTTCGGGACGAACAACTAAAAGTGTGGGGTAATCTGATGAACCATAATTATACGAATCAAAAACACAGTAAAACCCACCAAATTAGACTGTTTGTCTATCTAACTTCTGCTTGTTAGTCCCGATATATTTCTACAGGTTATTTTGGCGCTTAGAGAGAAAACACGCTAAGGAGAGGATTTTACGCTGAAAAGATGTTACGAGTCATTCCAAGGTCAAGATTAGACGCTGAATGAAGAAATCTCAAGATCCTGACATTGAATTACTCAATTCAAATCCAACCGAGGAACAACCAAAGTCAGACCGGAGCAAAATTGGACTGATAGTTTTGTGAAAAGACTGCACAAAACTCACAAAACTCATCCTTATCTCCTAGTGACCGGCGACTTTGGGAAGAAGAGATGACTCATGGGTGGCCAAGCCACCTCACCCCTCCCTTCCTCCTCTTCCAACCGGCGGCTTCTCCTCCATGGTGTCCGGCCACCGGCGGCTAAGCCTTCCCCCCCATGTGGCTTCTCCTCCTTGCTCCTCCTCTCCCCATGTGACAAGTGTATGGCTCTCATCCCTCTCCCATGGCTATAAATACAAGCGAATTCCTTTGTAAATCATCACACAATCCACAAAACACTTATCTCTCTACAATTGTTACTTTGTAAGTTTGGTTTTTGAAATAATACTCCTGTTGGTTCTTGAGTATTATACTTTAGAGAATACTCCTGTTGGTTCTTGAGTATTCAGTAGGAATTAGGAATACTCCTGTTGGTTCTTGAGTATTCCACCCCCTCTCCTCTTACTGTTTTCAAAAACCCCCGAGTATTTAGCTATGGTATCCATCTCTATGGATATTCGTAGCTAAACTCTTTATTCGGTTAAAGGGGTGTACTTGTATTGTAAAATGTTTTAGACCCTGCACCTAGTGCATCTTTGTGTTCAAAACTTGTTCTATGTGCCATATATAGTCAGAATTTCCAAGGTTGAGTGGAAGCTGTAACAAGCAAAGCTCTTCCGCGGGGATTCGTGAACATACTCGGTAAGTGGAAGCTGTAACAAGCAAAACTTATCTGAGGAGTTCGACTTATCTAAAAAACCATTTTAGGAAATCGTAACAGAAGATCAAATGGATGCACATAAGGCTAAGATACTTCGAAAGGAGGAATTAGTCTAAAGTAGAACAAGTGTTTTAAACGATGTTGCAAGTCTTGCGCTTAGAAATGGCCTCGATTCATCTTTGAACACTTAGTATGATCATTAGCGGTCAATGATAAACAACTATGATACAAGGCCCCTGAAACCGAATGTTTTCCTTGAATTACAAAACCCCCCTGTATTTACTTTTAATATTAGTATAACTACAATCATCAACCGCTCACCTTCCGGAGGACTAGCAAATCACGCATCATACACTGTAAGTCTTCTCCCTTTCTCTTTTATTTTCAGTATTTTAATTTCTGTATTTACTTTTCTGTAATTTACTTTTCCGCACTCAAAATCAAAAACAAAAAAAAAGTCACTTAGTCATAACCGCTAAAATCTCAATCAACCTTAAAACACGCTTCCTCGCTGTACAAATCCCTTAAAGAACAACGTATCCCCCTAATTCCCTTGGGTTCGACCCCTACTTACCACTTACTACCCAGTAGTGAAGTCGCGAGTAGCGGAAAAATATAAATTTATTTGTACAGAGAACATATTGCACCTTAACGACAGTGCAGTGGGCTTCGTCAGATCCATGAAATCATCATCGTCCGAGTTCCCTCCCACCACCGATACACCCTTTCCTGCAGTTTGTTGCCCAGACACAAACATTAAAACTATCGAACACCCATTAAGGACTTACATTTCTATTCAAAAGACTTTGCATATTACACCAAACAAACCCTAATCATTACCTCGTCGAGTTCCTTTCGCATACATTCCGTAAAATTCTACCCTGTCGCACGTCACCCTTCGTCGACCACGCTACGACCACCGTACCTCACCGTAAATGTGGTCTCCCTCCAAACTCTGAATACACACCGTCGCAGGTGTTCGCTTCGCTTGAACACCCAAAATAGCTCACCGGCAATCTGTTCGAACACCTTTCGTCCGCCACCCTTCCCTCGTCTATGCGCTTCAACACCCTTTGTCCGTCGACACCCTTCGATTCAACACCCGTCGTCCGCAAATTTGAAAGAAATCAAAAAACCCCTTTCGACAAACAAACGTCTCTCTCTCCTGTTTGGTGTTTTTGTTTAAAATATAAAATGTTTTTCCCTCTCTCCTCTGAAACAGGTCTGCAAAAAGCATGTTTTTGTCAAAACCCCAAAATACCCCCCATAAATACCCACCAACAATTACTTTTCCAATTACACCTCACCATTTTGATTGGCTCACAGCCTGCCTCACGGTACCATCCTACCAACCTGCCTCAACGGAGTGCTCCCCTATATATATATATATATCTACAATTTCAATTCACCAAGCAACGCACTGTTTTTATGTATTTTATTTTTAACATTTGCATTATCCACATTCTTCCTGACATAACATAGTCTATTTTGTTCTACAACATCACATTCAGACTCGAACACTCTTTTTTATAGTATATTCGTCAGTTCAGTCTTGTAACGTCCAAACGACTGTTAGTTAAGACTTAAAGCATACTCCTACAAGGTAAAGGTATCTTCCGAGTATCATGCTTGTTGCTGATTCCAATGATTGAAGACAAAAAGGGCATTGCTGTTTTGTCCCTTCATTTGTTTATTAAATGATCCTTGTCCAATGCTATTTTTGTTAAGTCTAATGTTAGAATTGGTTGATGTATTACTGTCAACTTTGTGTTTAATTAAGATCAATCTTTTGTTGCTTTCATCATCGCACAGCAACATCTGAAGCCGGCAAGTATGTTTTATAAGCAAATGGCCGGCACTTCCTTTCTTTTCGCTGCATTCAGTTGGGTGGAAAATCTGGTTATTGGCCTCCCAAAATCCACACAAATCTTCCCCTTGGAGAATCATGTGCCTTCATCTGTTTTCTGCTGTGGAAGGTTGCTACTTTATACCCCCTCGTCGTGCTTTACGGTGATTGTTGATTTATGTACCATGGTTGAAAGTAAATGTCTTAAGCTCTCCGGATTATTCAGAAGAAACAATAATATTGGAACATGTTTTCTTTTCTACTTTTAGTCTTGTTTATGTACAGTGCAACGGTATCTTGTTAATGGTCATAATTAATTATAATATTTTCTTCTATGCTTATTTTTGCTTTCCTAGAGTGCAGAGCCAGAGCTACAATTACCTATTAGGCATGATTAAATTCGACAGAGTTGGAGTTTGTCGATCAAAGTTTTGAGTCTGCTCTCTGAATCGTATATGTGACGAATCTGAAAACAAATACTGTGAAATCATAGTGGATACACCTTGTAACAAGCTCTTATTAAGATGGCAGGAAACTATCTGAAGGTTTAAAGCAGCAGACGGTCGCATGTCCGAGCGAGGGTCCGAGCTCCAATCGGTCGCATATCCAAGCCATCCGAGCGCATGGCCGGGTGGACCTCCGAGCGCATGGCCGGGTGGACCTCCGAGCGCATGGCCAACATGTCCGATCGGACTCCCGTACGTGCGTCCAAGCGGAGGCTCGTTGCTGTTGCTCTCGTTGCTAATGCACTGGAGTTTGTTGCAAGCCGTTGAAGATCAGTGAATGAAAGCGCGACACGTCGGCTCAATCCGTGGCGCGTAACGGATTCAAATTGGACGGATGTGATTAGACGAGATGGACGGCTTGGATTAGATCTGGGCAATTCGTATTTAAGCTGGGTTCGAGCTCTGTTTTAGGGTTCATACGAAAAGAAGCACAAATTGGTTACGTTCGACGTCCGGGACAGATTCGATCGTGAAATCAGTTGAGGGCTTTCATTCGCACGGCTGTTCCGCTCAGTTTGGCGTTCGATCAAGGCTGGTGAATCGGTCCACAGAGAGATCGCAGTTCGTAGCTTTGGTGTTCTTCATTGTAACTCAGATTTTGTACTCCGGCGACTTTGGTCGATTCCGACGATTCTTCATAGTGAAACCGGCAGAGCCAGTGAGCTCAAGTGGAGTACCTTCTCACCTAGAGGGGAACCACTATAAATCTGGTGTGTCACTTTACTTTCCGCAAATTATCAATTCTCTAATTGAATTTAGGGTTCGATAATTGAACAACAACAATATAATTGGATTAAGATTTAGTCCTGAATTACAACAGTGGTATCAGAGCCGATTTTATTGATTCTTGGCTATTGTTGTTGTTGATTCTGCAAATTCTTGTTGAATTTGATATTGTGCTTTACTGTTTTTGCTTTCGAGGTAAAAATGGTGCAAGCGAGAATAGAGATTGCTCCTTATGATGGGAAAGGTGACTTTCAAGTCTGGTGCCTCAAGATGAAAGCTGTGTTGTCCCAACATAAGGTATTGGTTGCCCTAGAAGAGGAAACCACTAAGTGGTCTGAAGATGAGAAGAAGAGGAAGTCTGATATAGAGGTTGAAGCATACAACCTGATCATACTGAGCCTTGGGGACAGTATCATCAGAAAGGTATGTGATTGTAAAACTCCTCTTGCAATGTGGAAAAAGTTAGAAACATTGCATGCTAATCAGATTGCTCCTAACTTGTCATATGTGAAAGCATCTATGTTTGCATTTAAGATGAATGCTGCTAGAACTATAGATGAAAATCTTGACGAGTTCTTGAAAATGTCTTTGATGCTTAGAGATACTCCACATATTCTTGATGAGACTAGTCTTGTTATGATATTGATGAATGCTATACCTGAGTCTTATCATGTGGTGAAAGATGCTTTCCAATATACTGGTGATGTGCCTTCTTATGATAGATTTTGCACTGCTTTGAAAACCAGGGAGTTAGAACTTAAAAGTCAAAAATCTAAATCTGCTTCTGGTTTGTTTGTTAAGTCTAACAAGTCTTCTTTTGGGAATAACAAACATAAGTTCAAGCCTAAGTCTAAGTCTGATGGGAATGATAATAATTCAAATGATAACAATTCTAAACAAAGTCAGTCCTCACAAGCTAAGTGTTATCATTGTGGAAAGGTTGGTCACTTAAGGAGAAATTGTTATAAATGGTTAGCTAAGTCTAAGACCAATGGGAACTCTGAAACTAACTTAGCCCTGACATCTGATAAGGCCAGTTCATCATCTGAGGTTCTAACTGTCACCAGTGGGAATCTCAATGATGAATGGGTCTTGGATTCAGGCTGTTCTTTTCATATGTGCCCCAACAAAAATTGGTTCAATGACTTGGCTCATACTGCCAGTGAAAATGTGTACATGGGAAATAATAATGTGTGCAAGGTCATGGGAATGGGTAGTATAAACCTGAAATTAACTAATGGAAAATTAGTAACCTTAACTAAGGTAAGATATGTCCCTGGCTTAAGAAGAAACTTGATTTCCCTTGGTGCTCTTGATGATTCTGGTTGCTCTTATAATGCTAAGAATGGTGTACTTGCTGTGTGTAAAAATGATAGGCAAGTATTAACTGGAAATATAACTGGCAGTGTGTATATCCTTGATGGTTCATACCATGGTGGAACTAAGGAAGCCTGCCCTGCTGTTTGTGAAGATGCAACTGTAAAGTGGCATCTTAGACTAGGACATATGAGCCAAAAGGGATTGGAGTGCCTGAATAAGCAAGGTATCCTTGCTGAAAAGGTCACCCAATTACCCTTTTGTGAGCCTTGTGTCCTGGCCAAACAGCACAGGCTGAAGTTCACCATTGGAGTTCACTCAAGCAAGACAATCTTAGAGTATTTACATGCTGATTTGTGGGGACCAGAGTCTAATGAAACTCATGGTGGAAATAAGTATTTTCTGAGCATTGTAGATGATTACTCTAGGAGAGTTTGGACCTTCCTGTTAAAAACAAAAGATGAGGCTTTTGCTAAGTTTAAAGACTGGAAATTGTTAGAAGAAAATCAGACTGGTAAAAAGGTTAAGGCTTTGAGAACTGATAATGGTTTGGAATTTTGCATTGCTGAGTTTGATAATTTCTGCATTGATCATGGCATTTTGAGACATAAGACTGTTAGACTAACTCCTCAACAAAATGGAGTGGCTGAAAGAATGAATAGAACATTGCTTGATAAACTGAGATGCTTATTGTTCACTTCTGGTTTACCTAAGTCTTTTTGGGGTGAAGCTCTTTATACTGCTACTTATCTTGTCAATAGAAGTCCCAATAGGATGCTTGATTTTAAATGTCCCATGGAAATGTGGAATGGTAAGAAACCTGATTTGAATGAACTGAAAATTTTTGGATGTGCTGCTTATGCTCATACTAGGGAGGGAAAATTAGATCCTAGATCAACCAAGTGTATTTTCTTAGGTTATCAAAGATCAATGGGAACTAAGGGCTATAGATTGTGGGATATGAATGCTAGGGGAATTAAAATACTGATTAGTAGAGATGTTATTTTTGATGAGAACACTTTCCCATATAAGAATAACAGTGTGACCAATTCTGATAGCTCCCCTGCACCACCATCTGATAGAACCTTATTTGATATAGATCCTCCAGTAAATAATGAGCAGCCAAATCAGGTAGAAAACCATGTAGAACAAGATGAACCTCAACTAGAACCAGGCAATGACCAGAATGAACATAATGATCATAATGAACAAGCTGAGAACTTAGATCAGGTGGAGGAGCATGAGATAGCTACCCAAGATGTGTTAGCAAATTGGCAACTTGCCAGAGATAGGCCTAGAAGAGTGCCTAAAGCTCCCACTAGATATTCAGAAGCTGATCTAGTATCCACTGCCCTAATAGCTGCTAAGGAAATTAAAAATGAACCTGATACTTACCAGGAAGCCATTGAGGGTAGGGATAGTGAGAAATGGAAAACTGCTATGCTTGATGAGATGGAGTCTCATAAGACTAACCAAACTTGGGTTCTGGTCAAAAAGCCAGAACACCACAAACTGGTTGATTGCAGGTGGCTGTTCAGGATCAAGGATGAGGATCCACCAAGGTACAAAGCAAGGTTGGTTGCTAAGGGATTTACCCAAAAGGAAGGTATTGATTACCATGAAATTTTTGCTCCAGTTGTTAAGTTTAAGACCATTAGAATCATGGTTGCATTGGTTGCTATTAATGACTTAGAACTTGAACAACTTGATGTTAAAACTGCTTTCCTTCATGGAGAGTTAGATGAGCAAATTTATATGAAGCAACCTCCTGGTTTTGTTGATAAAAAGTACCCTGAACATGCTTGCTATTTGAAAAAATCTTTGTATGGATTAAAACAAAGTCCTAGACTTTGGTATAAAAGATTTGACTCTTATGTGCTGAAACTTGGCTATGTGAGAAGTAATTTTGATCCATGCTTTTACTATGCATCTGTGAATGAGTGCCCTGTTTATATGCTGTTATATGTGGATGATATATTGTTGATAAGCAAGTCTGTTGATAAGGTGAATGTGTTGAAATCACAGTTGAGTTCAGAATTTGACATGAAGGATTTAGGAAAAGCTAAGAAAATATTGGGCATGGTTATTGATAGAGATAGGAGTAAATGCTTTCTAAAATTACATCAAAGGCCTTACTTAGAGAAAATAGTATCTAAGTTTAGTAGTCTTGATTGTAAACCTGTTCAAGTGCCATTAGCTCCTCACTTTATTCTGTCCAAGTCACAAAGTCCTAAATCTGATGTTGAATTTGCTAAAATGGAACAAGTGCCTTATGCTAATGCTATAGGATCAGTCATGTATGCCATGATTAGTTCTAGACCTGACTTGTCTTATGCCATATCACTGTTAAGTAGATTTATGTCAAATCCTGGACATGAACATTGGTTGGCTTTGAAACATGTATTTGCATATATCAGGAGTACTTTAGATGTTGGTTTGTGCTATAAGAAAATGCAGGATGAGTTTAAATTAACTGGATATGTTGATGCTGATTTTGGTGGTGATAGAGACACTAGAAAATCTGCAATTGCTATATATTATACTCTTGGTGATTGCTGTGTTTCTTGGAAGGCTCAACTTCAGTCTATAGTCACTATTTCTTCTACTGAATCTGAATACATTGCATTGTGTGATGCTGTGAAAGAGGCTATGTGGTTACAGGGCATGCTTAGTGAAGCTAAATTGTTTAATGGAACTGCTGTGATTAAGTGTGATAGTCAGTCTACCATTTGTTTAAGTAAAAATCCTGTTTACCATGAAAGGTCTAAGCACATTGATATTAAGTATCACTTTGTTAGAGATAAAGTAGAGAATGGTGATGTTGTGATTGAGAAAGTAGGAACTGAGTTTAATCCTGCTGATATGGGCACCAAAATTGTCACTAACACCAAGTTCAAGCTTTGCTTGAAACTTTTGCATTTGGAGTGATTTGTTTTGCAGGTTGAGCAATGAATGGGTTCTGTTGGTTTTCACTATGTAAGGATTGTTTGGGATCAAGTTGAAGGCCTAAAGTGGTTTAAAGGAATAGCTGCTTTAGGTGGAGGATTGAAGGTTTAAAGCAGCAGACGGTCGCATGTCCGAGCGAGGGTCCGAGCTCCAATCGGTCGCATATCCAAGCCATCCAAGCGCATGGCCGGGTGGACCTCCGAGCGCATGGCCGGGTGGACCTCCGAGAGCATGGCCAACATGTCCGATCGGACTCCCGTACGTGCGTCCAAGCGGAGGCTCGTTGCTGTTGCTCTCGTTGCTAATGCACTGGAGTTTGTTGCAAGCCGTTGAAGATTAGTGAATGAAAGCGCGACACGTCGGCTCAATCCGTGGCGCGTAACGGATTCAAATTTGATGGATGTGATTAGACGAGATGGACGGCTTGGATTAGATCTGGGCAATTCGTATTTAAGCTGGGTTCGAGCTCTGTTTTAGGGTTCATACGAAAAGAAGCACAAATTGGTTACGTTCGACGTCCGGGACAGATTCGATCGTGAAATCAGTTGAGGGCTTTCATTCGCACGGCTGTTCCGCTCAGTTTGGCGTTCGATCAAGGCTGGTGAATCGGTCCACAGAGAGATCGCAGTTCGTAGCTTTGGTGTTCTTCATTGTAACTCAGATTTTGTACTCCGGCGACTTTGGTCGATTCCGACGATTCTTCATAGTGAAACCGGCAGAGCCAGTGAGCTCAAGTGGAGTACCTTCTCACCTAGAGGGGAACCACTATAAATCTGGTGTGTCACTTTACTTTCCACAAATTATCAATTCTCTAATTGAATTTAGGGTTCGATAATTGAACAACAACAATATAATTGGATTAAGATTTAGTCCTGAATTACAACACTATCAATTTGCTATGGACCAAAAGGACATTGGTAGATTCTTGGTCACTACAATCGAAAGTGCCATTCAAGATCATTTGATTGACAAGGAAATGAGAATGCAACACAAAGAACAATGTGCAGAAAGGTTAGCGGCCGAAGATGAGAGCTCTGATAATGACAAGGAAGTCAGATATGTTGATCAAGCAGTGCTGGCGAATCTTGATTGGGGGATCGATGCCCTTGAAGAAGCCATTAATACATCAATTATGGAAACCAAGGTCGCTCGGTTGAATCATGCCGAAAAGATGCTGCATGTGTGTGCCACTGCCATGTTGAACTCAAACCAGAAAACTGCAGGAGTTCCCAACTCTTTTTTTGATTCATAAGTGGTTTAAAACCACCAAAATTACAGAGGACCACTAGAAACAAAAACTGAACACAACTCTGCGCTAATAGCAACCAACTCGGCTACAAAGACTCTAACAATGACATTAGAGCCTTAACACTACACTGAAGACGCCAGGAGACTCTCACGCCAAGCACACTGCCACAACTTCTCTACCAACAAAACGACTCGGAGCTCCTCCAAACCCCCAAAAACTCCACTGCAGGATGATCACAACGACACTCTTAGATTACGGAACGCATGAGGCTAATAGCTACCGATTGCTCCTCTTAAAAACCACAATATCATAAGCCTCTCTCTCTAGCTTCTTCTTCTAGATGCTTCACAAACAACTGGATCATATCTTCCTCCGGCAAGCTACCTGTTGTCCCCAACGCCAAAGTCATTTGGAAGGAATCCTCAGCCTCCTTTCTTATTCTCCTTTCTTTCTCCTTCTCTTCTGCTTCCTTCCTTATAGTTAAAAACCCCGCGTCAACATCCACTCCTGATCTCACCACATCTGGAATTCTTTCAGAATCAGACACCTGGCTACTCCTGTTTGATTTTCCCAGCTCCTCTAGGTAGGATTTTTTGAGACGATCTAGCGCTGCCCTTTTCTTCCTTCTTTGAAATTTGACAGCCGCCTTCTCCTTTAAATCTTTTCTTCTCACAACTTTAAAAGGTTTCTGTAATCTACCCTCGACTTCCCTAGCCAAACTCGACCTCTGACCGGGCATCCTCTTCGACACCCCTTCTATACTAACGCTACGCCTGATGAAATCCTCATCCTGGGAGATGAAGTCATCTTCAGCATCCTCGGTCTGATTAACTATCACATTCCCCGAATTCCCAATTCTTCTATGCAGCAGAAAAGATTTCAGCGTAGCATCCCAGCTACACTCTGAGCCATCTCTAAATGAGCTCGGCTTCCCCACCTCCATTCCTCTCCCTTCTGACCGCAGCCTTGTGGATTCACAAGACTCCACCTTCCCACAAGAAGATTCTGGCACCACAAGGGAATCCTCCAAAGAGTCCTGATTCCTGAACTCAGGAATAACAGACTTGGCGTCCCCGGCCTCCCACCGCCTCTCGCTGCTGAATTCTTCCAAACCACACGACTCCCCCCTGCCTGAGACTCCTTAAAAGACTTGTCACAGCCCGCCACATTTTTGTTTACGAACTCAGCTTCTCCCTACCCCTGCTCAATATCGTGCCCATCTGGAGGCTTGCCTGAGCCCCTATCCGGCCTTGAAAGTTCCTCAGAAAGTGGAGAGCTTGCTCCCGGAATGCTTACCTCTTCCAAGGGCTCAGGGTTGTCTATCCCGCAGCCTCCCAAACAGCACTCCTCGCATAATCTAATTTCATACACTTTTCCTGAAATTTCCGCCTCCAAAATCTCACAAATTCTGTCTACCTTGCTTGTTTCAATCAACATTCTCGCTCTACCCACGCCCACGAAACGCACGTCCCGGTCATCCATCTTCAAAAAGACTCCAAAAGGGTTAGCCATCCTCTCAAAATTTCTCTCCGTCCATTCCATGAAAGGCAACCCAATAATACTAATCCACACGGATCTGGTTGTGGGGAAGTCCACCGCTCTCCATCTCTACATCTTAGAGAAGTTACGAAAAACGGAACTGTAGTCTTCGGAAAGACACTTCTCTAAATCCTCGGTGCCTGCGAACTGGATTAGCACTTTTCTTCCTCCCATAGGGACTATTTTGACAAAAGAAATAGCTTCACTGCGTAACTCCTTTTCCAGCGTCTCACCCAATTTGATTGTTTTCATCTCTGCCACTAATGCGTTATTGAGCCAATCTTCGTACTCCAAGAAAGCCTCCAAACTCAGTCTCCTTCTCGAATTGATTTTTCCTGGGCATACTTCGTTAATATCCATAGCCCCATGTCTGATTAGGTCAACACTATTAGAATTCCTAGCAGCCGTCGTGACGTCCTCTCTACAGCCTTTCCGAAAAAGAGCCGATCTCAGTCTCTCGACTCGACTCACTACTCCTTGTTTGCCTCCGACGTCAGCCAGCGTGACCAATAGCTTTGCCTTCTCGACGTTTGCCCCGTCCCACCTCTTGATTGCAGCCTCCGCCTCTCTTAAAGTCTTATATCTCACAAAACCAAAACGGCTGTTAGAAACCTTCCTCCCTCTTTCTGGAATGAATACATCCATCGTGCGACCATACATACTAAACAAGGCTTTCAACCAAGTGACTTCCTTGCCCACAGGGATGTTGTCAACAAACAGGCTAAAGCACTCCTCTCTCAGAATTTGGTAGTTCATTCCTACCATCGCCTGAAGATTCCTGTCCCCACTTAGAGTTTCTCTTCCTCCTCTCTCCAGAAACCGACCAGCAGTTCAGCTCTATTCTGAACTCTGAGCCGAACGGATCGGACCAGAGTTCTCTGCGAATCGCCTGAACTACAGCGAATAATAGAGGGTCGCCGGAACGGAGACGAGGAGCGTCTGACCGGATCTGAAAAGCCTACTTGACTGAACCGCCGCCTGGAAAAGTCAGAACGCACCGACCGGAGCTAAACGCCGCAGAAAACCAACTGGATCTGGATCTGAGCGTAAGAGAAACCTTCTGGATCTGAGCCGTCTGAAACCCTCGAAGTACCAGAAAACGAAGCACTCGCATGGATCGGCGGACTACACGAGAAGAGAGGAGAAGAGAAAACTAGATCCACGCGCGAGCGCGTGTCCTTCTCTAATGTATGGAAAGATACATTCCCAACTCTTACCTATCTGCTTGGGCTCACCTCAACCTCTCATATTTGTGGAAATCGTGGAACAACATTCAAATATCAGTTCTGCATATTCTTGAAATGTTTAGTGTAGACCCGTTCTTTGCAAGGATAGATATTGCTCCAGACATGTGGAAATCACTATTTCTCCCTCGTATGAGCTCAATCGTTTGTAACAGGGCCTAGGGGGTCACCAGAGTCCTGCCTGGGCCAGTAGTACCCTGCCACTCCGTAGCCACTGGGCCTCATGCGGGCTTCCTAGTGGTAGGGCTGCAGCCCATGTTCTTCCCACCTAATTCATGGGATTTCCATGTAGGTAGTTGGAGGTGGGAATTGAACCCCTGACCTCCCATTTAACACACACCTTGTGAGGTATGTGTTAAAGGGTGAGGAGTTCAATTCCCACCAACACCCATATGGAATACAGGAAACCCCTTGACCATATGGTTGGGAGAACCTGGGCTGCAGCCCGCCCACTGTGGATCCTTTGGCCCAACCAAAGAGCTTGGACGCCCTAGGCCCAGTGGGTATCGCGTGGCAGGGTTCGCCAGAGCGCCTGGGGCCATGTTACAAAAGAACGTTCTTTTGTAACAGGGCCTAGGGGGTCACCAGAGTCCTGCCTGGGCCGGTAGTACCCTGCCACTCCATAGCCACTGGGCCTCATGCGGGCTTCCTAGTGGTAGGGCTGCAGCCCATGTTCTTCCCACCTAATTCATGGGATTTCCATGTAGGTAGTTGGAGGTGGGAATTGAACCCCTGACCTCCCATTTAACACACACCTTGTGAGGTATGTGTAACCAATTGAGCTGCAGTCCAATTGGTTACACATACCTCACAAGGTATGTGTTAAAGGGTGAGGAGTTCAATTCCCACCAACACCCATATGGAATATAGGAAACCCCTTGACCATATGGTTGGGAGAACCTGGGCTGCAGCCCGCCCACTGTGGATCCTTCGGCCCAACCAAAGAGCTTGGACGCCCTAGGCCCAGTGGGTATCGCGTGGCAGGGTTCGCCAGAGCGCCTGGGGCCCTGTTACATCGTTGGTTGGTATTCAGAGTCCAGACACAAGCTTGTAATGGAACTGATCCGATTCTGCTGATTTATCATTCACTGCAGAATTTGATCAACTCTTCCGTGAGTCTTTGGTCTTTTCAATGAGGCTGGATCAGTTGGAGAAAACACAAAAACTTGAGCAACTCTATGGGGAATCACTCGACGAGAATACCAAGCTTTACGCAAGATACTATAAAGACTGTATGAACATGGATTTACCAACCAATAAGAAGGTAGTTCCCATGTTACCAATTGCAGAGCCGCCAATGACTCCGTTGCATGAGGTGAGCCGCTTGATTCCTGACTATGTGCAGTTTGGACCTATTCTTCCCACAAGTGCTGGATTTTCTCCGAAGACTAAATCCAAAGATGAGGCAAGAGAAGCCTCCAGGTTAAATGATGGCTTTGAATACAAAATTTGACCTGCCGTATTTGTTCTAATAGTATCTCTTTTCCTTTTTAATTATACTTTTTGAACTTTCACCTTGAGCAGGCTAAGTATTTCGTCAAGTTCACCACAGATTGTAGAGGATGCCTTTTTTTATTCATAAGTGGTTGAAGCACCACCAAAAAGTATACACTAGCCAACTATCTTGTGTGGCCACTCTTACTGCTTAATGTAACCTGGACTACTAATGACATTCAAAACAATACACTGATAGTACAAAAAAAGACTGCCTTCTCTATCGAGCGCCTTGATACTTGACAATTCAAACTTGTTCTTCACTTCCTTCTTTTTAACTTGGGACATATCCTGGCCTGATTGAAGGAGTAAATGAATCTCATCACTGTTCAAAAGCTGTCTCTTACTTCTTCAATGCATCTGCTAATCGTTGACACTGGATATGGACACTTTGAGCTTCTATATTTTGCCCACCACGCTAGACGAGCCTTCACTAGCTCCCTTATCTCCTCTATCGGTCTCTTCTTTTTCTGGAAGCATCTTTTATTCATCTCTTCCCAAATGGACCATAGTATCGCATAAATCAGTGTTCTCCACACCCTCTTGTAAGACTTTGAAGTCTCTTCTATCATCAAACTTTACAGTAGGCTCTTTACTTGTTCCGGCAGTACCCAGCTTATGCCCCACCACCTAAGGCATACAGCTCATAATCCCCAACTCTACTTACAGTGCATCAACATATGGTCAGCAGTTTCCAGCTCCGTTCCACATAACACACAAGCGAGGTCCTCTTCTTTGCTCAGCACTCTTCTTCCCTTTAGAGTCATCTTGGTAGGCAAGCTGTTTAAATATACTCTCCAAACGAACATCTCTACTTTTAGTGGCGCCAACCCGGACCACAGTTGGAAAGAAACTAGATCCCACTTCTTCTTACGCCTTCTAATCTCCATGGCCGCTCTCTTTAGAGTATTCGTGCTGAAATTTCCATCAGACGAGAATGACCATACCATCCTGTCATCTGCCTCACTTTTCAGCCAGACGTGCTTTAGACCCATCTCTAGTTCCCTCTTATAGACTTCTTCCCATGGGTAGAGTGTTCTTCTAAAAGACAACTGCCATAACCATATTCCCCCAACCCAGGAACCCATTCCCCTAACAGTGGCTTGAGAATCCAGGGCTAGAAGAAAAAGCTTTGGGTATTGGTCTTTCACAGGTTTATCCCCTAGCCATATATCGTACCAGAATGAGATCGTTTTTCCATTCCCTAACTTCAGCTTTACTCCTTTTTTGAAAGTCAGCGCTACCTCAGACTTCCCTTGGACGGATTTGATGATATCCTTCCAACAGGTAGATAATTTTTTAGGCATAGATAAGACTTCACTCGAATCATAAGCTCTCTTAATGGTGTACTTTTCCAATATCATCCTCCTCCACAGACCTCCTTTTCCCGACACCAATTTCCACCACCACTTAGCCAATTGGACTAAATTCTTGTCCACCATACCTTGGATTCCCAGACCTCCATATTGCTTTGGTTTGGAGATCTTAGCCCACTTCACGAAATGAATCTTCCTCCGAGCTTCCGAACTCTCCCACAGAAACCTTCTCTGGATTTTCTCCATTTCGAGCGCTACTGCAGCTGGCATTTTAAATATGGACGCATAGTAAAGGGGGAGGTTGCTCAACGCCGCTTTGATTAGCACTACCCTCCCAGCCATAGATAAACTTGTGCTTTTCCAGGAAGATAGTTTATCTTTAAACTTCTGAAGAACAGGGCGCCATGTATTTAGCCTTCCCGGGCTCGCGCCCACCTGCAACCCTAAGTAATTCAAGGGTAGCCTGGATGTCGGGCATCCCAGCACCTTCGCGAAGCCCTGAATTTCCTCCTCCTCCAGACCTATCACTAGGCACCTACTCTTAGAGAAATTTATTTCCAGGCCTGAGCATACTGCAAAGGAGGTAAGGAGTTTCTTGATCATCCGGACTTCTTCCATTTCAGGTCTGCAAAATAGGACCGTGTCATCCGCAAACTGAAGGTGGGTCAAACTTGCCCCATTTCTCACCCATTCCACACCGGATATCAATCCAGAGTTGACAGCTTTGTTCAGAATCATGGACAGACCCTCCGCTGCCAACAGAAATAGAAAGGGAGAGAGGGGGTCGCCTTGACGGAGGCCTCTCTCCATAGGAAACTCTTGCGATGGGGATCCATTAATAACAATAGATAGCCTAGCTGTGGAAACGCATTCAAACATCCAGTCCATCCACTTAGCCCCGAACCCCAAGCTCTCATGAATTGATCTCAAGTACTCCCAAGAGACCGAATCGTACGCCTTCTTAAATTCCAACTTTATCACTAAGGCCGCTCTCCTTTCCTTCTTTACTGCATGAATAATATCGTTGATGATCATGATCCCATCCAGAATGTTTCTATCAGTAAGGAAGGTAGACTGATTAGGACTGATGATCTGGGGCAAAACCGAGCTAAGCCTCTTTGCAAGACACTTTGACAAGATTTTGTACATGGAGTTCACCAAGCTGATCGGAAGGAAATCACCAAAGCACTGGGGACTCGCAACTTTTGGAATCAAGGCAATGAAAGTCTTGTTAATACCTTTGGAAAGCCTCCCATTCTTGCAAAACTCCATAATGAAACCCACCACCTCCTCCCGAACTATCAACCAATATTTTTTTATAGAAGTTAATATTAAATCCATCCGGACCCGGCGCCTTGTTTCCGTCACACTCCTTTAGAACACACAGAATTTCTTCCTTGGATATATCTCTTTCCAGAAAACTTCTTTGCTCTTCATTCAAGGTTCCAGAAAATAGTTCGTCCAGCGCCCAGAGACATGGCTCAGACCTTCTAAAAATAACAGCAAAATACTCCCTGGCCGCTTGCTTAATCAATCCTGGATCTTCAATCCGACTGCCATTGGCTAATATGCTAGAGAGGTTGTTCTTCTTAGATCTCCACATCGCCATCCTATGAAAATAGTTAGTATTTTGATCTCCTAAACGAAGCCATTTGATTCTTGCTTTTTGCCGCCAAATCCTCTCGTCTTGATCTTCGAGCAACCATATTACTTTCTGTAATGCTAACAATCTTAGCTCCTCCTCCACTGATAAACTTCGAGAGTCCTGGAGAGTCCTCAGCCTTTCCCATTCCACTCTAGATTTATTCAGCTTTGCATTTACGTCCCCAAAACTCTTTTTGTTCCAAAGGGATATCATACGTCTTACCCTTGCTAACTTTCTTGGAAGGGTATAACCTTTCCATCCCGAGTCCACAACTGCTCCCCACGACTCCTTTACCTTCCCCTTTAGACCAGGTTGCTCCATCCACGCATTAAGGATTTTAAACGGTTTGAAACCCTAGGATTTTTCTTCTTCCCCAAGGGACACGGCCGCATGGTCTGAGGGCCCTTTTTCCATACCAACCTGCATGACTTTGGGCCACACTGATAACACTTCCGGAGAGATTAGAAATCTATCTAGTCTACAGGCTCCTTTCTTATTTCCCCATGTGAAACGCCTTCCTTTTAGTGGAAGGTCCAATACGTCCATGGCCTGGATGAACTCTTGGAACAGCAACGCATCCTTTACATTGAACAATGTCTGGCTTCTCTCTTCCTCAGACAGCACATAATTGAAATCACCACCAATAATCCACTCTCCTTCGAAGGACGATTTCAAGGCCAATAGCGACTCCCATAATAGCATCTTCTCCTTCTCCAAACTTGGGGCATATACATTCACGAAGTTCATCAATCTTTCTTGGTACTTGAGTGTGATCAACCCATGGACTAGAAAAAATCCCTTCCCTTTTACTTTACTTATCAGCTGCAGGAAATCTGGATCCCACATTGTGATTAGGCCTCCGGCCCTCCACTAGAACCTTCAGAGCCAAACCAGCACACTTTCTCCTTGCCCCAAAGAGCTTCCACAACCTTATCCTCCAGCTTCCTTACCTTAGTTTCCTAGTAGAATGCCATATCCATCTGGTATTTACTTCTCAGGTTCTGGATTACTATTTGTTTCTTCCTTCCATTTGCTCCTCTTACATCCAACTGATCAAGTGCATCTTTCTTTGTATTCTTTCTGGAGTTGGTCCTCAAACAGTTGGATCATTCCTTCCTCCGACAAACTCCCCTTCTAGAGCAACTTTGTAAGTATCCACGGCCTCTGCTCTTTAGAGCCTTCTTCTTTCCAGTTCAATTGTTTCTTCTTCCTCTTCATTGTGTCTTATATCAGAAGCAGAGCCTATCTCCACATTTTGGCTAACCTCAATACCCTTCTGCTTTTTTCTTCTTTGATACCTTATGTCTTTCTTGTCTTTCGCTTCTTTTCTCCTAGCTACCTTCAGTGTACTTAAATGCTTTTCACAGACGCCCAAAGGATCCTCATCATCATATTTGGTAGGACTTTCTATTTCCTCTGATATAATCAGATTTTGACCCCTTGAGCAACTTGCAGTCACACAGCTTTGTTCCACTATAGACTATTTCTTTGTACCCTTTTCCTTACGTGACACAGCTACCCCTATGTTTCTAGGCCCTCCCTCCTTTATGAGCTACAGTAGCCCACGAAGTACCTTCCTGCTCCCTCTCCAGTACAGTTTCTAGGACTACTTGAGGAGTCTCAATAGGAACTAGCAATCTGATTTTGGGAGAGTCCATAGGAGCTACAGTAGCCCACGAAGTACCATCCTGCTCCCTTTCCGGTACAGTTTCTAGGACTACTTGAGGAGACTCAATAGGAGCTAGCAATATGCTTTCGACTGAGTCAGAATTTGTACCATTTGATTCAAAATTTGAAAACCCACCCTTTTCCGAGACAAAGCCGATCACCGGAGCGCCACCTGATCCAGACAAACAACGACGTGGCCTCACATCACAGCCGGAGCCGACCACTTGACCATCGCCCCTTGACAAGCCACCTCCGCCCACCACACCCGCGACCAAACCATTCGACACCCCATTCGACCACCTCCCGTCCGAAGGGCTCTCCTCCACCACCCGCGATGGGCCGATGGACTCAGGGCTGTCAATACCGCACCCGCCCAAGCAACAGTCCTCGCATAGCCTCACTTCATACATCACACCTGAGATTTCTGCCTCGACGATTTCACAGATCCTCTCCACCTTCTTCGTTTCGATCAGCATTCTCGCTCGCCCCACCCCGACAAAGCGAATATCCCGCTCGTCCATTTTCAGATAAACACCGTGGGGAGCGGCTAGACTCTCCCCATTTTTCTCCGTCCAAGCCTTCATCGGTAACCCTAGAATGCTAATCCACGCGGATCTGGATTTGGGCATCGCCTCCTCACACCATCTCTGCATATTGGAGAAATTCCGAAGGCACGCTCTATAATCTTCAGTGAGACAACGCTCC
This sequence comes from Rhodiola kirilowii, assembly GCA_033675215.1. Lineage (NCBI taxonomy): Eukaryota > Viridiplantae > Streptophyta > Magnoliopsida > Saxifragales > Crassulaceae > Rhodiola > Rhodiola kirilowii. The sequence continues at coordinate 32,527,230 of CM066193.1, forward strand.
AGATCTTCGACGCTATCAAACTTAATCACCACCTTCGCCCCCTCCAGCGGAATGATTTTGACCAGAGCTATACCTTCCAGCCTCATTTCCTTCTCAATCGTTTCCCCTAGCTTAAAGATTTTCAAATCTGCCACAATCGATTTTGATTTGTGTAACCAGTTCTCAAATTCCTTAAATGCCTCCAATTTGACTATCATTCTCTTGCTTCTTTGACCTTCGCCTGCTACTTTGACCCCCTCTTTCGCCTTGAGAAACTGGTCCATGCCCACCAACTTTGATCTCCAAACTGGCGATCCCCGACCTGTACTCCTATCTCCTTCACGCCCCCACGTTCTTCGGTTTTGAAACCGGGGCTCCCCTCTATGTTTACGACCACTATCCGCCAATGTGACCATGAGTTTAGCCATCCCTACATTTGCTCCGTTCCATCTGCGTATTGAAGCCGTCGCCTCCCCCATGGTTTTGTATCTAACAAACCCAAACCTCGTATTCGAAGCCCTCCTACCCCTTGCTGGGATAAATACATCCAGCGCTTTCCCATCTTTACTGAACAGTGCTCTCACCTAGGATTCCTCCTTTCCAACTGGTATGTTATCGATGAATATGTTGTATAATTCCTTCCTTAGAGCTTGGTAGTCCACTTCTGAACCCTTTTTGAAGTTTCCGCCTCTGTTGAAATTTCTGCCTCTCGAGAGTTTCTCTCTCATCATCACCTGTAGAGGATGCCTTATGGGATCAGGTTTGAACGAACAAAATTTTCTATACCCTTGTTAGTGCAATCAATAGCTCTTACTCAACAGATTTTTTTTGTCAGAATACTGTAGCTGAAGAAAATGAAGATGTGCTAGAATATGACCCATATGTAAATTCTCTTGCCAGAATACATAAATTGCCATCTCCAAAGTTAAGAATGAAGGCTGACTACACTAGCCCAAGGGCACAGCCATCAAGAACGAAAAATCAACCACTATCTCCTAGAAGTTTTTCATCTATAGAGTCACCTAAGAGCATCTGCAGCGGTGCATCCTCGCGGAGGATTTGAGGTCGATCTCGGATGACTTCCTTGTGCAGCGAGGAATGCTTGGTGAGATCGCGATCTTGGGGAGGATTTTTGGTCGAGATCGATCTCCCAGAAATTCTCCGCGAGATCGGCTGGGAGATCGTCCTCCGCGAGTAAACCTCGCGCGTGACTCGCGTGAAATTAAAAACCCATTGTACAAAATCGAGTAAATTGAAGACTCAAACTCATTTGCGAGCAATTCGACATCAATGGAACATTTAGAAAACAGCCGATCGAAAAATCGATGACTAAACTGCCATCCGAGCGGCCAGCCGAGCGGCTGAGAGAAGCCATCCGAGCGGGTGCACGAGCGGCCATCCGATCGGCTGCTTGTGCTTTGCTTGCTCGGAGGTGCGATCGGTTGCCCTGGCGTTTTGCTCGGACATGCGGTCGTTTGCTTGTTCGGAGGTGCGATCGGTTAGTATGATCTTCAAAAAAAAACTCAACGGTCTGATTTTCAACAACAGCTACATTTCACAAACGGCTACATTTCACCAACGGCTCAAAAATAATTGCCTATAAAGACATCATACAATCCAACAATAATTCACATCAAAAATTCTTACACCAATATTTCTTTCTCATTTCTCTCTTAACATGTCTACCCATTGGTGTATGTCCGAAGATGTGCAACTTTGCATATCTTATTGTCGTCAATCGCTTGATCCAATTAGCGGCGCGAAACAAAAAGTCGATAAGTTGTGGGAAAAAGTTGACACCGATTTCCATTCAAATTGGGTGCTGGGAGAGGATGAAATAATGACGACCGATTTTCGGTCTAAAACTGCTCTTCAATCACGTTTCGCTAAGCTCAAGGTAAATTTGGTTTATTGGGCCTCTTGTATTTATGCTAAAAGAAATCAGGAATCGGGATGCAATTTGCAAGATGAGGTAAATTATTCGCGTAATTTGTTATATGCAATTTTTACTTTACAATATATTGATTATGATTTTAAATTTGGAATATTTAATTGATAGATAAGGAAAGCACAAGTACGCTATGTGGGCAAAAATAAGAAAACATTCATACATTTTGCTTGTTGGGAAGCAGTAAAACATCATCCAACATTTACAATTATTGAAGCAAGTTCCCCCCCATCTTACACATATCAAGCAAGTCCGGAAGTCGAAGAAGTGCATACACTTGACGTACCTCCAACTCCGTCCTTTGAAGTCCCGGAATATTGTACACCCGAAAGCGATCCTGGAAGTTCCACGAGTCCGATTAGGCCGCCTGGAGTGAAAGCGGCCAAGGAAGCTAGAAGAAAAGGCAAGAAAGTAGCAAATCCTGCCTCAACTGCAGCTATGATGACCATTGCAGAAAATCAAAGGGAATTTTTAGAGTTGAGCAAAAAGCAAATGGAGAATGACTTCGAATTGCAAAAACAGGCTTTAAAACAAGCAAAAATGGAGGAAGAAACAAAGATCATGCAAATGAATACAGATGTGATGACTCCAAAGTCCAAAAAATATTTTTCGAAGAGGAAGGCTGCCATCCTTCAACAGTACGAGGAAGACGAACCGAACAATGACCAAGATGCTCCTAGAGATAATTCAGACTGTTACCGTCCTAGCTTTTAGTTCATGTATTTTTCAATTCCTTAATATGTTATTTCCATTCAGTTCATGTATTTTGCATTAATGTTATTTCCATTGATTTTATGAAACACCAATTCCTTTCAAAAAGGCATAGTAAATTGAAAATACATCACACAAATTGAAATACAATACACGAATTGAAATGCAACACATAAATTCAAATACAACACACATATTCAAATACAACCTCAAACTTAAACATAGTTCATAATTGTTCACCGGTTTCCATAAACCAATTATGCTTCACGAGATCATTTTGCAACTGCGTGTGGAGATATGCAGATTGAAGAGTTGTCAATCGATTACCAAATGCTTCTGACTGTTGGGCTCTTCCAACTGGATCATGAAGAAGTCGATTACCATTCTGATCTGTCGGGCCATCATATACTGTGAAAGCACTACGAGGATTATGTGGATCTTCCTCATCAACTTCCACAAATTCATCGTCTATGAATTCTTCCTCAACAATCATGTTATGCATTATGATGCAAGCCAACATAATTGTTTTCAAAACACTTTTTCTATGACACATACCTGCATGTCGGACTATAGCCCAACGAGATTGCAAGATCCCAAAGCACCTCTCGATATCTTTGCGGTACGACTCTTGTTTCGTTGCAAATAATTTCTCAGGATCACCTTGTGGATTCGAAATTGTCTTCACGAAGGAGGAGTACTTTGGATAGATCCCATCAGCTAAATAATATCCGACGTCGTATGTGTTCCCGTTAACTTTGTATGTCACTTGAGGGCTGATTCCGGTGAGGAGCGGATCAAAAATGTCTGATTGATGTAAAACATTGATATCGTTTTGTGCGCCGGGTACACCAATGAAACTATGCCATATCCATGTGTCGTACGATGCTACTGCCTCCAAAATAATGGTTGGGCGACCTTTACGACCTGAGTACGCCCCTTGCCAAGATGTTGGGCAGTTCTTCCACTCCCAGTGCATACAATCGATGCTTCCAATCATACCAGGGAATCCTCGTTGCTCTGCTCTTTGTAACAATCGACTCTGGTCAGCTGCATTTGGAGAGCGTAGATAACGGTCTTTGTAATGTTCAACTACTTGTGCACACCACTTCTTCAAGCACTCTAGGGTGGTTGATTCGCCCATCCGTGTGATCTCGGCACACTGATCCGCACATGAACCATATGCTAACATCCGTATAGCGGCGGTCATCTTCTGCTCTGGTAGGAGACCAAGTACTCCAGCCGCATCACGACGCTGATGCCAATATTCATCATGATTGCAAAGCTTGGTCATGATACGATTAAATAGATTGCTACTCATTCGGTACCTTCGTCGGAAGTCGACTTCGGAGAAAATTGGACGTTCGACGAAGTAGTCTTCCAACAGATTCTGCCCCCTTGATTCCCTTTGCCTTTGTCGATTTGGTTGGCGACTGCTTGACGCATCATCTTCGTCACATGCCGCTGAAAGAACAACGGCATCCATAACGAACGAGTTAGCCGTCGCCATCATTTGTCTCCTTCTTTGCCGGTACTTCAAAAAACCCTCATTGAAAATGAAAGAATTCATGATACGAATGAGCAACAATGGCTGGGAAATTGAGATGAGTGAAGGAAGTTTGGGTGTGATTCAATGAGAGATGCAAAACCTTGTTTTTATAGACCAGGAGCCAATTTTTTGAATTTCAAAAAATAATAATTTTTTATTCAGGAATAGTAGTAGGAAGATCTCCGCAGGATTGCATTGCTGCACAAAATATGCAGAAATGCTGTTACTGTTCACTGAATAGTAGTAGGAAGATCTCCGTGAGGAAGTTCTCAAGGAGATAATAAGCTCCAACGGGTGCGGATGCTCTAAGACTCCATCGCCGAGAATTCCATCTCCAAGGCCTAATACGTTGTCCAAAAAAAGAGTCTCCAACATTGCTGCGTCTTCTATCCTGTCGCACCGATTCTTCTTCAACTGCCTCGTTGCCCATTTCTCCTGATCTGTACAATGATTCAACTTTAACCTTCATAGACTCAGATGGTGAAAAGGTGGTGGGTCAGTCTCATTAGTATAAAAGCAGTTACTGTTCTCTTTTTTTTTTCAACTGAAAACTGTCAGTGTGATCTATTTTAGCTGGAATTGACCAATAATGATTTCACAATGCAGGAGGATCAGATAAGCCGCCGGAAAAATCTTAGCATCAACCGACTTATGAACTTGGAGTAATACACTACACCATTTTACAGATTAGGACATTTTTTTTTCTGTCGCATAATGTCCTATATTTGTCGCATAATCTTTATGCGACCAACTAAATGTCGCGTAAAATATGTCACGTAAGCCTAGTAGCGTAATGTAAAAATGTCGCTTAAAGTTTTCTTTAAGCGGCATTTTCTTTAGTACGTCATATAAAACTGGAATGAGTTTTGCTCTTTATGACATACGCTACATTTATAATGAACATATTTTCCAAAATTTGTCACATATGTTGTTTAATGGGACAAAAGTAGCAAACAGAATTGTCGCATAAAACTTATTTCGTTATGTGTTTCAACAATTAAATAATCTAAATAATATTTTCATTTAAATTCAAAATTACATAAACATCATAAACAATTAAATAATCTAAATAATATTTTCATTTAAATTCAAAATTACATAAACATCATAATACAAATTGTCAATGGACAAAGCTCTAGAGAACAAAAAAAGGTATTATTGACTATCAAAAAAAAGCGATGGCCGAGTCGCTGCTCCACCACTTTCCACTATCCTCGTCGTCTCTGTAAAAAGTCCCTACCATGCCTCCAATCCCTAATTTCCCAATCCCACAATGTCCAATTTCCAACTTAGTAGTCGCCATCGACTTCCAGAATGACATTTTCGTAATGTTGTGTACGCACAACAACAGCGTGCACACCTACAAAGCCAAAAGCAAGCATTCAAAGAAAATTTAAAATAAGCATAGCCGTCCTTGCCAAATACATACCTCTGAATTTCAAATTTCAATGAAGATGATGAAATTGATTTTGCCATGACATACGAGATTTAAGTGAATGAAATGAAAGAGTTAGGCAATATGAAGGAGTTTCAGATCAGATCTGGATGAAATCGAAGAGGAAGAATTAGGATTTCGGCACATATGAGAAATGGAAAAGAGAAGGGGAGAGATGCATGAAGGCATCAACTTAGGGTTTCTGATTTGGGCCTTGGATATTTGGGCTGATGCCTTATTATTATGCGACCTATTTGTCAAGAAAACGTCGCTTAAAGGTAACCGAAAAAAATTGAAATTGAAATTTCATTTCCCTCCAATCTGAAAATTGCTTTTGCCCCCAAAACGAAATAGTATTAAGCGACATTGTTATCTCAATTTGCGACATAAACTATACAGAATAGAAATATAACACATTCAAGAACATGTCTCTCCCCCAACATCCCAATGAAAAAACACAAATCCATGGAAATAAAAAACATGACAAGTATGAGAATGGAAAATCTATGAAAAAAAACATAAATCCTTGTTGTTGGGGTTTCAAAAGAATTAAGGTTGTTGAAATCGAATTGAAGGTAGAGGTCATGTACTGTACTTGGGTGTTCTGTGTTCTGCATTTAATTTGTACGCTTACGCGACCTACTTTGGGTACAAAAGTCGCTTAATCCAAAAACGGTAGATCACTCTCTTTAATGCACAGAAAATTTGAAACATTCAAGGGTTGTCATGCCAGCACCTGCTTCTGGAATTTTAATTCGTACTATTATGCGACATATTTTCAGTTGTCGCAAAAATTAAGTCACATAATAGGTTTAACGTGACAAACTTTCCGTGTCGCTTAAAATAATGTCGCAATAACCATATTACGGGACATAAATTTCGTGTCGCTTAATGTAACGTCGCTTAATCCGCTTTATATGACAACATTTTTGCGTCGCGTAAAATTATGTCGCATATTTGTGTTATTGCGACAAACACATAAAATCGTAGTCGTATAAACCTTTTTATGCGACAAAGCTTTTGCGACGTCTTTCAAAATTTGTCGCGTAGCGTGTAAAATGGTGTAGTGATAATTTTCGCCCCCTTACTTTGTATTGAAATAAGATATGTTATTATCCGCACCTGAAGATAAAAAGCATATTTGTTTTTGTTGAAAAAATGTGTTTAAATGAGTGAAGAAAATGGTGGTGCGCCCCATTTGAGACCTAATTTGAGTGTGGAAAACACCTCAAAATAAATTTGGTATTTTCCAATGCTCTTGGTTTATGAACCAACTACTTGGGTGTTTCCCATGTACTTGAATGACGAACCATCAGCAACACTTGGAATAACAATGTGGTCTTGGTCTCCCAAGGCTCTTGGATAATGAACCTCTAGTCGTATTTGGAATCTCAATGAGTTTTTGATCTTCCAATGGCTATTGGATCATGTACCATCAGCCGCCTAGGATTTATGAGGCAGAGGCTGACCTCTCCTATAAATTGAGGCTCACTCTTCACTTTCAAATAACCGGAGAAAAACACAATCAACTCTCCTCCATTATTCTCTCGTTTTTCATTCGTCGTGAGTGATAGCTAAAGACCATCAGCGGTTCGTTCAGCAAAACTTCGGTGTTCAAGTGTTTGCTGAGGATAGTTTTATCCTGGGAAGCATATTGCCATTCAGTCCCAAACACCGGTAGGGCGGCAATCCTGCTTTAAGGAAAGCGTCAAACGTGACTCTATCCATAATCTGGTTTGCGATCATTTACAATTCTGTTTTAGTTATTCATATTTACATATCTGTAATTGTTTAGTGCAATTTACAATTGTTCAGTAACTCCGCCTGTGTTTACAAGCAATACTTCCAACAATCTTAAAGCAGGATTAGTTATTGTTAAAATTACTGACAATCTGCCTGTGTGTAGAAATATGAATACAAAAACAATCTGTGAATGTTTATAGACAGATGCCGAAGCATTCTTCTGGATCAGATTGGATCAGTTGTGAGGAGGAAAACACTTGGATGAAAACAGCAGATACTTTCTGCTTGGTTAAATTCTGAGTTTATATAAAAATGTTTACGCATTGCACTGACTTTGGTGACATGATTCAGAATCTTGTAGAAACTGATGGGAGGATCAAATATGATTATTTAAAAGAAAAGGAACGGTCGAAAGCCGCAAGGAGATCTGAAGAAACGAAGGCAGAGGCAGCCTCAGACTCAGAGACTTGCTCGCTGCTGCCCTTTCATCTCTAGATGATTTCATTGATGGAATGAAACTAGAAAAAATGGCCGGATGAACTTGGGTTCACCAAGGGGCCGAATGCCTTAAAATTGCGATTTTAATGGCAAGGAATAAATCAATTGATTTTGGTGATGGAGGACATCAGATTCGTCAATCATGTTTCTGTTACCAACAGAGATGATGACGAAAATATCAATGAGTTGAGAAGAAAACCTAATGGTTGATAGATGAATCAATTTGGTTTAAATGCACATTGAAGCTGCTCAGAAATAACATGACTGTGAATTGTCTGAGCATTTGTTTTCATTAGCTCGATGTTGAAAACTCAGATACACTGGGCCAAGATGAGGTCCACGAGATGTTGCTTGAAAATCCAATAGAGAAGCTGAGACCTGAAAAGGTGAGAAGCGTTCTGGAAAGCTTCACCAGCTGTGTAAAAGAGGAAGATGGCTCGGTTAAGGCAGCTGCTTCCGTGTGGGTTTGTGAAACCCTAATTTCTCGGTTTGTTGCTGGGCAACGGGAGGAGATGAACCGATTCGGTTCAAACTTGAACGAGACAGTTCAATGAAGATGAAGTCAGTACACTGTTTGTGAGGTTCGGATGATTCACTTGGGTGACTCATCAGAGGAATCAAACAGTTGGACATCATAAATCTCAGACAATGATGTTGATCCTTAATGAAGAGATATGGTGGTTAGTTCCAATGTTGATGCCGTTTCAATGGCAGCTCGCCAGCAAAGCGGTCGGCGCCGTTGCATTTGTTGGTTTGCGTCTACCCACTGTTTTCCATGAACAATGAATGTTAAAGATGGAGAGACCGAAGCGAGTTGCTTGGTTGTGGAGAGAGCAGTGTTGGGAATTGGACTAACAAGATTTGGGCCACCTTAATTTGTGCCCATCATAATTATTATTTGTTCTGTCCTTGAATTTAATTTAAAGTGACTAAACTCATGTTTATTTGGACAGATACAATGGGCCGTGTGTAGACTGTAGAGGATTACCATAGAGGAGGATGACTCAAATTATTCAAAGAGTGAATCAATCTCAGTGAGAGTTGGTACATCTACTGGTATAGCTTGATTGCCTACCAAATCTTCGAAAAAGATTATTGATAAATCAAAATTTTTGGTTTGATTCAAGAACATTCGGTTCAACTATCATGGGTCAATCAAAGTTGTGACATATTTCATATGGACTCCATTTGATTGAGATAGATTGAATTCGATGAGTTTCAATCAAGTGGGATTGAATTGTAATTTGAGGAGCAAACCTCATGGTGGCTCCTAATGTGGGGGCAGCACCTGTTATATTAAGATGTTGCACCATCTTATTAATGATGGCTACGGCCAGGAATAGACTTACAAATCTAGGAATATATCCGCGGGTATGATTCCAAACGGTTAAGTGCATGAGTGCCCACCGTAGTGTTTGTTGAATTTGGTCGTTATGTCCAAATGCATTTTAAAGGCTCAAGTATAAAATTTGCATTCAAGGAAATGCAAAGGTAAATCCTTTCATAGTTTTGTAAGTGTGAAATCCCTTGAGTCAATCCATAGTGAGCTATGTGATTTGAGATATAGGGTGATAACAAGTAGTTTGTGACTTTCATTGATGATAGTACAAATTATTGTTATAAATATTTGCTTAAATTGCAAAGCTGTGACAATTGAGGATAAACATGTCATAGGAAGATTGAATATCAACTTCAGAGATTGAATAGCAACTTGATGAGTGATAGTGGAAGTGAGCATGATCACTTCATCATACTCTCTCAAGTCGAACAGTGTTTCGATGAGAAAAAGTTGTACTCTGAAAAAGATGCTGAATGTACTGATGGTAAACTCCGTGTTATCCCAAGAAATGTGGGGGAGACCATCTTATCAGCATAGTATATTTTGAATGAGATACCTCGCAAAGAGCATAAGTATCTTTATAAGCGATTCAATGGAACGATGTCTTATTAAAAATACTTGTAAGTGTGGTTGCCTAGAATGGCGTCGCTGAACGTAAGAATCGCACTATCAAGGAAATGATGAATGCGATGTTGCTTAGTTCATGATTACCTCTGGGAATGTGGGGGGAAGGCCCTTCTGTTGGCTAATTATATCCTGAATAGGATACCCCGTAAGAAGAAGGAAAAATCTCCTTATGAATTATTCAAAGAAAACCTTCTTACACACACTTGCGAGTGTGGGGGTTGTTTAGCTAAAGTGGTGGCTCCCATTCCCAAGAGAATGACGATAGTACCAAAAATCATTGTCTATGATTTCATTGGTTATGCGCAATTTGAAACGCGAATGATTGCTTGTGATAGTATTCAAATATACACAAGAATACTATAATGGAATCAAAGAACGCGTCGTTCTTCGATAATATATTTCCTTATGAGTATACAGAATGTGTGTTAAGTTCTTCTCAGTTATTGGAGGATATTAGATAAATACCTCAAGAATAAGAGAATGAGAAAGAACCTGAACATGAGATCGATTCGAACAAACCGACACAAAGTAAGCGAGGAAGGATAGATAAATCATATGGACTTGATTTTCTAACCTGCATGCTTGAGACTGAACCTCAAACGTAGAAAGAGGATGTCAGTCAGTGAAGGGTCCTTTATGGAAAGAAGCCATAAAGAATGAATTAGATTCTATTATGCTTGGGAGCTAGTTGATCTTCTTCAAGGATGCAAATCACTTGATTCCAAGTGGATTTTCACTAAGAAAATGAAAGTAGACGGTACTATTGAAAAGTACAAGGCTAGACTTGTGATCAAAGGATATAGACAAAAGGAAAGTCTAGACTATTTTGATACATTCTCGCCTGTGAGAAGGATCACTTCCATTAAAATGATAATTGCCATTGCAGCAATGCGCAATTTAGAAATTCATTAAATGGATGTGAAGACTGCTTTCTTAAATGGAGATCTTGAAGAAGAGATATATATGGAACAACCTGAGGGTTGTATGGTATCAGGACAAGAGAGAAAAGTTGTAAACTTGTAAAGTCTCTCTATGGTCTGAAACAAGCGCCTAAACAGTGGCATGAGAAATTTGACAAGGTGATGTTGTCAAACGGATTCAGAATCAACGCGTGTGACAAATGTATATACATTAAAACACTGAATCTGGATATGTGATTTGTGCCTATACGTCGATGATATTCTCATTGTAGGGAGCAATGAAATATTAGTCAAATCCACTAAGGGCATATTAAACTCAAGGTTTGATATGAAAGATATGGGACAAGCCGATGTGATTTTAGGGATTAAAATCACAAGAACGGCAGATGGATTTATTTTAGGCCAATCACAATATGTTGATAAAATCTTAGACAAGTTTGGAAAAGAAAACTTGGGAGTATGTAGAACTCCTATAGATATGAATCAACATTTGTCTAAGAACAAAGGAGAAAGCGTCTCCCAAGTAAAGTACTCAAAAGTTATAGGCAGTCTAATGTACTTGATGAATTGTACAAGACCTGATATTGCCTATACTGTGAGTAGGCTTGCACGATATACGAGTAATCCAGGAACAGAACACTGGAATGCAATCGTAAGAATACTGAGGTATTTACGATTTACTCGTAATTACGGTCTACATTATACCAGATAACCCGAAGTCATTGAAGGATACACTGACGCAAGTTGGATATCTGATATACAAGACTCAAAGGCCACAATTGGATTTGTATTCACTTTGGGAGGTGCAGCCGTGTCATGGAAATCCTCGAAACAAACTCTAATAACCCGATCCACGATGGAAGCTAAGTTCATGGCATTAGATAAATGCGGCGAAGAAGCAGAGTGGTTAAGGAATTTTGTAGAGGATATTCCTGGTTGGAAAAACCCTGTGCCACCAATATGTTTATATTGTGACAATCAATCAACAATTGGTAGAGCACAGAATGTCATGTATAATGGTAAGTCTAGACACATACGTCGAAGACACAATACTATTAGACAACTTCTCTCATCCGGAGTCATAAGCATTGACTACGTGAGGTCCAAAGAAAATATATCGGATCCGTTAACCAAAGGGTTAAATCGGGACAAAGTAGAGAAGACGACAAAGGGAATGGGACTGAAGCCTTTTGATTGTTAACATCAAAACACAGGCTTAAGCCCTCAGGCAATAAAGTCAAGGAAACGGAAAACCCTACCATGATGACTGGAGATCCCAAGAACTTGGTTCAAAGGGCAACCTAACTGCTAAGACTATGAGGTCACTGTGGGGGTAACACCTCTGTCCTATTCCTTGATAAAACAGTGACTCCTGCACGAGGCTAAGCTCGAAGCTTTTAATGATTCTAGTAATTTGAATAGTGAGATTCAAATGGGTAATGCAGGATTACTTTAGAAAAGAATCACCTATGTGAGAGAGAAGTGAGGCCGCTTCAAAGAAGAATTCAAAGGGCTTAATTCTTTAGAAACTCTTGCAGAACCAGGAAAGGGGTGTCATGGCCAGAAATGAACCCACCAGTAAGAACCAAGTATTGTCAGGAAGATATCTGTGGGGGACATGGCTTTTGTTTACATTATAAGACGAACAGTTCAAAGACTATCACGTCTACTGAATAGTCAGTAAAGAGAACATGTCTTCCCAAGGGAAGGTTCAAGGGCGTAGCCTACCTATCCTATGCAGATATCAACCGTAGAAGCTATCACCACATTGAGTCGAGTCTTGATTATCGATTTTTTATGATTTATCGTTTTCACCACTCGATTTTCTTCATGTGGGGGATTGTTGAAAAAATGTGTTTAAATGAGTGAAGAAAATGGTGGTGCGCCCCATTTGAGACCTAATTTGAGTGTGGAAAACACCTCAAAATAAATTTGGTATTTTCCAATGCTCTTGGTTTATGAACCAACTACTTGGGTGTTTCCCATGTACTTGAATGACGAACCATCAGCAACACTTGGAATAACAATGTGGTCTTGGTCTCCCAAGGCTCTTGGATAATGAACCTCTAGTCGTATTTGGAATCTCAATGAGTTTTTGATCTTCCAATGGCTATTGGATCATGTACCATCAGCCGCCTAGGATTTATGAGGCAGAGGCTGACCTCTCCTATAAATTGAGGCTCACTCTTCACTTTCAAATAACCGGAGAAAAACACAATCAACTCTCCTCCATTATTCTCTCGTTTTTCATTCGTCGTGAGTGATAGCTAAAGACCATCAGCGGTTCGTTCAGCAAAACTTCGGTGTTCAAGTGTTTGCTGAGGATAGTTTTATCCTGGGAAGCATATTGCCATTCAGTCCCAAACACCGGTAGGGCGGCAATCCTGCTTTAAGGAAAGCGTCAAACGTGACTCTATCCATAATCTGGTTTGCGATCATTTACAATTCTGTTTTAGTTATTCATATTTACATATCTGTAATTGTTTAGTGCAATTTACAATTGTTCAGTAACTCCGCCTGTGTTTACAAGCAATACTTCCAACAGTTTTTGCATATGCAGTTCGCCTCATAAGTCACTCCCATCTTCGGACCAGATAACTCCCAGAACCAGACCACCAAAAGATTTTGTTTGCCCAATCACAAGCCAGGCTTTTAGTGACCCAGTTACTCATGAAACAGGTCAGACATATGAAAGGAAGGCAATTCAGGAATGGCTGGAAAGAGGAAATACAACCTGCCCCATAACACAGCAAACACTCTCAGCCACTGTGTTGCCCAAAACAAATTATGTGCTAAAGAGACTGATTTCATGGAAAGAACAGAATCCTGAAGTTGCTCAGGACTGGTCCTGCTCTAACACCCCTAAGAGTTCTTACACTTTACCCTCATCCAACGACAGTTCACTGAAATCCACTTTGTCCGGGTCATATCATCTCCCTGTCCATATACACAAGGGTGATCACTATAATGATAAAAGTAGAAGATTCAGGAGAACAAATGTTACGACATCACCAACCAGTGTGCTCTCTCAAGCAGCTGTGGAGATCATAATCAATGAGTTGAAGCCTCATATCGCCTGCATCTGCAATTCTGTGGATTTACAACAATGTGAAGCAGCTGTTTTGGAGATGGCAAGAATATGGATTGAGTCGAAGGCTGATGCTGGGATATATACATCCTTACGTTTGAAGTATTATCAGCTTCTCCAAATAGAGAAGTTCTGCGGAAAACAATTTTTATTCTTTCTGACCTCATCTGTTGCGTTGGTGATTCACTAACCAGTGTGGATACTGATTTGGATTGCTTAACTACGGTCTACGCTATTGAAAAATGGCTTGGGTGAGGCTAGTGTCTTGATATACCAGTTGAGGCCAGTTTATGCGCAGTTATTTGTTTATGACTTGATTCCATCACTCGTCCACCTAGTTTTGAATAGAAACGAATGTCTAGATGACTTTCAGTTGGCAATGGACCCCAAAGATGCTGCTATAGCATTGATAGAGCAGATATTGATCGGAGGAGATGAGAACAGCAGGACTGCGAACGCCATTAGTGTTATTTCAGGAAACATGCTACCTCACTTAGTAAAGTGTCTTGACAGGGAAGAAGGCAGGCAGTCTGTTATATCGATACTCCTATGTTGTATGCATGCAGATAAAAGTTGCAAGAACTTGATAGCAGCTACAATTGAGTTGTCGCCAGTTCTTGAGTTACTTCACGCTGGGAATGACGTACGCTACAAAAGCAGTTTGTATCGAGTTTCTATCTCAACTCGTTCAGTTGAACAGGTATGTAGATTGCTAGCCCACCATGCCTCTTTGCCTGCTACGTTGCTCAATATTGTATGATTTCGCTACAAGAGATAGGAACTTGTATGATTTCTTCTGTTGAATGTATGTCAGTACATTTTTAGCAAGTGTTTTAGTATGACCACTAATTTATAGATTGTACGGCAGGAGATCGATATGCAACACAATACTTCAAAAGATCAGAGATGAGGGAGCATTTAGTACTATGCACACGTTGCTTGTGTATCTTCAGATGGCTCCTGTAATATATTTAGACTCAAAGTTGTATGCTCATTAAGGTTCAATTCAAGTTAGAGTGTTCAAACACGAAACAAGAATGAAAAGAGCACACAAGAATTTTTACGTGGTTCGGATAAATCCTACTCCACGGGATCTCAACATGGGGAGATCCGTCCCAACATCCACTATATGCAATCAACCGATTCGAGTACAAACAGCACAATCAAGAATTAGGGCAAATTCGAATCTAAGCTAGCTTGGGAATCCTAAATACAAGATTAAGGGAATGGAGGGATTAAAGCCCCCTCCGAAGCCCCCTGGGATGTGCAGCAACGTTGCAGATGCTCCGCGCACGAAACCCTCTCTGTTGATCGACTTCAATCGACCGTCTTCGGAATCGCCAATCTCAGACTCGAACTGGCTAGACCGCCTCCAGTCAAGTCCTAGTCGACTAATTCATTGAACCACGGAATTAGACGACATCCGGCAACCCTTCTGAGAACCCTCCAGGCTCGAATCGCTCCGTCGCTCTCGAAATTGCTCCGTCGCACTAGAGTTCTGGGTTTTCGATTAAGAACCCTAACCCCCAAAACGAGCTCCTTATAAACTCAGCTGAACGCGTTGTCCAAACGCTACCGTTTCAATTGTAACCGAATTACCTAACTCGCCTACCAAGCCAAACGACGACACTCAAATAAGCTGAAATCTGCTTTTGCTCCAAAACGACACAGCTTTGCTTATCACGGCAGCTGGTCACGGGGGGCACAAGCAGTCACAACATGCAAGAATGTCACGACCTTCAAGGATTTGTCACGGCACATGTCACGGTGGTAACGGGTGCCAAATATCTCAGAGGCTTTCCAGTCTTTGGTGTCACGGCCCCGGTCACGACCCTTGTCACGGCGGTCACGGCAGCTCAACCTTCAAACTTCAGAATTGCTTCAAACCATCAACTCTTCTTCAGTCTTCACTTGATCTTCAAGGCATGAGGTTTAAGGGTGCTAAGCATGGCTAGATTACCTAACCTATCCTAACAATTGCCCTCTTAATCTAGATGTGCTGAGTACCCAAATACAAACTTGATTGCAACTAAGTGGGCTTGAGAGGATCATCACCCATGCATCATTGATCCAACCCTTCATCAAGGGTCACATTGTGCCTCCTCAATATGCAGGAAGTTCCTGCAAAATTCAAACTTATTAGTTGGCACAACCTTGGTTCCAAAATCTGCAGGATTCACATCACCTAAGATTTTCTTCATTTCAAACTCTTGTATTTCTATCTTATCTCTTATGAAATGCAACCTTACATCTATATGCTTGCTTCTTTCATGGTAAAAAGGGTCATGACATAAATGTAATGCACTTTGACTATCACTAAAAACAATAGGCACATAGCATTCATTCTCAAGTTCAAGCAATAAATCCTTAAGCCATAGGGCTTCCTTGGCTGCTTCAGTAGCAGCTATGTACTCTGCCTCAGTTGAGGAGAGTGCCACAACTGACTGGAGCTGAGCCTTTCATGAAATACAATTCCCACACCAAGTAAAGAACAAACCATAAGTAGACTTCCTATTATCCCTATTGCTAGCATAATCAGAATCAACATAGCCAAACAATTCAGATTTTAGTCCATATCCAGAATAAACCAAACCTAAAGACTTAGTTCCACACATGTATCTAAGCAAGTATTTCATGGCCAACCAGTGAGGTTCACCTGGGTTAGACATGAACCTGCTTAGAACTTAGATGCCAAAGGCCAAGTCAGGCCTTGTGCATAACATACAATACATGACTGATCCAACATCCACATCATAGGGGATATTAGCCATTTTTTCTAGTTCAGTTTTAGTCGTAGGACAATCATCTTTTGTTAGCTTTAAGTGCCCTCCTAAGGGTACTGCAATAGGTCTAGAACAGTTCATGGCAAACTTATCAAGCACTTTTACAAGGTAATCATGTTGAGACAAATACATTTTCCTGTTCTTCCTATCTCTAGTTATGCTTATGCCTAGGATTCTTTTAGCAAGTCCCAAATCTTTCATGTCAAAATTAGCTTTAAGATCCCTTTTCATCTTTTCTACTTCATTTTCAGAATTACTCATAATGAGTATATCATCAACATACAAAAGCAGATAGACATTCAAATCAGGTTTTAGCCTTTTTAGATATAAGCAAGCATCATACTTACTTCTCATAAAGCCTAAAGCTAACATGCATGAATTAAATTTAATGTTCCATTGCCTTGGTGATTATTTTAATCCATAAATAGACTTTTGAAGCATGCAAACATGATCAGGATTAGTTTTATCAATAAAACCAGGGGGTTGACTCATATAGATAGTTTCATTTAAGTTCCCATGTAATAAGACAGTTTTAACATCCATTTGATGCAATTCCCAATCATAAACTGTTGTCATAGCAAGTAACAATTTCAATGTCTTATATTTAACCACAGGAGCAAATACTTTATTGTAATCTATGCCTTCTCTTTGATTAAATCCCTTAGGAACTAGTCTAGCTTTGAATCTTGGAGGATCAGTTGGTGAACTGCCCTCCTTGATCCGAAAGATCCATTTACTACCTATAATTTTAGCAGTTTCAGGTGGCTTAACTAGTTTCCAAGTACCTGTGTTATGCATAGATTCAATTTCTTCACACATAGCCAATTTCCACTTATCAGACTCTTTACTAGTTAATGCACCATGAAGAGTTTCAGGTGTTACATACTTCACATCACTAGCAACAAGAAGAGCATATTCAAATAAGTTAACAGATTCAGCCATGTTCACATATTTCCTGTTTGGTTTTCTAACTCTAGGAGTTTTATCCCTTGCTAAGACATAATCAGTCAAATCAGGTGCATCAAAATCAGAACTTTCAGTCACAACATCACTACCAGATGATATAGGGGTGTCAACCATGTGACCTACATTATCAGAGGTAAGGGAAGGGTGACTTATCTGATCCTCAGACTGAGGTGGAGAGTTTTCCACAAATGGGAAATTTTCCGCAAAGTTATCCACTTCTTGCGGAGAATTGGGAACTTGAGTTTGAGGAGGTGTTTCTAAATCTTCAACAGGTGGAAGCACCTCATTTCCTTGATGGTTATGTTCACCATCATTTTGGTTATCCTCATGGGCATCTGGAGTCCACCAGAGTTGGCCACCTGGGACAAAACTCTCATTTTCAGACTCATTTTCCTAGTTAGTACTAGAGGTACCTGCACCATCAGAATATGAAGTTAGTTTGGCCTTAAAATGATACTCATCTTCATTAAAAGTTACAGAACTAGCAGTTATAACTTTATAAGGACCAGGCCTAACTAATAGCAATTTATATCCTTTCACACCCAATGGATATCCAAGCAAAATAGCCTTCTCAGCTCTAGGATTGAGCTTGCCCTGCACAGAATGTGCATGGCAAGTGCAACCAAAGGGCTTCAAATGACTTAAAGAAGGTTTTCTACCAGACCATAGCTCTTGGGGAATTTTAAAATATATTGATGAACAAGGAGATCTATTCACAAGATATGCAGCAGTCATCACAGATTCACCCCGTAAAGATTTCTTAAGACCAGACCTTATTAACATGCATCTTGCCCTCTCTAACAAAGTTCTATTCATCCTCTCAGCTATACCATTCTGCTGAGGGGTCCCTGGAACAGTTAAATGCCTTCTAATGCCATTTTTCTTGCAGAAATCATTAAACTCATTGTTACAGAATTCCATACCATTGTTTGTCCTTAAGCATTTAAGTTTAGAGTTAGTTTGGTTTTCAACAAGAGTTTTCCAATTCTGAAAATGATCAAATACTTCAGTTTTAGATTTAAGCAAATAAACCCAAACTTTCCTAGAAAAATGATCAACCAAAGACATAAAATACAGTCTACCACCAACTGTGGGCACTTGGGCAGGGCCCCAAAGATCACTATGAACATATTCAAGAGGAGCAGATGTAGACATGTTAGACCTTTTAAAAGAATGAGCAATTTTCTTCCCTAAGATGCAATTTTCACAAAATGGCAGATTTACTAGTTTTTCAGGCAACATACCATGTTCAAACAATTTATGCAAGCCTTTATTTCCTATGTGACCTAGTCTAGCATGCCATAGCTTAGTGCATTTTAGTTCCTTGTCATCTGTTCTAGCATGATTAACCTCAGGAGATGAAATAACATAGTATAAACCACCAGTTTTAGTAGCTTTTATCAGAACAGTCCCTTTTCTTGAAATCTGTCTAATTCTATTTGAAGAATTAATTTCACAACCTACATCTTCTAAGGCTGATTCAGATATCAAACTTCTCCTAAGATTAGGAACCCTACTTTAAAAGAGTTCTAACCTTACCATCAAACATTTTAATAGGGACAGTTCCTATACCTTTTATTTTCAAAATAGTTTTATCTCCTAGTTTAACTTCACCTCCATCACATAAATGAAGTTTATCAAACACGTGTTTATGAGGAGTTGCATGCATTGTACACACAGAATCCAGAATCCAAGAACAATCAGAAAAAGCACCAGAAACAGCAAGGCATTCATTATCAAAACTAGAACCAGATTCACACACATTTGATTGACCATTCTATTGTTGGTTTCCCTTATATTTCCCACTCTTAATGTCATCCTTTTTCTTTTGGCAATGGTTTGCATAATGTCCTACATTATTACAATAAAAACATTTTACTTTGGAGCCTTGTGGGGCACCAGATTTATCAGATTGCCTAGGGACATTGTTAGAGCCATTATTAGGTATTTCAGACCTATTGTTTTTCGGGGAAAACTTTCTTTTGCTCTTAAACATCATTACTTCATTCTTAGCTTCTGTTTTAGGTCCACCTCTAGTCTTAAAAACTTTTAGAGTCTCATTCTTCTGAATTATCATTTCAGTGGTCTTAGTTAATGTTAACTCATGTCTCCCATATTGAATGACATCCTTGATGGACCATATTTATATGATTCATTAAGACAACTAAACCCACCAAATTGGATGCTTTATCTTGACAACTTTTACTTGTTAGTTTCACTTTTGTTCTACAGGCCATTTCAAGGAGTAAAGATGAAAACGAGCTAAAATGGAGTTCTTAACACTGAAAGTGGATTACAAGTCAGAACTGACCGTACTCCGACAGTACTCCGATCAAGCCACAACTAAGTCCCAATGACTTATTCCAACAAAGATCAAGAAC
Source organism: Rhodiola kirilowii (assembly GCA_033675215.1). Lineage (NCBI taxonomy): Eukaryota > Viridiplantae > Streptophyta > Magnoliopsida > Saxifragales > Crassulaceae > Rhodiola > Rhodiola kirilowii. The sequence goes on from CM066193.1 coordinate 32,547,194, forward strand.
ACAAGTGAAATGTCAAGTATAAGTGACTTATCTTTTGATGTCAACTAAGGAGCAACCAAAGGGCAACCGAAGAGGCAACTAAAGGGCAACTTGAGTTACATTCCAACCGATGGCTTTTTGGAGAAAAGATCTCATTCCACTCACACATATCCCCCCCTCCTCCACCACATGGGAGGCTAAGCCCTCCACCTCTCCTCTCAAGCCATGTGGCCGGCGGCTATGGGGAGATGACTCACCTCCGATGGCTTTTGAGCTCTCCTCCCCCCTCTTGACATGTGGATGCTTCTCCTCCACATCTCCTCCCTTCTCCATGCCTATAAATAGAGACATCCTTATCCTTTGTAAATCATCCACAAATCTCACAATCCTTATTCCATCCCAACATCCATAGTTCTTTGTAGTGAGAGAAGCTCTCTAGGTTCACAACACAATCCATGTAAACACTTTACTTTGAATCAAAAGCTCCAAGTTTGTTCTTAAGTACTCTTGTCGGTTCTTGAAGTACTTAAGCATTTCATTTACTTTACGTTGTTCTTGAGTTTACTCCTGTTGGTTCTTGAGTATTCTCCCTTTACTTTCCTTGTCTTTATTTCCAAAAACCTTTACTTTTCCTGTCTTTCAAAACCTTTATTTTACTCAGTACTTAGCTATGATATCCACCTCTATGGATACTCGTAGCTAAACCCTTCATTCGGTTGAAGGGGTGTACTTGTATCATATAATGTTGTAGACCCTTCTCTTAGTGCCTCTTTGTGTTCAACTTATTCTAGGTGCCATATATTAGGTCAGAATTCCATTGGTTGAGTGGATGCTCGGAAGAGCAAAGCTCTGCCATGGGTTCATGATCTTCTGTGGATAAGTGGAGGCTCGGAAGAGCACAGCTTATCTGTGGAAGTCAACCTCTTTAAAACACCATTTGGTTTATCAGGAATGATGATCAAATGGATGCACATACTAGAACAAGAGTTCTTTGTCTTGCAAAAGACTAGACGGTGTGGCAAGTCATGTGCTAGGAATACCTTGATTCACTTTTGAACACTTAGTATGATCATTAGAGGTCAATGATAAGCGGACTATGATACAAGGCCCCTGATACCGAATCTTTCCTTTGATTCAAACATCACCTGTCGTTTACTTTCAGTCTTACTATCAACTGTTTACTTTCCAGTCATTTACTTTCAGTAACTTTACTTTCAGTCCATATCAACTGCTTACTTTCCGCAAGTCTTGTCCTTCAAGCAATTTCTTTCCGCAAGACTTGTCCTTCAAGCATTTACTTTCAGCAAGTCTTGTCCTTCAAGCACTTTATTTTACGCACTTATTTTTCAGCAAGTCTTGTCCTTCAAGCACTTTACTTTTCAGTATTTACTTTCAGTCTCGTATTTACTTTCTTTACTTTCAGTCATTTACTTTTTAGTACTAAAATCACAACCAACCCACGCTACTTTCAGTACTAAAATCACAACCAACCCCCAACTGTCTTAATTTCCATCTTCGAAAGAACAACTATCCACTAATTCCCTTGGGTTCGACCCCTACTTACCGCTTTACTACCCAATAGTAGAGTACGAGTAGCGGGCTTATAAATTTATTTTTGCACAGAGCCATTGCACCTTAACAACAGTGCAGTGCGCTCCGTCAAAATTGGCGCCGTTGCTGGGGAATTAGAGTTAACAATAGGATAATTGTTCTTTCTTTTTCTTCTTCTCTTAAATTTCACACTCGCTTCTGCATAACCATGTCTCGCGAAGGAAGCCACCATTACTATCAGGATGACGACGAGATGAACTTGTACGATCGAAACAATGTGGCGCCGCCTCCATTTATTAACGATCCGGGACAGCTCATCCGAAACCAAAGATCTCGTAATCGGGAAGGCGCCCAAAGAAACCAAGAACCACCCGAGGACCGAAATGAAGTTGGTCCAGTACCACCCCCTAGATATCCCCCACCTCCTCGACATCAACAAGTGCCAAGATGGGAACCCATCTTTGATGATTACTATGGGGATAACAACTACCGCGAACCTACTATGGGAGAACTTAATGCCCCAGATTTCGAAAATCAACCGTGGTGCATTTACGAGGGCCCTGAATTGGAAAACATTACCATCGACACGTCAGTGGCCCACAGTTTGCCCAAGTTCTCAGGAGCTCATGGAGAATCTGCGACAACTCATCTCCAACGCTTACATGGCATTTGCCAAAATCTTAAGCCCAATCGAGTGAATATAGACGACTTCAAGTTGAAGGCGTTCTACTTTTTTCTCATTGACTCGGCAAACGACTGGTTCCTTTCATTGTCTTCGGGAAGCATCAGAACATGGGTTCAAATGCAAAAGAAATTCCTGGACAAATACTACCCAGCGGGAAAAGCGATGCAAGTAAGGAGGCAACTGCAGGACATAAGGAAGGGACCTAATGAAACCATGTACGACTACCTGGAGAAATTCAACCACCTGGAGAGAAGCTGCTGCACTCTTGGATTACCCGAGAAGCTCATCATCGAGTACCTGATTGATGGACTGAATCCCTTAGACAAAAAGCTCCTTGATGCTTCCGCTGGAGGGTCAATGATGAGCCTAGCATTAAGCGGCATACGGCAACTAGTCACAAAATTTGCTGAAAATGCCCGGTTCAGAGAGGAGACCACTCGGCAGGATGAGTTTACCCGAACCAAGAACGTGGCAAGTGCCGAGACAATGGTAAACTCAATGCCCGAGCAAATAGAACAGATGAAGGAAATGATGATGCAAATCCTACGAAAGCAAACAGTTCAAGTAAGACCTTGCGAGTTTTACGGCTCTACGGACCACAAGACTGATGCATGCCTAACTTCGATCGAAGAGGACCCGGTGGAGGCCAATGCAGTAGAGGGATATCAAGGGTACAATAACAACAACAACCACGCCGGTCCAAGCCGGCAGTATGGTCAAGCAACCAACCCGAGCTGGAAAAATGAGAACCACCCTCCAAGGGTGACACAAAGGGTGACACAACAAGCTGCACCTCAACCAGCTCAGTCATTCTATCAACCGCCCCACCAGCAGTACAACCAGAACGCCCCACCAGCGGGCCAATACCAACAAAGGGGACCAAACCAGTACCCGACTGGCCAATATCAACAGAAGGGACCAAATCAGTACCAAGCCAGCTCGAGTAATCAGCAAGGACCGAACAAGTGGCTGGAGGACATGATGAAGGAGCTCTCAAGTACTGTGCAACAATCCTCGGGTACTGTGCAGCAATTGTCAGGCACTGTGCAGCAGTTGAGTACTACTGTGCATCAAAACCAGGCAAAAATGATGGAGCAATAGACGACCTGAAGAAGCACATGTCCCAACTCGCTACCACAATATCCGCGCTCACTAATGAACCCGGCAGACTTCCTTCACAAACCGTCCAGAACCCCGAGGGGAAATGTGAATGTCGTGACTCTTAGGAGTGGAAAAAAGCTAGACGTTGCACCCATGGAACAAGAGGAAGATGAAAGCCCGGAGTTGCCCGAGGAAAATAAGGACACGCCCGAGTAACACAGGCCTGGCCTGGTACCAGCGGCCAGCCCGATTCCCACGTCCGAGGAGCACAAGGAGCTCCCGGTGCCCAGAACCGAGACCTCCAAATTCAGCACCGCGCTCCCATTTCCAGTGCCAGCCCGAGTACCAAAACAGCATGTCGTGGACGAGGATGTATTTGAATTGTTCAGCAAAGTCGAGATCAACATCCCCCTCTTGGAAGCCATCAAGCAAATCCCTCGATATGCAAAGTTTTTAAAGGAACTTTGCACCAACCGAAGAAGGAGTACTAGAAATGATCAAGAACTGATGAGTAGAAACATCTCCGCGGTCATACAAAGGAAGGTGCCCCCCAAATGAGGCGACCCGGGTACTTACACCATTCCTCGCACAATCGGGAACATCCGAATTGAGAACTGCATGCTAGACCTAGGAGCTTCGATCAACGTTCTTCCATTTTCACTCTATTCGTGCCTCAGGATTGGACCCCTGGAACCCACCGGTCTCACTATCCAGCTGGCAGACCAATCTTGCAAACAGCCCGAGGGCCAAATAGAAGACGTCCTGGTTCAAGTGGGCGAATTGGTGTTTCCAGTAGATTTCTACGTCCTAAAGATGGAGACTGGCGGGCCAACAGACGATGCACCTATCCTTCTCGGCCGTCCATTCCTCAAAACATCAAAAATGAAGATAAACTACGGTAGTGGCATGCTCTCAATGGAGGTGGAAGGAGAGGTGTTCAGCTTCGACATATTCCGAACAATGAAACATCCCATAGAGTTCGAGGAAGTGCACTCTTTGGATGACCTAGTCCAAGAAGTTAAACCAGAACCAAGAGCAGACCCTTTAGAACTCGTGCTTAATGGAGCCGAGAGCTCTTATGAATTAGCCGAAGGCTTGCATGAAACACTAGCCCACCTAACAATTTCGGAGCCTCTCACACCAGGATACGAAGTCAATAAGGTAAAACTATTCAAATCCAATACCTTTTTGCCCTCAGTAATGCAAGCTCCCGAAATAGAATTGAAGCCCCTGCCCGTGCATCTGAAGTACGCATTCCTAAGGGAAAATAACACACTCCCGGTAATCATCAAGAGTGGTTTGGAAACAGACCAGGAGCGTCGTTTGATAAAAGTGCTGAGACAACACAAGTTAGCTATTGGATGGATTCTAGCCGACTTGAGAGGAGTTAGCCCAACGGTTTGCATGCATCGCATCTTACTCGAGGATGGAGCTAAGCCGTCAAGAGAACCTCAGCGACGACTCAACCCAATCATGATGGAGATCGTCCAGAAGGAAATACAGAAGCTCCTGGATGCGGATGTCATCTATCCTATCTCGGATAGCCAGTGGGTGAGCCCAGTCCACGTGGTCCCGAAGAAAATTGGAATCACGGTCGAGGAAGATACCGAAGGGAAAATGGTGACAACAAGGGTCAAGAACGGCTGGAGAATGTGCATCGACTACAGAAATTGAACGCCGTCACAAGGAAGGACCATTTCCCACTACCATTCATCGATCAAATGTTAGACCGACTAGTGGGCAAGCCATACTTTTGCTTCCTAGACGGGTTCTCGGGCTACAACCAGATCCCCATAGCACCTGAGGACCAAGAGAAGACTACATTCACCTGCCCATTCGGCACATTCGCCTTCAGAAAAATGTCGTTTGGTCTATGCAATGCTCCGGGGACGTTTCAAAGAGTGGTTACCAGCATCTTCTCGGACATGATCGGAATATTCATCGAAGTCTTCATAGACGACTTCACCATCTATGGAGACACATTCGACGCTTGCTTAAGCAATTTGAGCATGGTTTTGGCACGATGTGTGTCCATGAACTTAGTGCTCAATTATGAGAAGTGCCACTTCATGGTAACACACGGAATAGTATTGGGACATATCGTCTCACAAGAAGGCATGGAAGTGGACAAAGCAAAGATCGACCTGATCATGACTCTACCATACCCATCCACGGTCCGAGACATCCAATCATTCCTTGGCCATACAGGATTCTACCGACGGTTCATCAAAGACTTCTCCAAAAAGGCGTTGCCTCTATCCACTCTTCTCCAAAAAGAAGTTCCTTTTGAATTCACCAATGCATGCAAGGAGGCCTTTGATGATCTAAAGAAAGCTCTCACTAGCACACCTATCATCCAAACGCCAAATTGGGAACTCCCATTCGAAATCATGTGCGACGCAAGCGACTTTGCTGTGGGAGCAGTTCTCGGCCAAAAAGTTGATAAGAAGGCAGGTGTGATCTACTACGCCTCAAGAACCCTGGATTCTGCCCAACGAAACTACTCCACCACCGAGAAGGAACTCCTGGCAGTGGTATTCGCTCTGGAAAAGTTCAGATCCTATTTGCTTGGAGCAAAAGTAATAGTTTATTCTGACCATGCTGCCATCCGTTACTTGATGAAGAAGAAGGAGGCCAAGCCAAGGCTCATTCGGTGGATCTTGCTACTGCAAGAATTCGATGTGGAGATAAGGGACAAAAAGGGGATCGAGAATACTGTGGCCGACCACCTAAGCAGGATTGTCCGAAAGGAAGAAGAGGGGCACATAACCGAGTCATTTCCAGACGAGCACCTCTATGCAGTCTCAACCAAGGTGCCGTGGTATGCCTCAATCGTCAACTACCTTGTAGGAGGTACATTTCCTCCTTCTTTTACTAAAGCACAATGCATGAAACTTAGGCATGATGCTAGACACTACTTATGGGATGATCCTTATTTATGGAAAATAGGAGCAGATCAAATACTTAGGAGATGCTTCCCCGATAATGAAATAGGTTCTGTCATTAGCTTTTGCCATGAGTTTGCATGTGGAGGACACTTCGGACCTAGGAGAACCGCTAGGAAAATCCTAGATGGCGGCTTCTTTTGGCCGAGTGTATTTAGAGATGCATATGAGAAGTGTAAAAAGCGCGATAGGTGTCAAAGAGTTGGAAATATGTCAGCTAGAAATGAGATGCCTCAAGTACCCATATTGGTCAACGATGTTTTCGACATTTGGGGCATTGATTTCATGGGTCCATTCCTAGTTTCATGCGGTTATACTTACATTCTAGTTGCTGTAGATTATGTGTCAAAATGGGTAGAGGCTAAGGCCACAAGGTACGACGATGCAAAAGCTGTCATAGATTTTTTGCGCACTAACCTGTTTTGTAGGTACTGGGTACCCAAGGCCATAATCAGCGACCAAGGAACTCATTTCTGCAACCGCATGATGGCTGCCACCTTGAAGCGCTACCATGTCCACCACCGAACATCCACGGCATATCATCCCCAAACCAACGGTCAAGCGGAGATCTCCAACCGCGAAATCAAAGGCATTCTGGAAAAGATGGTGAAACCAGGTAGGAAAGATTGGAGTCAGAGGCTAGACAAAGCTCTTTGGGCTTATCGAACGGCATACAGGACGCCAATTGGAACCTCCCCCTTCCGGCTTGTTTACGGGAAGGCATGTCACCTTCCAGTGGAATTAGAACATAAAGCCTATTGGACGCTCAAGCATTGCAATCTGGAGTTGAAGGCTGCCGGACTGGATAGGAAGCTTAATCTGTGTGAGCTTGAGGAGTTGCGGCTTGAGGCCTATGAAGGGCAAACGGACTACAAGGCGCGGACAAAAATTGTATCATGACAAATTCATCCTCCGGCGCTCATTTGAGGAAGGACAACAAGTACTACTCTTCTCCTCACGGTTGAAGTTGATGCCAGGCAAACTAAAATCAAGATGGACCGGTCCTTATACCATGACTAAGGTATTCAACCATGGGATGCTTGAGTTGGAAAGCATGGAGGATGGAAGACGATTCAATGTGAATGGGCAGCAAGTCAAACACTACCATGGCGAGGTCAACTTGACAACAGCAAAATTTGACCTGAGCCACCCATGGGACCCAACCTTATGATCCAGGAATGAGGTACTGTCGAGCTAACGACATTAAACAAATGCACTGGTCGGGAGGTAACCCGACACCTATCTTACTTTCAGTCATTTAATTTCTGTCATTTAGTTTTTTGCCTTAGATCATTCTCACCTTTCTTGTATATATTTGCTTGCATGACTTTTGAACTAAGTCGTGCTGTGAGGCACGCCTTCGTTCAAAAGTGTGGGATGAGAACCACCTTTGTATATAGTTAATTAACATGTTTTCTTTTTTTCCTTTTCCCTTAATATTATCTTTTTGAAAATATGAACTTGAGAATGTGAAAAAGATAGATCTAAATTCATGCATTTACCTTGTGAAATCTCAACTGTATAAAAACTTAGGATGTAACTTCTCATTTGTCCCTTTGTGCTGAGATATACAGGGGATGTGGAGTTGATATAAATTGCCCTAGAGAGGCTTGGCAAGCAATCGAAGGACTGAATTTCACTATATGGTTTACGAAGTCAGTGGAGGCTGCACTTCGGGTTTCAAGAAGATCAGAGTCATCTCCGCCGTGCAGCGTTTATGCAAGAGGCGGGACAGGAATCAAACCGTCCTATCTCTAGTCCTAGTAGCGGAGAAAATAGATGAGCGACTCTCATTTTGACCTGCGCGAAACGGCAAGGATGAGAAAGAGCGGGGAGGTATTTCCATATGCTCTCGGGCAATGATTGGACCTCCCAAAGAAAGGTTGAGAAAATGGACTAGCAAGTCACAAAGAAGCAAAAGCTCGAAGAAGCTAATCAAAGGCCAAAGGCCAGTATGTGAAGGTTTTAACCGAAACAAAAGTGAAGAAGCTCCAATTCAAAATGAAAGGCCTAAGGCCAATTCACTTCAAAAGCTGTCCCTCACCAAAAGGAAATCAAAGTGCTCAACTCAGTGAAACCCGAACCGAATCATGTGATAGGGAAAGCGACAAGTTAACCATATAGTGCGAGTCGGTCCAGAGAATGCAGTTTAGGAGCCTAAAAAGGGCTATCTCCTGAAACATCCAAATTAATTTGCATCTCAGCTCAAAGGTACAAGTATCAAGTTTCTTCTAAGTATTTACACAGTTTAGTTTGGTAATAAGTAAGTAATGCATGAATAGGATAAATATAGTTCCATATTCTCACTTTCCTATTTGAAGTTTTTACTTGGATTGTGTGCACATCTCTTAAATGGCATTGTTCGGGACGAACAACTAAAAGTGTGGGGTGATCTGATCGACCATATTTATATGATTCATTAAGACAGTTAAACCCACCAAATTGGATGCTTTATCTTGACAACTTTTACTTGTTAGTTTCACTTTTGTTCTACAGGCCATTTCAAGGAGTAAAGATGAAAACGAGCTAAAATGGAGTTCTTAACACTGAAAGTGGATTACAAGTCAGAACTGACCATACTCCGACAGTACTCCGATCAAGCCACAACTAAGTCCCAATGACTTATTCCAACAAAGATCAAGAACACAAGTGAAATGTCAAGTATAAGTGACTTATCTTTTGATGTCAACTAAGGAGCAACCAAAGGGCAATCGAAGAGGCAACCGAAGAGGCAACTACAGGGCAACTGGAGTTACATTCCAACCGATGGCTTTTTGGCGAAAAGATCTCATTCCACTCACACATATCTTCCCCTCCTCCACCACATGGGCGCCTAAGCCCTCCACCTCTCCTCTCAAGCCATGTGGCCGGCGGCTATGGGGAGAGATGACTCACCTCCGATGGCTTTTGAGCTCTCCTCCCCCCTCTTGACATCTGGATGCTTCTCCTCCACATCTCCTCCCTTCTCCATGCCTATAAATAGAGACATCCTTCTCCTTTGTAAATCATCCACAAATCCCACAATCGTCATTCCATCCCAACATCCATAGTTCTTTGTAGTGAGAGAAGCTCTCTAGGTTCACAACACAATCCATGTAAACACTTTACTTTGAATCAAAAGCTCCAAGTTTGTTCTTAAGTACTCTTGTCGGTTCTTGAAGTACTTAAGCATTTCAATTACTTTACGTTGTTCTTGAGTTTACTCCTGTTGGTTGTTGAGTATTCTCCCTTTACTTTCCTTGTCTTTATTTCCAAAAACCTTTACTTTTCCTGTCTTTCAAAACCTTTATTTTACTCAGTACTTAGCTATGATATCCACCTCTATGAATACTCGTAGCTAAACCCTTCATTCGGTTGAAGGGGTGTACTTGTATCATATAATGTTGTAGACCCTTCTCTTAGTGCCTCTTTGTGTTCAACTTGTTCTAGGTGCCATATATTAGGTCAGAATTCCATTGGTTGAGTGGATGCTCAGAAGAGCAAAGCTCTGCCATGGGTTCGTGATCTTCTGTGGATAAGTGGAGGCTCGGAAGAGCACATCTTATCTATGGAAGTCAACCTCTTTAAAACACCATTTGGTTTATCAGGAATGATGATTAAATGGATGCACATACTAGAACAAGAGTTCTTTGTCTTGCAAAAGACTAGACGATGTGGCAAGTCATGTGCTAGGAATAGCCTTGATTCACTTTTGAACACTTAGTATGATCATTAGAGGTCAATGATAAACGGACTATGATACAAGGCCACTGATACCGAATCTTTCCTTTGATTCAAACATCACCTGTCATTTACTTTCAGTCTTACTATCAACTGTTTACTTTCCAGTCATTTACTTTCAGTAACTTTACTTTCAGTCCATATCAACTGCTTACTTTCCGCAAGTCTTGTCCTTCAAGCAATTTCTTTCCGCAAGACTTGTCCTTCAAGCATTTACTTTCAGCAAGTCTTGTCCTTCAAGCACTTTATTTTACGCACTTATTTTTCAGCAAGTCTTGTCCTTCAAACACTTTACTTTTCAGTATTTACTTTCAGTCTCGTATTTACTTTCTTTACTTTCAGTCATTTACTTTTTAGTACTAAAATCACAACCAACCCACGCTACTTTCAGTACTAAAATCACAACCAACCCCCAACTGTCTTAATTTCCATCTTCGAAAGAACAACTATCCACTAAATCCCTTGGGTTCGACCCCTACTTACCGCTTTACTACCCAATAGTAGAGTACGAGTAGCGGACTTATAAATTTATTTTTGCACAGAGCCATTGCACCTTAACGACAGTGCAGTGCGCTCCGTCAATCCTTAATAATGTCAAACTGATTAGGCAGGGAGTGTAGGATTATCACAGCAACATATTCCTCTTTAATCTTTACACCTATCTAAGTCTTGGGTATTCCTAAAAAGATGTCAAGGTTTTCTTGAATGGTCATATGAACATCCATTTTAAAAGTGAACAATCTACCTAAAAGTGAAATCCTATTAGGGAGAGATGTGGACAAATATTTTTCTTCTAACTTTTCCCAAAGAACCTTAGGGTCAGTTATGGTCATAACTTGTCTAGCAACATTGTCACTTAACCTCATAATAATTTCAGAATGAGCTAAGTCTTTTATTTCCTTCTTAACTTCATCAGTTGTGTTAGCTACCCATATATCCTCTATGGCCCTATAACATTTTTCCTTAATAAAAATGGCTTTCATCTTAAGTTTCCACATAGAAAAATCAGTGTTGCCATCATACGGCCTAAGTTTAGTAGGATCAGCCATAACACACAATAGATTAGCAAAAATACGCAAGGAAATAAACACCAAAAATTGGGGAATCACAAGAAACAATCAAGGCACTAAGTCAAGCAGACAATGTAGCACCAAGAGTGATCCCAAGAGCTATCACACACAGCAGAAAATGTGGTCTAGTGCCCGTCTAGGTTCAACAGGCCACAGGGCGGAACCGACAAGGACACCAAACACAATTATTGACCCAAGAATCGAATTTGGCACCAAGATCAACAATGATGGATGCCAAATTTGCTCTGATACCACTTCTAATATATTTAGACTCAAAGTTGTATGCTCATTAAGGTTCAATTCATGTTAGAGTGTTCAAACACGAAACAAGAATGAAAAGAGCACACAAGAATTTTTACGTGGTTCGGATAAATCCTACTCCACGGGATCTCAATACAGGGAGATCCATCCCAACATCCACTATATGCAATCAACCGATTCGAGTACAAACAGCACAATCCAGAATTAGGGCAAATTCAAATCTAAGCTAGTTTGGGAATCCTAATTACAAGATTAAGGGAATGGAGGGATTAAAGCCCCCTCCGAAGCCCCTGGGATGTGCAGCAACGTTGCAGACGCTCCGCGCATGAAACCCTCTCTATTGATCGACTTCAATCGACCGTCTTTGGAATCGCCAATCTCAGACTCGAACTAGCTAGACCGCCTTCAGTCAAGTCTCAGTCGACTAATTCATTAAACCACGGAATTAGACGACATCCGGCAACCCTTCTGAGAACCCTCCAGGCTCGAATCGCTCCGTCGCTCTTGAAATTGCTCCGTCGCACTAGAGTTCTGGGTTTCGATTAAGAACCCTAACCCCCAAAACGAGCTCCTTATAAACTCAGCTGAACGCGTTGTCCAAACGCTACCGTTTCAATTGTAACCGAATTACCAAACTCGCCTGCCAAGCCAAACGACGACACTCAAATAAGCTGAAATCTGCTTTTGCTCCAAAACGACACAGCTTTGCTTGTCACGGCAGCTGGTCACGGGGGGGGGGGGGGGGGGGGCACAAGAAGTCACGACATGTAAGAATGTCACGGCTTTCAAGGATTTGTCACGGCACTTGTCACGGTGGTAACGGGTGCCAAATACCTCAGAAGCTTTCCAGTCTTTGGTGTCATGGCCCCGGTCACGATCCCTGTCACGGCGGTTAACGGAGCCCACTACACTGTCGTTAAGGTGCAATGTTCTCTGTGCAAAATAAATTTATATTTTCCGCTACTCGCAACTACACTACTGGGTAGTAAGTGGTAAGTCGGGGTCGAACCCAAGGGAATTAGGGGGATACGTTGTTCTTTAAGGGATTTGTACAGCGAGGGAGCGTGTTTTAGATTTGATTGAGATTTTAGCGGTTATGACTAAGTGACTTTTTTGGTTGTTTTTGGTTTTGAGTGCAGAAAAGTAAATGACAGGAAAAGTAAATACTGAAAATACAAAGAAGACTTACAGCGGGTGATGCGTGATTGTCAAGTCCTCCGGCAGATGAGCGGTTGATGGTTGCAGTTGATCGAGCGATTCGTAAAAGTAAATACAGGGGGTTTTGTAATTCAAGGAAAACATTCGGTTTCAGGGGCCTTGTATCATAGCCTGTTTATTGTTTTAGTAACCTTTCTAAGTATTCAAACGTGTATCAAGGCCTTTTCCGGCTCTCGATTTGCCACACTGCCTAGTCTTTTGCAAAAGTGTTCGGAAGTGAATCAAGGCCATTTCAAGCACTCGACTTGCAACACTGTCTAATCTTTTGCAAAAAACGTAAAGCCCTTGTTCTACTTAGACTAGCACCCCATTTCAAGGTATACTAGCCTATGTGCATCCATTTTGGGTTGTCTTTTCCGATTTACCCAAAATGGTGTTTGAGAGAAATCAAACTCCTCAGATAAGCTTTGCCATTTCAAGCATCCACTTACCCGAGTATGTTTGCGAACTTCCACGGAAGAGCTTTGCCATTTCAAGCATCCACTCAACCTTGGAAGTTCTGATCTAATAAATGGCACATAGAACAAGTTTTGAATACAGAGAAAAGAAACTAAAAGAATTAAAACATTTTATAATACAAGTACGCCCCTTTAACCAAATAAAGAGTTTAGCTACGAATATCCATAGAGGTGGATACCATAGCTAAATACTCGGGGGTTTTTGAAAACAGTAAGAGGGAAAGGGGTGGAATACTCAAGAACCAACAGGAGTATTCCCAATTTCCTACATAATACTCAAGAACCAACAAGAGTATTTTCTAAAGTATAATACTCAAGAACAAACAGGAGTATTATTTCCAATCAGTATAATACTTAAGAACAAACAGGAGTATTATTTCCAAAACCAAACTTACAAAGTAACAAACTTAGAGAGAGAAGTGTATTACAAATTTTTGGATGATACAAATGAGAGGAGGAGCTCTCCTTTTATAGGCTAAGGGGAGGAGAATGGAGGGCCAAGATGGTGGCATGTGGTGTTGCATCCAAGGGTGGAGGAGGAAGAGATGAAGATGTGGTGGAGGAGCCACCACATGGCAAGCTCTCATGGAGCTTCATTTAGCCGCCGGTTGGAGGTCCAAATGGAGGGGAGTTTTGTGGCTTTGGCCACCTCCAAGCCAAAGCCACCGGTCACCCAAGGAGGAGGAGGGGAGGAAGCCACCCATGAGTCATCTTCTTCACCAAAGCCGCCGGTCACTTGGTCCATGGATGAGTTTTGACAGTTTTGTGCAGTCTTTTCACAAGACTATCAATCCAATTTTGCTCCGGTCTGACTTTGGTTGTTCCTCGGTTGAATTTAATTTGAGTAATTCAATGTCAGGATCTTGAGATTTCTTCGTTCAGCGTCTGATCGTGACCTTGGATTGACTCTTAATATCTTTTCAGCGTAAAATCCTCTCCTTAGCGTGTTTTCTCTTTAGTCTCTAAAATGCCCAGCAAATATATTTCGGAACTAACAAGCAAAAGTTAAATAGACCAACAGTCAAATTTAGTGGGTTTTACTGTGTTTTTGATTCGTATAATTATGGTCCATCAGATCACCCCACGCTTTTAGTTGTTCGTCCCGAACAATGCTATTAAAGGGCGGCACTCTAAGTAAGTTTGTTAAAATATGAAAATTAGACTGTGGTACTAGACTTATCCTAATTCATGCATTACTTACTTATTACCAAATTGAACTGTGTAAATAAATAGAAGAAACTTGATACTTGTACCTTCGTGCCGAGATGCAAATTATTCTGGATGTTTCAGGAGATAGCCCTTTTTAGGCTCCTGGACTGCAACCTCGGGACTGTCTCGCACTATATGGTTTCCTTGTAGCTTTCTCTAGCACGTGATTCGGTTCGGGTTTCAATGGTTTGAGTACTTTGATTTTCTTTTGGCGAGGGACTGCTTTTTGTAGTGAATCGGCCTTTGGCCTTTGATTTGACTCTTTAAGTACTTCACTTTTTGTTCGGTTAAAACCTTCACAATTTTGGGCCTTTGGCCTCTTGATTTGCTTCTTTGAGCTTTTTGAGTCTTTGTGACTTGCTAGTCCATTTTCTCAAGCCTTTTTTTGGAGGTCCAATCATCACCCGCGAGCATATGGAAATACCTCCCCGCTCTCTCTCATCCTCGCCGTTTCGCGCGAGTCAAAATGAGGGTCGCTCATTTATTTTCCCGGCTACTTTGACTAGAGATAGGACGATTTGATTCCCGTCCCGCCTTTTTTCTGCATAAACGCTGCATGGCGGAGATGACTCTGACTTAACTAAAACCCGAAGTGCAGCCTCCACTGACTTCGAAAACCATATAGTTTGATTCGATCCTTTGATTGCTTGCCAAGCCTCTCTAGGGCATTTCTATCAACTCCACATCCCTAGTTTATCTCAGCACAAAGGGACAAATGAGAAGTTACGTTCTAAGTTTTTAGACAGTTGAATTTTCACAAGGTAAATGCATGAATTTCGGTCTATCTTTTTCACATTCTTAAGTTCATATTTTCAAAAAGATAATATTAAAAAAGAAAAAGAAAAACATGTTAGTTATGTACACATGCGGATCTCACCCCACACTTTTGAACAAAGTCGTGCCTTTCAGCACTACTTAGTTCAAAAGCCATGCAAGCAGACAATTACGAGAAAGAAATGATATTAAGGAAAAGGGAAGAACAGAACTCCCTTTAAGGTGTCGAGTAAACGACATGGCAGGAGGCTGGATAATCGAGGGAGTTCGGCTGGGGCCTTGAACTCTTAGCGTAGCCCTGACTGGCTTAATGTTGCACCCAAGTCCGATTCCTGAATAGTCAAATCTTCTATGCACCAAGTGGGTGAGAGCGACTTATTGAAAAAGTAAAATACAGAAAATAAAAGACAGAAAATTAAAGTGCGGAAAGTAAGATAGTGTCGGGTTACCTCCCGACCAGTGCACTTGTTTAACGTCGTTGGCTCGACAATACCTCATTCCTGGATCACTGGTTGGGATCCCATGGGTGGCTTAGGTCGAATTTCGCCACTGTTCTTGTGTTGGTTTTTGCCTTGCCTTTACCCGATTTCTTGCTTCTCTTTCCGGGTTTCCATTCTCTTGGCCCATGTCTTTGCCGCTTCTTCATGCATGGCTGGATGGCATTTTTGCAGTTTTGGAAGTTCAGTCTTTTGCCAAGCGACCTCAAGCATGCGCCCTTGCTAACCCTCTTCTTCGTGGTAGAGATGATTGGCCGTCCTTGATCCTTACACCTTTCAGGAGGCTCTTCTTGGTTTGTGACGAGTGGGAGCTCCTTCGTTGGCTGTTTTGGCTCATGCTTCTCCTCCAACTTGCCTAGCACTGCATCATCATCGATCACCTCATCTCTGGTGGCTGTGATCTCGGGCAGGTTGGTGATGAGGACCGGGCCAGATTTGGCCAGTTCTTCTTCGGTCATTTGCGAGTCCTTATCCTCAGTTGGCTCCGTGGGCTCCAATATTGGCTCCTTTAGAGCCTCCTTCACGTCCATTACTACCCTTGTACTGATGTCTTCTCTCGGCTTTGTTGCGGGCAAGCTCGTAATGGGTGTGGTGTCGGGCTTGTTTTGTACTGAGTCCACTTCCATCGTTGGTGCCTTATCGTCAGTTTGGTGCCACTGACCTTGTTTTGTGTTCTTTGCCAAATCATTTATGAGGCGCCAGGCTTCACCCATGGTTAACTTCTTGATCGAGCCTCCCGCTGCATCGTTAAACCTTTTCCGCTCAAGTGGCATCATTCCACCGAGAAATCTTTGAATAAGATTGGATCTGGTGAATCCATGGTGCGGGCAGCTCGTCACAATGCAGTCAAAGTACGCCAAGTACTCGTCCAAAGTTTCGTCCCGGGATTGCTTAATGTTGATGATCTCTTTGCGGATTAGCGAGAAAAACTCCTCATTGATCCAAGGCTCGTTTTCGTAGTAGGAAGACATGGCGGATTATGCGTAACAGAAAAAAGAACAACTATCCATTCGCTAATTCCCCGGCAACGGCGCCAATTTTGACGGAGCCCACTGCACTGTCCTTAAGGTGCAATATTCTCTGTGCAAAATAAATTTATATTTTCCGCTACTCGTAACTACACTATTGGGTAGTAAGTGGTTAGTAGAGGTCGAACCCAAGGGAATTAGGGGGATACGTTGTTCTTTAAGGGATTTGTACAGCGAGGGAGCGTGTTTTAGATTTGATTGAGATTTTAGCGGTTATGACTAAGTGACTTTTTGGTTGTTTTTGGTTTTGAGTGCGGAAAAGTAAATGACAGGAAAAGTAAATACTGAAAATACAAAGAAGACTTACAGCGGGTGATGCGTGATTGTCAAGTCCTCCGGCAGATGAGCGGTTGATGGTTGCAGTTGATCGAGCGATTCGTAAAAGTAAATACAGGGGGTTTTGTAATTCAAGGAAAACATTCGGTTTCAGGGGCCTTGTATCATAGCCTGTTTATTGTTTTAGTAACCTTTCTAAGTATTCAAACGTGTATCAAGGCCTTTTCCGGCGCTCGATTTGCCACACTGCCTAGTCTTTTGCAAAAGTGTTCGGAAGTGAATCAAGGCCATTTCAAGCACTCGACTTGCAACACTGTCTAATCTTTTGCAAAAAACGTAAAGCCCTTGTTCTACTTAGACTAGCACCTCATTTCAAGGTATACTAGCCTATGTGCATCCATTTTGGGTTGTCTTTTCCGATTTACCCAAAATGGTGTTTGAGAGAGATCAAACTCCTCAGATAAGCTTTGCCATTTCAAGCATCCACTTACCCGAGTATGTTTGCGAACTTCCACGGAAGAGCTTTGCCATTTCAAGCATCCACTCAACCTTGGAAGTTCTGATCTAATAAATGGCACATAGAACAAGTTTTGAATACAGAGAAAAGAAACTAAAAGAATTAAAACATTTTATAATACAAGTACGCCCCTTTAACCGAATAAAGAGTTTAGCTACGAATATCCATAGAGGTGGATACCATAGCTAAATACTCGGGGGTTTTTGAAAACAGTAAGAGGGAAAGGGGTGGAATACTCAAGAACCAACAGGAGTATTCCCAATTTCTTACTGAATACTCAAGAACCAACAGGAGTATTCTCTAAAGTATAATACTCAAGAACAAACAGGAGTATTATTTCCAATCAGTATAATACTCAAGAACAAACAGGAGTATTATTTCCAAAACCAAACTTACAAAGTAACAAACATAGAGAGAGAAGTGTATTACAAATTTTTGGATGATACAAATGAGAGGAGGAGCTCTCCTTTTATAGGCTAAGGGGAGGAGAATGAAGGGCCAAGATGGTGGCATGTGGTGTTGCATCCAAGGGTGGAGGAGGAAGAGATGAAGATGTGGTGGAGGAGCCACCACATGGCAAGCTCTCATGGTGCTTCATTTAGCCGCCGGTTGGAGGTCCAAATGGAGGGGAGTTTTGTGGCTTTGGCCACCTCCAAGCCAAAGCCACCGGTCACCCAAGGAGGAGGAGGGGAGGAAGCCACCCATGAGTCATCTTCTTCACCAAAGCCGCCGGTCACTTGGTCCATGGATGAGTTTTGACAGTTTTGTGCAGTCTTTTTACAAGACTATCAATCCAATTTTGCTCCGGTCTGACTTTGGTTGTTCCTCGGTTGAATTTAATTTGAGTAATTCAATGTCAGGATCTTGAGATTTCTTCGTTCAGCGTCTGATCGTGACCTTGGATTGACTCTTAATATCTTTTCAGCGTAAAATCCTCTCCTTAGCGTGTTTTCTCTTTAGCCTCTAAAATGCCCTGCAAATATATTTCAAAACTAACAAGCAAAAGTTAAATAGACCAACAGTCTAATTTAGTGGGTTTTACTGTGTTTTTGATTCGTATAATTATGGCCATCAGCGGTCACGGCAGCTCAACCTTCAAACTTCAGAATTGCTTCAAACCACCTGCTCTTCTTCAGTCTTCACTTGATCTTCAAGGCATGAGGTGTAAGGGTGCTAAGTATGGCTAGATTACCTAACCTATCCTAACAGCTCCCATGGAGCAGCAACCCGTTATTGCTACTCTTCTTCTTCATCTTGATCTATTGGTACGCCAACTTGTTTTTCTTCTAAATTATTCTTTTGTGGAAAAGAATAAGAGTTGTTGCTGATCCTTCCTAAACTTGTCTTTCTTTTCCTGAAAGGTTGAACCTCGAAAAATGAATATTTATAGGGAGGAAGCCATATAGACATTGATAGAAACGCTCCGCAGAAAGGAGTTCCCCAGCATTCAAGCCATGGCATTAGATGATTTAGTTTCTCTTTGTGGCCATTTGACTGCATCAGGGAATTCCTACACAGAAGCGTGGCTGCCCAAGATAGCAGGATTTGATCAAACATACAACAGCTGGATAGTTTCTGAGACGGAGGGTCTATATGAGAATGAACTGAAAGATGAAAGAATTTTGATCACAATTGATGTTATCTTAAATGTGAAATACTTTGTCTATCATATCCTGAACTTTTTTTTACAAGAAGCCGATGAGAAGGCTACAAATTTGTGGGAGAAAAGAGTAGCTTTTGTGCTGAGTAATTATGAAAAATGTTCCATTTTCAAAGCTTTGGAGGAATGTTTCAAGAGTACCTCACTGAGGATGGCAAAGACATGTCTTGTCATGGCCACATGGCTGACATACATGATTTATAAGCTTCCTGACTATGGTGTAAGAGAAGTTGCACGGACATCCCTGCTTGATCAATTTATCAACATACTCAAAAGAATTTGCAACCCTTGCTCTCAAAAGCTTCATCAGTGATCAAGGTATGGATATTTTCGCATAAGTCACGTTTCATTTCATTGGATATATGTCTCCGTCAACTGATCAATATTTCCTGAAATAAAAAGGGGCTTTGGAAGAGCTTGGAGTTTATGCTAAAAGCATTTATAACGTATTGAGAAAGCTAAAGAGAAGCTCAGCTGTGGTTACTGATATATTGAAAGCCTTGATCAACTTGCCATCTGTAAATGCAGTGAGTTCCCAAGACATGTTCTACCGGTGCATTCTTATTATTTGTTACAGAAATATATGCCTCACTTATAAAGTGCGTGTTTCTTGTAGTCAGAAATATGGTTGTTGGACCCTTTGTGTTTTGATGATAACAAACACTAAACTGATCATCCACTTGAGTATGCAGAAACCACTGTCTGACAGGTAAGTTTACTGGACATCTCTGAGAGAGAGCAGAGCTGCGAGAGAGATGCGTTCCGTGCGAGAGACACACCGACATTATGACCAGATTGGATCTGGTGAAATATACTCTTGATATATATTCAAGATATACGAGTATTTGAGGGTAATATTTGATGAGGAACATTGATGTCAAGATATACATGAATATACGTCTCGTATATATGAAGAGAAGATACACGCCAGATTTGGAAAAGAAATATTTGACAGGGTTAAGATATGGAAATATCTTAACCATATCACATCTGTTGGATGGCAATCAGATATCTGACAGAGATCAGGTTCAGCCGACTTGAAGACTCTATAAAAGGAAGAGAAGTCTTCAGTGTAAAAATCGGCTTTTTTGGAGAAAGCAATCGGAGATTGAAGAGACGATCAATTCCGGAGCTGACGAAGTGCTGATGTGTGCGGATAAGACAATCATGTTAGTTGATCCTTTGAATTGAGTAGATTTGTTAGCTGTCACTGTGTAAGACAAGTGTACCAAACTACAAGCATATTCTTTCATCAATAACACCGATCTTAAAGCCCTTCTGGAACTGTCCAGAAGGTAAGTGGTTTTCAGCCTGCTGCAAGGATTGTAGTAAGGTTTCCACTCTAAATCGTGAGTATTTACCTTCTATTTGTATTTCCTATATGAGAGTTAATTTCCGCTGCCATCTGTCTGATGGATACCACTCTGGGATCTCCCTCACATAGACGGCTAACCTAACGATCCATCAATTGGTATCAGAGCCGGGAAGCTCTAGATTTTGTGTTAGCCTTTGCAGGAAATCATGTCTAACGGAAGCGATTCGTTCTGGAAGTCGCCGGTGCTCAGTCTGGGAGAGTATGACTGGTGGAAGGATCAGTTCGAAGCTCATGTGTGTTCCCTGGACGGGAAGCTGTGGCAAGTATTCGAAAAGGGCAACTTCCCTATTCTGGATGTGACAGATCCTAACAAGCCGAAAGAGAAGGAGAAAGACAAGTACACAGATGATGACTACAAAGCTCTCCAGCAGAATGCCAGGGTTAAAAAGGTTCTGAACATGGCCCTCTCCCCATGAGACCAGGTGAAGATGGATGTGTACAAGACTGCAAAGGAGTAGTGGGATGGACTTGCTAGACTGTACGAGGGAAATGAGGACATAAAAAGGAACAGAATCCTAGCTGCCACAAAGGATTACGAATCTGTCGAACAGCGCAAGGATAAATCTCTGGATGACTTCCACACCAAATTTCAAGTCATTGTTGCATAGCTAAACTCCTTGGATGAGGTACTCCCACAGTGGAAAATAACCCATCAGTTCATGCAAGCTCTCAGCTCCAGATTTGACACAGTGACTACTGCTCTCCAAGCTCAGAAGGGGATCAAAGACGTCACTCTGGAGGAGCTCGTGGCGAATCTGCAAAGCCAAGCTAGAATAGCAGAGAGGAAAATGGCCAGGAGACAAGCTGGAAAATCTCAAGTTATAGCACTGAAAGTTGAGAAAGCCTTGGACATAGCCCAAGTGAGCCTGCCATCTAAAGGTGAGGACAAGGAGATAGCTCTTCTCTCGAGGGCCTTCAAGATAGCGAACACAGGCAGAACACAGAACAGAAGTGTCTCTGGCGGAGGACGAAACAATCAAAGGTGGAACAAAGGATCTACCTCAGAGGAATGCAAGACAAAGGCAGGAGCAAAGGAAGAAAGAACCTGCTATCACTGCCAGAAAAAGGGACATCTCGCTAAAGATTGCTACAGCAAGAAGAAGGGTGAACCACCTGCCCCAAGGTAAGCTCAAGCCATGTTTGCTGCCTGGGGCGACTCAGATGAGGAATGCAACAATGGGAAGCGAGCTAAGGATCCATGTCTGATGGCGGGGGGCACAACCAGTAAGGTAAATGATTATGATTCCTTTGTCGATGAAGTTTTTAGTGAATTTGATTTTGCAGAAACTATTGCCGAACTGTTGAAAAAGATTAGCAGTCTCAAAGAACAGCTTGAGGTTATGAAAGATGAACACGAAGACGATATGGAAACCAATCGTCTCTGGTCAACCAAAGTGATGCGACTTGAAAAGGAGATAGAGGAACATGTCTGCAAGTGTTCCACGTGCAATGGAAAGCACACGCAAATCAACACTCTTAGCGACGAGTTGCAGCGCATGAAATTGGACGACACCGAGCTGATTGATTTCAGAGCTCAGATGGAAGAGTTCAATGCAGAATTAGCCAGGCTCCAGGTGGATAATGACGAACTACGTCAGGCAGTGGGAGAACTCAGACGAGAAGGGACTGAGAAGAAGGAAGTCTGGCAGCGAGAACTAAAAGCCAAGAGGGTTGAAGAAGAGAGAGAAAGCTACAAAAAGAGGTTTGTTAGACCAGGGCTTGGCTATGATGAAGAGGCGGAGCACAGAAGGGTTGCCAAAGGAAAGGAAGCAATAACCGAAATTGGTGAGAGCTCGCATCAGGAGAGAAGGACAGGAGTCGCGGGACAGTTGGAAAGGGCATGCACACCTTCGGAGGAAAGTCACCTCTATGACAGTGAATCTGTGCCATTCAAGGCTATGAAAGCCTTTGAAATTTGGAAGAAGCAGAGCTCAAATCGCCAACCCCTCTCGATCAATCTTCAGGCACGAAGAGATAGGAGACCCTTGCCCTTAGAAAGAAACAAGAAAACGGGTGGTCTCTACTACCATGTTTGCTGGCACTATGGTCACTCTGGCCATTACAGATCAGACTGCAAGAAACTGAAAGAAGCCGACGAGAGGAATTATAGTTATCAGAGAAAAGCCAGCACCGAGTATGTTCCTAGGAGAAGGTCTCTCCTCATAGAAGGGAAGACAGAGTTGAATGGACTCGTCCTCACCATGACTCAGCCATCTACGGACGACCCAAAAGAACCCCCGGGAGGAGAATAAATCTCGCTGATGATAACGATTCCCGCCCCTTAAAGTCTCCTCCTGTTATTAAAACTGTTCCAAAACCCAGTAAGCCCAATCTTGTCTGGGTTCGTAAAAACTGATTTCTCTCTTGCAGGACAGAGTGAGGAGCAAGCCATGGTATCTGGACAGCGGATGCTCCAAACACATGACAGGAGATCCAGGATGGTTCATCTCACTCCAAGCCTACTCCGGAGGAAGCATTATCTTCGGAAACAAGAGTACAGGTAAGGTCATTGCTACAGGAGAGGTAAGAATCTCAGAAACAATCAAAGTTCTGCAAGTTAGTCTAGTTGAAAACTTGAATTATAATCTGCTGTGTATATCGCAATTGTGTCAACATGGTAAAAATCAAGTGATATTCAACTCTAATGATTGTATTGTGAGGTGCATTGAGACATGAAAGCTAATTCTCAGAGGCGTTCGTGAGAACCAAATATACACAGTGGACCCAGAGTTTGTCCCTGACGAGGAGCTATGCCTAGCAAGCATAACCGCCGACACACTGTTGTAGCACAAAAGGTTTGGACACGCAAGCACGAGACTGATTCATAAGCTGCATCAGAGTGAACGGGTGATTGGATTACCCAAGGTAGAAAGCTCAATTGATCAGATGTGCAGTGCATGTGCCACGCGCAAGCAAGTACGTACTTCGTTCAAGTCAAAACAATCAGTGAGTACTTCAGGTTTTCTTGACATGATCCACATGGATCTCTGCGGTCCAGTAAACGTCGTCAGCCGTGGAGGCAACAGGTATATATTAGTCATCGTGGACGACTACTCCAGGTATACTTGGACCATTTTCTTGAGCTCTAAAGATGAAACATATTCTGAATTTGTCTCATGGTTGAAACTGATTGAAAACAAATTGAGTAAGAAGTTAGTATCTATTCGTACTGACAACGGAACGGAGTTGCAGAATTCCCATTTTCTCTCCTTGTGCAGGACTGCAGGAATAGATCACAACTTCTCAGCACCATGAACTCCGCAGCAGAATGGGGTGGTTGAGAGAAAGAATAGGACACTGAAAGACAAGTCCAGGACAATGTTGATTGCCAGTGGCGTTCCCAAGGGGTTCTGGGCAGAAGCTGTGCATGCGGTTAGCTACATACTGAACCGAGCATCTCTACGATTTCTGATAAGAAAAACGCCGTACGAGCTGCTGCGAGGAAGAAAACCTAACATTGCTCATTTGAAAGTATTTGGATGCAGGTGCTACGTGCATAACAATGGAAAGGACAATCTGGGAAAGTTCGATCCAAGGAGCGATGAAGGCGTATTCGTATGATATTCAAGCCACAGCAGAGCGTACAAGGTGTACAACCTGAGAATGGAACGGGTGGAGGAGAGCATCCACGTAACCTTCGATGAGTAGGCTATGACAGGACACCTGGTGAAAGATCCCTCCTCACAGGATGATGGAGAACTTCAGTCCACTGACAGATCTGATCCCGATTGGGAACCTACTCGAAGTGAAGCCATAGGGCCAGCTCAAGGGATCGCTCAAGCAGTTGCTCAGGAACCTGTCGAAACCCTAGTTCAAAATGCTCAGACAGAGATGCCCGCTCAAGAGCATGTCCTTGATGTCCCAGTGACAGACGTCAACGCTGACCCCCCTAACGAAGTAGTGGTTGCGAATAACCTTCCTCCGGCAGGGACTGCGGAGGAACCTAGAACTACAAGGAGTGGGAGAGTTATTCAGCCCCCAACTTGGACAAGGAACTACCAGTGCTATACTTCGCAGGATCTGGTAAATCTGGATAATCTGTGTCATTTCTGTGAATTTGCGTCTTTTGTCACTATGGTAGAACCAAAGACAATAGCAGAAGCGTTGAAGGATCCGGAGTGGGTAAATGCCATGCAAGAAGAGCTACATCAGTTCGAAAGGAACAAGGTATGGCGACTGGTTCCTAGGCCAAAGGACAAGAATGTAATTGGAACGAAGTGGGTGTTTAGAAACAAGATGGACAACAAGGGAGTCATTGTGAGAAACAAAGCCCGCCTGGTCGTCAAAGGATACAACCAACAAGAGGGGATAGACTATGATCAGACGTTCACCCCAGTCGCAAGGTTAGAAGCGATCAGACTGTTAATTGCTTATTCAACTTACCATGGTTTCACTCTGCAGCAGATGGATGTGAAAATGACATTCCTGAACGGAGTCCTGAAGGAGGAGGTATACGTGAGCCAGACACCAGGGTTCAAGGATCACACTCACCCTAATCATGTGTACATCCTTGACAAGGCACTTTATGGGCTGAAGCAAGCACCCCGTGCCTGGTATGAGAGGCTGTCACAGTTCTTGCTATCCCACGGATATGCCAGAGGAGAGGTGGACAAAACTCTCTTCCTTCTAACGGAAGGAAAGGACACATTGGTCGTGCAGGTATATGTAGATGACATCATTTTTGGTTCAACTAACCCTAAACTTGTCAAGAAGTTTACAGAGTTGATGTCGAGAGAATTTGAGATGAGCATGGTGGGAGAACTCAAGTACTTCCTTGGACTTCAAGTTGCGCAAGGAGAGGATGGCACCCGAATCCATCAGCAAAAGTACGTTAAGGAGATTCTGAAGAAGTTTGGGATGGAGTCCGCCAAGACGCGCGCCACACCGATGTCTCCCAACGACACCCTGGCAAAGGATGAGACCTCACCACGGGTGGATCCAACTCTGTACATGGGAATGATTGGTTCGCTGTTATATCTTACTGCTAGTAAACCTGATATTATGTTTAGTGTTTGTCTATGTGCTAGGTTTCAGGCCGATCCCAGGGAAACCCACGTGAAAGCAGTAAAGAGGATACTGAGATATCTGAAGGGAACAGATGACTTATGCCTGTTCTATCCAAAGGGAGCAGAATTACATCTGGCAGCATACACTGATGCGGATTATGCTGGTTGCAAGACAGACAGGAAGTCCACATCTGGGATGGCTCAATATCTTGGACTATGTCTTATCTCTTGGGCTTCAAAGAAGCAGTCCTCAATTGCACTTTCCACCGCAGAGGTGGAATACATCGCCGCGGTTGCTTGCTGTGCGCAGCTGCTATGGATCAGACAACAGCTAAGTGACTATGGTGTTATTACTGATTGTGCTAAAATTTTGTGTGATAACACTAGTGCTATTAACATCTCTAAAAATCCAGTTCAGTTCTCACGTACTAAGCATATAGAAATTAGATATCATTTTCTACGAGACTGTGTAGAAAAGGGAACAATTGAGATGGAATATTGCAGAACTGAGGAACAGATTGCAGACATATTCACAAAAGCTTTGCACATACGAGAAGCTGAGGCTCGAACTAGGTATGGTTTCTCTCCCTTAAAGCTATGCTCAAATGTTGCTCCCTCAATGATTGGCTAGACTAGGTGCATATGAGTCACGTCTGATGGAGAGTTTAACATGGATGTTCTGTGCTAGTGAAAAAGTAGGTTGTGTTCACAATGTATCCACGCATGCTTGCTATGTGATTGATGACTGCATTAGAGATTGATAAACATGAAATTCTAAAGTCTTTCTGCCCAAAAGAGACCTCCATAGTTGATCCCACATTATAAGCCCAAGAGGTACTCTAGACCAACCTTAGCCTATCTTCATGTGGAGTGCTCCTATGAGTCCGTTGATATGTTTCTTTTCTGAAGCTATTCCACATGAGGTACGAAGACAATATAACATGTTTAGATGATTACATTTATTTGTTGCTTGATTGTGTGTGGTGTTATTTGTACCATTTAGGTAAAGTTAGCACACTATACCAAAACCTTGTGTACCCATGAGATAGTCAGACTAGGCTATCACTATAGAAGGTTCGACTTTGGCTGGGAAGCAATCCGTGTGACAGTTGTGACGATGGGGAGCTTTACGTCTTCAGGTAAAGTTGGTTTAGCAGTGGGAAGAGGTAAAGATTGACTAGAAAGGTGAACAGTTTTGTTGCAGGCGGTTGTCTCGTCTGTCGCTTTTATGAGAAGAATGCACGTCACCAAATGGGGACACGTGTAGCCTTCTCCGTGTGGGGCATGTTTTGTGCGGTTAGGCGAATTTGGAAAGTCTTTGTGTGGGAACCGTTTTTGGAAGGGGCGTATCGTTCTGATGTAACAAAAAATTCGGAGTGAAGTATTCATTGCCAAAAAGTAAAAGAGGCGACGTTTTGAAAAAAAAGAAGGGTTTCTAGGGTTCGCAGAGGATATAAGAAGAAAGTAGTAGAGTGTTTCGTCCCATCAATCTCAGACAACTCGCTCTCTCTCAAATCAAAGTTCAGAAACCCTAAATACATGGCGTCTTCAAACCCTAAATCCAGTCTCTCACATGCAGCCGCCACTGAAACGGCTGCTCAGTTACTTGCAAGGGGAGTGAATCCTCTCAGTTTGGAGACCATTCTCCAGTCCGTCACGCTGCCTACCTCCACTCGGACGGACTCTGCAGTGGGCAAAGACCTTGATATGCTCGAAGAGCTTCGGGAGGACTCTCACTCCAAGCGCCGTGTTCGAAAAGAGCCCTCGATTGCTGAGCGGTCCGTCGGCAAGCGCGCGAGGATATCTGCTCCTCCCTCCGCCTGGAAAAGTCACAGATCTGCTTGGTCCTCTGCACCGGTGGTTGACGAGGAAGGCGAGTCGGATGGAAGCGCCGGGGAGTCAGAAGAAGTCGGGAGAGGCTTCGCTTAAGAGTTGGTGTTGAATCATGAGTGGCTTGTGGAGTACAAGCTGGGAGAAGTTATGGAGTTGCTGGAGGCCCAGGGGTGGGGCGCACTGTTCAGGGAGCCAGTTCTCGTGGATGAGAAGCTGGTAAAGGAATTCTACTCCAAGTCTAAAGTTGTGGAAAAGGACAAGGAAAAAGGGAATCTGGAGTTGTCAGCTGTCATGGGTGGTGATGTGTTCACAGTGAGTGTAAGGGAGCTGACCACCATCTTGCAGGTGCCTAAAGGCGGGTATGCCACATACTCAAAGGGTACGTGTCCAGGCACCGTGGCAAAGTCTGAGGTGTTCGAGCGACTTGGGTTGGATCCCGCTGCAAAGGGTCAGAGGGAAAACCTCCACATGGATGTGTGATGGACCATAATTATACGAATCAAAAACACAGTAAAACCCACCAAATTAGACTATTTGTCTATTTAACTTCTGCTTGTTTGTCCCGATATATTTCTACAGGGTATTTTGGACTCTAGAGAGAAAACACGCTAAGGAGAGGATTTTACGTTGAAAAGATGATACGAGTCATTCCAAGGTCAAGATCAGACGCTGAATGAAGAAATCTCAAGATCCTGACATTGAATTACTCAAATCAAATCCAACCGAGGAACAACCAAAGTCAGACTGGAGCGAAATTGGACTGATAGTTTTGTGACAAGACTGCACAAAACTCACAAACCTCCACCTTTCCTCCTTGGTGACCGGTGGCTTCTCCCCCTTGCCTTGCCATGACCGGCGGCTTCCTCCTCCATGACTTGGAACCGGTGGCTTTTGGAGCTCCTTCCTCCTCCCTTGGATGAAACCACATGGTTTCATCCTAGCCCTCCATTCCTCCTCCCTTAGCCTATAAATAGAAGCTCTCCCCCTCTCATTTGATCCATCCTAAAATTGTAAAAACACTTCTCTCTCTAAGTTTGTGGTGCTTTGTAAGTTTGGTTTGAAATCATAATACTCCTGTTGGTTCTTGAGTATTATA
Organism: Rhodiola kirilowii; assembly: GCA_033675215.1. Classification (NCBI taxonomy): domain Eukaryota; kingdom Viridiplantae; phylum Streptophyta; class Magnoliopsida; order Saxifragales; family Crassulaceae; genus Rhodiola; species Rhodiola kirilowii. The sequence continues at coordinate 32,575,453 of CM066193.1, forward strand.
ATACTGTAGAGAATACTCCTGTTGGTTCTTGAGTATTCAGTAGGAATTGGGAATACTCCTGTTGGTTCTTGAGTATTCCACCCCCTCTCCTCTTACTGTTTTAAAAAACCCCCGAGTATTTAGCTATGGTATCCACCTCTATGGATATTCGTAGCTAAACTCTTTATTTGGTTAAAGGGGTGTACTTGTATTGTAAAATGTTTTAGATCCTGCACTTAATGCCGCTTTGTGTTAAAAACTTGTTCTATGTGCCATATATAGTCAGAATTTCCAAGGTTGAGTGGAAGCTGTAACAAGCAAAGCTCTTCCGTGGGGATTCGTGAACATACTCGGGTAAGTGGAAGCTGTAACAAGCAAAACTTATCTGAGGAGTTCGACTTATCTAAAACACCACTCAGTCGATAGTAACTGAAAGATCAGGTGGATGCACACAAGGCTAAGATACTTCGAAAGGAGGAATTAGTCTAAAGTAGAACAAGTGTTTTAAACGATGTTGCAAGTCTTGCGCTTAGAAATGGCCTCGATTCATCTTTGAACACTTAGTATGATCATTAGCGGTCGATGATAAACAACTATGATACAAGGCCCCTGAAACCGAATGTTTTCTTTAGATTACAAAACCCCCCTGTATTTACTTTTAATATTAGTATAACTGCAATCATCAACCGCTCATCTTCCGGAGGACTCGCCAATGACGCATCACCCACTGTAAGTCTTCTCCCTTTAATTTCCAGTATTTATTTTATGTCATTTACTTTTCCGCATAAAAAACCAAAAAACAACCAAAAAAATCACTTAGTTAATTAGCGCTACAACTCAATCAACCTAAAAACACGCTCCCCGCCAGTATAGTTCTCAAAGAACAACATATCCCCCTAATTCCCTTGGGTTCGACCCCTACTTACCACTTACTACCCAGTAGTGAAGTCGCGAGAAGCGGAAAATATAAATTTATTTGCACAGAGAACATTGCACCTTAACGACAATGCAGTGGGCTCCGTCAATGTGCTTCCGAGGATTCTTCACAGAATTCTCGTCTCCAACATCTCTCCGAGACGGCACAAGCACAATCTGGTGACCTTTCAAGACATGTTGCTGGTAGACCAAATTCTGCAGAAGAGGCAAGTTAATTTGGCATTTCAAGTAATGCGTCACATGGAGAACAACAAGGAAAATCCCTCAAATGGACTCTCCTATCCCGGGTTTGTGAAGAAAATCCTGCAGTAATGGGATGTTTATCACCCTATCTCTGAGAAAGTTTTATCGTCTACCCTTGGTGATGAGCAGATTATCAAGTTGAATCTGGAGTATTCGGCAGGAGTTGAATGGATAGTCCCAGCTGTTGAAGAAGGTGCTGTTGATGAGGATGTTGTTGAGGTGACACCTGTCGTAGAACCTGTGCGTGAAGAAGTCATTCTTCCCACTGACGGTTCGGGTGAGATGTTGGCACTGTTAAAAGAAGTTCGCGCCGAGTTAATGGAGATCAAGGCTAAGATGAAGGAGGTGAAGTGTGAGTTGAAGGAGGCGAGGGCAAAGTTGGCTGCCTTAGAGGTAGGAATGGAGGTTGACTCAAGCTCTCTGACAGGTGCAGTGGAAGGGATTCCTACGCAGATAAAGAGCCTTACTGCAGAGATTGTGGAACAGCTAAAGCTTCCACTCCAGAGTGATGCCTAGTCTAGACAGTCTCATGGACCCCCCTCCTTGCCAACCCCTCCCACATCTACCCCCCTCTTTTTGACCTTTTTTTTGAATTTCATGTTTAATGTTTCTGTGCACTTTGATTTCTCTGCCTGCTTGTGTGATGTCCTAGTGACACGCCTCTGACTTGCCGGCATGAATGAAATGTTTTTCTTTCCATTACTCTGTGTCCTTACTTGCATATCTTTTTGATGATGCCAAAAGGGGGAAGAAATATACGTGCATTCACTAAGGGGGGAAAATCAGTATCAAAGTTTAAGCGGATGTCTATCTGAAGGGGAACTACGCTTGCTAGACCTAAATGAGAATCGATTGAATTAATTATGAATTAACCAGCTGCTGTAGGGAATTGTTGTTGTGATTTCCTTGTCACTACTGTGTGTGATTTCTTATTTGTGAAGAAGTGTTTCTCATCATCAAAAAGGGGGAATTTGTTTGACCCGTTGTGTTTTGATGATAACAAACACTTAACTAATAATCCACTTGAGTATGCAGAAATCACTGTCTGACAGGTAAGTTTACTAGACATCTCTGAGAGAGAGCAGAGCTGCGAGAGAGATGCGTTCCGTGTGAGAGACACACCGACATTATGACCAGATTAGATCTGGTAAAATATACTCGTGATATATATTCAAGATATACAAGTATTTGAGTGTAATATTTGATGAGGAACATTGATGTCAAGATATACATGAATATACGTCTCGTATATATGAAGAGAAGATACACGCCAGATTTAGAAAGGAAATATGTGACAGGGTTAAGATATGGAAATATCTTAACCATATCACATCTGCTGGATGGCAATCAGATATCTGACAGAGATCAGGTTCAGCCGACTTGAAGACTCTATAAAAGGAAGAGAAGTCTTCAGTGTGAAAATCGGCTTTTTTGGAGAAAGCAATCGGAGATTGAAGAGACGATCAATTCCGGAGCTGACAAAGTGCTGCTTTGTGCGGACAAGACGATCGTGTTAGTTGATCCTTTGAATTGAGTAGATTTGTTAGCTGTCACTGTGTGAGACAAGTGTAACAAACTACAAGCATATTCTTTCATCAATAACACCGATCTTAAAGCCCTTCTGGAACTGTCCAGAAGGCAAGTGGTTTTCAGCCTGCTGCAAGGATTGCAGTAAGGTTTCCACTCTAAATCGTGAGTATTTACCTTCTGTCTCTATTTCCTGTACGAGAGTTAATTTCCGATGCCATCTGTCTGAGGGATACCACTCTGGGATTTCTCTCACATAGACGGCTAACCTAACAATCCATCAATGGTCTTGTGTTGAAATTACCGAGATAGATTCATTCGCCAATGGTGATGTTCTTTGCTTGCTTCATAAGAAGAGTCGAGTTTACAGCAGTCATGCTGATGGAACAATAAAAGTAGGTACCCTCCATCAATCATTGTTGCCAATATTACTTGGACCATGCTTGTAGTTTCTGTTCAGTGCGACTTACTGGCATGTAATTGCCATGTAGGTTTGGGATGCTGCAAAGAAGACACTGCGGCTACTCCATGAAATTCGCATACACACCAAAGCTGTCACATGTCTATGTGTTGCACCTTCTGGTGAGATTTTGTTCAGTGGCTCGTTAGACAAGACAATCCGAGTAACTCCCTAGTCTTTGAATTTGTCAGATTGTAGAAGCTACATGCTTGCATAACATTAGAATAATAAAATTTCTACATCCACAGGTCTGGGAAATTACCTCTGAAGCAATTCATAGCCTTGAAGTCCATGACGTGAAAGAGCCAGTTTACGCATTGGCAGCCAACTCTAATGTTGCATGCTTTGCATCTCATGTAACGGGCATGAAGGTGTGATTTTTCTCCCACAACTACTTTCTTTTACATGTTGCAACAAGTTTTAATGATGCATCTATTAAAGTTCAGGTTTATACCTGGTCCGGGGTTCCAAGACAAGTAAACATGAGTAGACATGTGAGAAGCCTCGCACTTATGGGGGAAAAGGTGTATTGTGGCTGCAATGGATACAGTATACAGGTAAACTAACTCCCATGCCTTGTGATCTTAGTCTTAATCTTTGTTGACTACAGCCAACTTGTATACCTTTGAGTTTTAGTGTCACTACATTCTACTCAGGAACACGCAAGTTTCTAAGGAAACAAACTATAAATTCACTCTACATCCATGATGGCCATTTATACACAGCAGGGACTTCAACTGATGGAATAGCTGGAAGGGTAACACGCATGAAATCTTCCCCTGGTAGATGAGATGTTGTTCTGGTCGAGATCCAGAACAATTCCTAACACAACTTATGCGCTAAAACAAATAGTGCGGAAATAAAAACGATACGCAAAGTTGTTACCCAGTTCGGCGTTAACAAGCCTACGTCTGGGGGGCGTTCTCTAGCCCGGTGGACAGCAATTCACTATTATTGAATATTGCGAGTACAGGATTTACCGTTTACAGAATCCCTCTTAAACAACCTGAGCCTCGGACACTCTAGTAATTGCAATCTAGGTCTCCCCCTAGATCTTCGCTCCCGCTCAGTATCCACCAGAATGATTCTCCGTGAGAATCAGCGCCTTCTCCCGAATGCGCAGTAACAGAACTTCAGTGCGAGCCTTCAGCTTCGTCCTTCGAACAATCTGTTGAGCACCACCACAGATTGATTCCTAGCGCCTTTGAGTAACCAGTGACGGTTAGTTCTCCAGCCGTATACGTGCGTCGTGAATAACCAGTTACGATTAATTCACCGCCGTTTGCCACCTCCTCCCTTCTATGAGTATGAGCGTGAATAATATCTCCTTAAGTGCTAGCTAATACCTAAGCATTAGTCTTCCTTATATAGAGCGGTAGAAACCCTAGGACAAATAGGATTTCTAAGCTAAACCGCCTATAACCTATTAGGAAACCTTTCCTAATCTTTTGCGCAAATCTCTTGTAGATAATCCTCCGTTTGAATCTTCAATGTAGATTAGGCAACCTTCGATTATCTTCTAGACTAAGATAACTTTACGCGCAAGCAAACTCCTAACCGACTTTGATATCTTCGATAAGCATATGCACCGACTTGCCAAAACTGATCTTCAGGAATATCTTCAGGCAAACTTGTGCTACGTCGGCTGAGACAAGTTTCCAAATCTGAATTTGGAAACTTCCAACTTCTGTCCACTGATGTGCAACCGCCTTGATCTTCCAACGGTCGACTAGGTTTCCTAATCTGATTTAGGAAACACTTCTTCTGCTTCAACTTGTTCCAGGACAGTTGACTCTTCCGGTCTAGAACAACAGCTAGAACAACTATACTAAGTTTTGCCAAACAACATGCCATAAAACTAACAATCTCCCCCTTGGCATTTTTGGCAAAACTACCTACTTGAAGCTACCTGTACTACTAATACAGATGAATCTTTGTGGAGATTTCAAACTCCCTAGCTGAGCTACTAACTAAGCTACCAACTGAATCTTTGAGGAGATTTCAAACTCCGTACAAAATAAGAGCGCAAACGAATCTTTTAAGGAGCTTTCAAACTCCATAACATGTGACTAACAAGCTAGCGCAAATGAATCTTTTAAGGAGCTTTCAAACTCCGTAACATGTGACTAACAAGCTAGCGCAAATGAATCTTTTAAGGAGCTTTCAAACTCCATATTTACTCCCCCTTTTTGCCACAAAGTGACAAGGGAGTGCCACAAATTGTTCAAACACCAGTATCAAGAGTTCAACAGAAAAAAAACTAGAGTTCAACAAAAAGATAACTATTGTTTGTAGTAGGGGGCAGAGAATCATCACCAGCACTAGTAGTCGGACTCCTCATCACTAGCCTCATCACAAGCCGAATCACCATCATCTGCTTCTTTCGGATAGCGCAAGCTCACCAAGAGCTTTGTGATCTTCTTCTTTCTGGCTAAGAGCAGCACCACTCTCTCATTCGCATCAGCTAACTCCTCTTCAAGATGTGAGATCATCCGTTTCCGAGTGACAGCAGGGACATGAGCACTTGATTCATCCAGAGAATGCCCAGAGAACTTCTTCTTAGGCTTAATGGGGGCATCTAAGACCAGATCAACAATGTGTGAACCGGAAAAGTGATTGTGGTCTGCAAGAAACACCTTTGGATCTCCAGTCAACTTGTCCTGCCTAGTTAAGATATCTGGATGTTGTCCTACCACAAGTTGGTGAATCAGCGAGGGAAATCCAATCGGATGATTGACTTTGACAGAAGTTGCATGGCTAGCAATTTGATCGAAAATAAGACGACCAAGATCAATCTTTTTCCCAGCCCCAAGGGTCTTCAGAATAGCACCCATTGTATGACCAAGAGTAGTATGATGATTATTCGGCAGCCAGTTATGAACAGCGATGCTGTGAAGCAAGGAATGCTTTGAAGAGAGCTCTATCACCGGGAAAGTCATGGTGAACCACCTTGAACGAGCACCGCCAGTAAGAACAGCTGCAACCTTGTGCCAATTAGGGTTCTCTTCAATATCCAAAGCACCTCCGTCAATCCCAAAATAATCATTGATACCATCTGGAGTAATGGCCACCTGCTTGCCTCTCACATTAGCCATTCCAAAAACAGAGCTTTCAATGTCTGCAAATCCTTCTGGTAGATTTGCGATAACTTCCCTTACAAGACATGCTGCAAAAGGTTTAGCCATTGTAACTGATGGCCACAAGTCCACTCCTTTTATCAGACCTACAATCTCCTTGGCTGCATACTTGTCAGCATCCAACACCCTTTCAGCCACGATCTTCCTCTTTTGAACAAGATCCCACTTCTTAGCATGATCATCTGACACAAACCACACACCATTCATCACAACCCCAGATTCAAACTGGACTTTCTTCCCTTTTTCTCTAACCTTGCCTGTAGGAGAACTTGTCTTAGCTTTCTTAGCAACTGGTGAAGCAGCCTTCTTAAGACCAGATGCCTCAACCTCATTTGTTTCTTCGACAACTGTAGGAGAAGGGACCTTTCTCTTCTTTGGCACACCAGCTTTTGACTTAGCATCATGTTCCTTACTTGCTGGAACATCCTTCTGTACTTTCTTTCACAATTCTGACAACTTGAGAGAACCATCTTCTGAATCCTTTCTCTGCTTCTCCACCTCTTCATCCACCACAACTCGATCTGGTTGACTGATTTCACCCTCGTCAGCATCTTTAGAAGAAAACTCATCTTCCACAAATTGGTCAACATCATCATATAGATTTTGGAGAGACTCATCCACTTTGTCAGACTCCTTCTGAGAAGCCTCTTCTTCTTCATCTACCGACTCTTCGGTATCTTCTTTTGTAGAGTCAGCTTGCACCTCTGCACTTGAACTCTCAGCAGTTTCTGGAACATCTTCACCAGAATTTTCAGCAGATGCTATACTTTGATTGTCTAGACTTACTTCCTTGTCCTCAGAACCAGAAACATCCTTATGAACATCAACAGCAACCTCTTCATCACCTAACACCCCATCCTTTTCACTAGACTTATCATCATCAGACTCCGAGACGATAACCTTACGCTTCACAATCCTAAAATTCTCCTTCACAGGGGTTTTCTTATGAGCTACCATTTTAACTCTCACACCTTTCATCACAGGCGAACCCTCCCCTGGAACACTAACCATAACCTTTGGTTTTTCTCCAACCACTACCGACCCAACCACTGAAACACCAGGAATACAAGGACTACTCGTATTCAAAGATTTGGAAATATTTGAAAGTACCTCTTGAGTCGATTTCTTTGCTGGTTCTTTGGCAACAGTAGGTTTTAAAACGGACGCTTTCTTGGAGATCTCCTCCGGAACGTATTTAGGGATCTTCTTTTCCTTTGCCTGAACAGTGGTTTCCGTTTCCTTTTCCGGAATGTCATCCGGTATGCTAGAACTCTTCATCTCTGGAATCGATACTTTCTTTGCCACCGTTGCTTTACCCTTCTTCGGAACAGTCTCCTTCTTTGCGACATCTGATTTTGATTTTCCTGTGGGAACTGTGTCACTTGCCAATTTAGGGTTTTCTTTGATAGTCTTGGGTGCGACAACCGATTTTGAGGAAGCGTCAACAGTCGTTGCTTTGGAAACCTTGTTCTTCCTTGTGGCCACCATTGTAGAGCTTCGACAAGCTTCGCCTAGGGTTTCGTCGGGAGAGGACAGCGGCACACGAACAGTTGATTTGAAAGTAATTTTGGAAATAGAATCCGAATTTTGGCAATCCATATAACTTCTTAAAACACCCCAGTCCGCCACGTCACTTTGCGCCGAAATAAAAAATATTTGAATAATTTTGAGTATCTTTGGAAGACCAACCGTTTCTTCTTACACCACACCCTGCCATCCACGTCAGCCCTAAAAACATATCACCTTGTTGCTTTGGCTGACGGACTTGATCTGGAACAACTTAGTTGTTGGTGGCACACAGATCCGGAGAGGATCTAGGTGTCCGAAACCATATGTTGTTTAAGGCACTAATTGAGATATCTGATTGCTGCTTCATCATATCTTGTTCCACCCTGTATTTTTCCAGAATTGACTTCTTCCACAGCTTCTTGATGTAACACCTCTCAATATTGTCTTCGTTCAGTTTTGACTTCTTCCACAGCATCTTGGTGTAACAACTCTCAAAGCGAGATCCTTTTGAGTTAAGCCTCCTTTGAACAGAGCAACGGTTGCGACAATCACCCCATGCTGTGGATGTCTTCATGTCTTTACTTCGTTTGTATGGAATCATAGCAGTGGGTAGACCAAGATCAACTGAATAGCAGTTGTTTGAGGCTCTTCTCCCGGCCAGGACAATTTGATTCAGATTGTTCTGCACGATACACTTGTCCTGTGTGAACTGGACACGATTATTCCCATCGCATAACTGGCTTATGCTGATCAGATTAGCCTGCAAACCTTCAACTAGAAAAACATCGGTTAATCTAGGTAGACCTGGAACATTCAGTATTCCTCTTCCGAGAACTCTGCCTTCTATACCATCTCCGAAGGTCACGGATTTTCCTTTGAACCTTTCTATCCCAGTAAGAAAATTAGGATTCCCAGTCATGTGTCTGGAACATCCACTATCGAAGTACCATCTTTGCTTTTCTGGGAAAAACGTGGAACTGAAGGCTGCGAGACATGTTTCACCTCTTTGCTTAATTTTCCAGACTTGCTTCATGGGTAGTCTTGACACTTTATGATGTTGATCCATCCTCCTGTGAAGGCTATGAAGATCAGGACATCTTGACTGGAAGTGTCCCTCTTGGTTGCAGTTAAAGCACCTTCTTTTGTCTTGCCTCTTTGCACGGAAACCAGCCGCATATCCTTGTGGGGGAAGTTCCTCTGGAACAACCCGTGAGCTAGACCCAGATAAGTGAAGATCTTCCAGGGATTTGACAGGGGCCTCCTTATCTGTCTCAATCTCAATTTTCAACGCATCTATAGTGTTAAGTAGGATTACCTCTTGACGTTTTAATGCGGCATTCTTCTTCTTTAGATTAGACATGCCTTCTGGATGATCACCTTGACTCCTTTCAATCTGCACCTTCAGGGATGAGATAACAGTGAGAAGTTCAGCTTTCTGAGCATACAGATCATCTCGCTCATTTTTAACTTCAGCTACTTGGGCCCGAAGTTCGGTGATAGTTTGTTGAAGTTCCACCTTCTGAGTGATAAGGACAGCAGCCTCTTCCCATAGTTTTTCCTTTTCTTCTGTTAAGGCTGTTAGATTGTTGTGGAGCATCTTGTTCTGCTCAACTTCATTCAACCATTCCTGGAACAACTCCTTGTACTTGGTGGCAAAGTCTTCATCAATGATTTCTTCATTATTGCTGCAGCTTGAGTACTGAGTGGGATTTTCGGAAGATGATTCTGACCCTAACTCGTTGCTTGTCTCTCCTTCGATGTTGACATAGGAAGTTAGGGCGACAAAGTTATTAGTTTCTCCCTCCTGATCAGATTCACTGTCACTCCAGCTGACAGCATAAGCATTCTTCTTTTTCTGCGTATTGACACATTCTGCCCGAATATGTCCAAAGCATTCGCATTCTCTGCATTGTATCCCTTTGCCTTTGGAGTCATTGTTGGAGTCACCAGATTGGTTCCCCTTTTGAGCGTTGCCATCCTTCTGGAATTTTGAACTAGAGGACTGACCAGGATAAGTTCCTTTGTTGTACTGTCTTCTCATAAATTTCCCGAAGTTTCTTGCAAACATGGCGTACTGTTGTTCTGGCGCGTCGTCTGTCTTGTCTTTACCAACTTCAGCCTTTAGACCGACGCTGGAGCCTTTTGTAGGGCGGTCTTCTTCATTCATATCCATCTCATGAGTCTGTAGGGATCCCATCAGTTCATCCAGTCTCATGGTTTTCATATCATTGGCTTCTTTGACGGTAAGAGCTTTCATGGCGAACCGCTTTGTAAGAGATCTCAGCACCTTTCTCACCAAAGCTTCTTCGGTCATTGGTTCTCCAAGCGCGAATGCTTCGTTAGAGATATCGAGAACCCGAGTGTTGAAATCAGCAATGGTCTCATCCTCTTGCATTCTCAGATTTTCGAATTTTGATGTGACCGTCTCCATTCTAGAAATTTTAACTTTGGTTGTTCCTTCATGAGCAGTTCGTAGAATGTCCCAAGCTGTCTTTGCAATCTCACAGGTAGAGATCATTTTGAAATTCTTTCCATCAACTCCAGAGAATATAGCATTCATTGCTTTAGAGTTCGCCGCTTCAGCTTTCTTTTGAACCTCAGTCCACTTATCTTTAGCAAGAAGGTTAACTTTACTCTCTTCGTCGGTAGCTACCGGGTGAGTCCATCCTTGTTCAACAGTTTCCCAAACTGATTCGTCTTGGGACTTTAGAAACGCCTTCATACGGACTCTCCAATAACCATATTTGTTTCCTTCAAGTAGAGGAGGTCGCGTGATGTTCTGTCCTTCTCTTAAATCCATCTTACCAGCCTTCGGATCTTACTCTGTGTGTCGAGTATTTGCTCTGATACCAATTGAAATCTTCCCCTGGTAGATGAGATGTTGTTCTGGTCGAGATCCAGAACAATTCCTAACACAACTTATGCGCTAAAACAAATAGTGCGGAAATAAAAACGACACGCAAAGTTGTTACCCAGTTCGGCGTTAACAAGCCTACGTCTGGGGGGCGTTCTCTAGCCCAGTGGACAGCAATTCACTATTATTGAATATTGCGAGTACAGGATTTACCGTTTACAGAATCCCTCTTAAACAACCTGAGCCTCGGACACTCTAGTAATTGCAATCTAGGTCTCCCCCTAGATCTTCGCTCCCGCTCAGTATCCACCAGAATGATTCTCCGTGAGAATCAGCGCCTTCTCCCGAATGCGCGGTAACAGAACTTCAGTGCGAGCCTTCAGCTTCGTCCTTCGAACAATCTGTTGAGCACCACCACAGATTGATTCCTAGCGCCTTTGAGTAACCAGTGACGGTTAGTTCTCCAGCCGTATACGTGCGTCGTGAATAACCAGTTACGATTAATTCACCGCCGTTTGCCACCTCCTCCCTTCTATGAGTATGAGCGTGAATAATATCTCCTTAAGTGCTAGCTAATACCTAAGCATTAGTCTTCCTTATATAGAGCGGTAGAAACCCTAGGACGAATAGGATTTCTAAGCTAAACCGCCTATAACCTATTAGGAAACCTTTCCTAATCTTTTGCGCAAATCTCTTGTAGATAATCCTCCGTTTGAATCTTCAATGTAGATTAGGCAACCTTCGATTATCTTCTAGACTAAGATAACTTTACGCGCAAGCAAACTCCTAACCGACTTTGATATCTTCGATAAGCATATGCACCGACTTGCCAAAACTGATCTTCAGGAATATCTTCAGGCAAACTTGTGCTACGTCGGCTGAGACAAGTTTCCAAATCTGAATTTGGAAACTTCCAACTTCTGTCCACTGATGTGCAACCGCCTTGATCTTCCAACGGTCGACTAGGTTTCCTAATCTGATTTAGGAAACACTTCTTCTGCTTCAACTTGTTCCAGGACAGTTGACTCTTCCGGTCTAGAACAACAGCTAGAACAACTATACTAAGTTTTGCCAAACAACATGCCATAAAACTAACAACGCACATACACAACCCAACAGAATTAACTAAAAACATGATCACTGCAATATTAACAATGCAAAATCTTTGTCAGGTATTTTCACTATCCAACAGTGCGCCCATCAGATCATTTACAACCAACATGGACATCCAACTACTGTCCATTAACAGTGATTACATCTTCATGTCTACAAAATGTGGAATCATTGAAGTATGGCTGAAGGGAAAGAGTGGCTGGCATGAGTTGCCTCGATCAAAGTTGGAGGTGGAAATGCCAAAGTCACGTCAATGGAATCTGATAGGCACGGAGAGATGCTCTATGATGGTTCATCGGACGGCAAGATCCAGGTCAGGTCATTCGAATGTAGTTACTGTGTCGTCTTTATCTTTACTTCGCAGCAACAAGTTGTATAGGGTCTTCAACGGTAGTGAGAGTATCGTCGCTTTGTAGCTTTCTTCTTCTTGTGTGATGATGAATAATACTTGGATAGCAATTTGAACCACGTAATCGCTGTCCAAATTCAATATTTCCACCCTATTCTATGTCTTGGGTTGCAGGAAATTTGAATATGAGATACAATCCAAATTGTTGAAAACACTTTGTTTCTAGGCAAAGATAACAAAGCACAACTTAGGGTTTGGGTGTGTTGTAAATGAAGAGAAAGGATTTGATGTTTCTAGCAATTGCACAGCACAATTTCGTGTCTTACGATTGAGAAAACGATCTCAATTTATAGAGAAACAATCAGGTATGAACAGTAGATGCGACTGTAGACTGAACAGGCACATCTGTTGCATTCATGCCTTCGCATGCCAGTGAAACGTTGCATCTTTTTGCCCTGTTTTGTTGCCTTGTGCGTTCGCATGAATCACTTCATGCGATCGCATAAACTCGACCAGTCGCATAAAAATCTCATGCGTTCGCATGAGAGGTTGCATGACCCAGACCCGACGCATGAGAATCTCATGCGTTCGCATGAGAGGTCGCATGATTCTCATGCGTTCGCATGACTCTCTTCCTGAGCTTGCATGGACCTAAAACCTTGAAAATCACTAACAATCCTCCCCCATTTTTGGGTTTTCTTTTGATTCACAAAATACCTTGTTTTAAGCAAAACACGCATAAGCGGAAATGTCACTACGGATTGAATTTCCGCATAGTGTAATCACGCATACAATATACCCGAATTGAAATGGTGTCACTAAGGATTGAACCAATCAATTCATTTGGGTACTTGACGGCGACACACGCATGTGTTACTTCACACACGCATGTAAGGTAGATGGTGCATATCTAGTTGTAGGGATTCTGAAGGGGAACTTTCAAAATTGATGAATTTGACACTTGTATAGCCGTGTCGCAAATGAAGCATCACATTCAAAGTTCAGCTAGGATCCTCGGATGGATTGGATTGTTTCCCAATGTCAAAATAGGGCCAATTATTTTTGATGTTGGTAAGGCTGACGAAGAGGCCAAACAAGCTCGCATTGGTTTCAGAATGGACAACACTTACAAGGTGCACGTGGGAATTGAGAAGGTGAATTTGGTGGATGATAAATTAAGAGAAAAACTTTAGTGCAATTGTGGATTCTCTGTTGTTTGCAAAATCTGCTGGTTTGACTTCAAAATGTGCTGGTTAGGACCTGAATTTGCAGTTGAAAAGTACGATAAATTTTATGATGCTTTCACTAAGAACCTTAAACATTGCATCCGAAAGAAGTTGCAGAAAAAGGGATGTGGAGTTCTTTACATGGTACGTAGATGTTGTTGATGCGTATGTTCTTAGCCAGCTCGAAAAGTACGAAGGAAAGAAACTTATTTCTGCTACTAAGGAAGGGTTGAAGTTGCATGAAACTGATGAGTTCTTCCAGAACAGTGATGTTTCTCGTGAGCTAGCTCCTCTCGGTCCTGATGATGGTGGAAGTTTTGTGCATGATTGGCGAATCTTTATTGAGTTTACTCATCACCAGGAGATCGTGGTAATTGATCATGAGATGCCCAAAGAAGTCTCATCCAACTGCCAAATTGGAGTTTTGTTGATGGTGCATATCATTGTTATGAGAGTTGGGCTTGTCAGCAAACAACAAACTCCTCATTTTATTCACTCGTCAGAACCGAAGACAATCACTACGCCATTCTGTTACTTTTGTGACAAACTTTGCCTAATGTCGCTGAAAGTCATGTCGTGTAAACTATATTACCCGACAAAAATAGAAGGGTATGCCGCTTATAAACTTTTACGCGACAAACAAAATATGTCGCTTTATTTGTTTTACGCGACAAAAGTTTAAGCGATGAACAAAAATACGTCGCGTAATTTATCTTACGCGACAAAAGTTAACGCGACAAACAAAATATGCCGCTTTATTTGTTTTACGCGATAAAGGTTTAAGCGATGAACCAAAATACGTAGCGTAATTTATCTTACGCGACATATTTTTATACGACGTCCGGAGTACGTCGCGTTAATGTTACTACGCGACATGGGGTTTACGCGACGCGTAAAAGGTGTCGCATGTAGGTACATAGGCGACAAATACAATGCGACATTTAAATTTTGTCGCATTATTGTTAAAACTGATAACCACCTATTGATAAATTTTTATATTGTAGTTTGAAATTTAAACGTTTTATTTGATGCGACTTGAGTAGGAAATGTGTGTCGCATAAACAAATGAAAAATAGAGTCTATCATGCGGAACAAGTTTGGTGGTTCTTTTGGTTTTTGAGAAAATTGATCTGATTTTAAGTATTTGACCATGCATAAGCCTATTTGTATAAGGTCTGGAAAAACGTACCTCAACTGAATATTTAAATATACATAATAACTTGGACTAAATAATCAATGTGTGGAAGTAGTTTTTCTTCTAGTTTAACCAATGATCCAAGTAAGTGCTGACCCCTAATTCTTGTGTTGAGCTTTAATTCATGTTCACCAGGTTTTAATGTTTTATGCCTTAGTTTATTTTTGTACTTTAAGTACCGAGTTTAGTTTTGGGCCTAAATTTTTTATTTCCGGCGCAATCCTTGTGACTAGAGCCTAAATTTGGTCAACACTATTTAAGAATCTTGTTGACCTAGGGTTTTTTTGTTTTCATTTTTTAAGGAGAGAAACAGCCGCTTTCTGAGCCAAGTTAGGCGACCTAGGATCTGAGCCAAGTGAGGCGACCGAAGACAGATGTTCGCTCCGACGAGTTTCAGCCGCTTTCGTTCATGTTCTTGGCAAGCCGGTGATGCGTGACGTTGAGCATAGTTGAAAGGGACACCTAGTGCACAAATTTTGCAAACCAGGGGCTTTGAGTAGGGTATCTATTCGCCTCGTCCATTAACCTCTACTCTTTCTTAGTTCCTCTAGGGTTTTAGGTTTCAATTTGCGAGTATTAATTGTCTCGATGTAGCTTGCGCTGAAACTGATATCGAATGTTACTTATGGATATACTGCTGCAGGATTTAGTGGTCACATGCCTTGTGCCGAGCTTGCAGACAATATTGTCCAATGTAAGGTTGTCAAAATCGAGTTTTTACCTTGACTCGTTTTGCCGAGGTAGAATCGAAACGCAAATTCGACTCGTAAAATCGCCGAATTTACCTTTTATTAAAATAATATTATATAATATCAAATATAACATCAGCCTATTTCTTTTTTTGATAAGCATCAGTCTATTTCTAAATATAAGAAATTGGCGATGTGAATGGTTAGATAAAACTTACAGCTGGGAGTAGTGAGCTTCAGAGTGCGGAAGCAAATATCATACAAACTTAGAACTAAATACAAGCAATTTGAAACACAGATAACGTCAACACTCAACATGATGAAAACATATACAACTTGAAAATCTATAGTACAAATCCAACTCAATGAAAAAACTCATACAACTCAAAAAATTAATCGAAACATTCACATAAAACATGATCACACACCTTGCAGGCAGTCACAGTGCTCATTCTCAAGCTCTTTCATGATAATATCTAACACCGAATCGATGAGCTCCGCACCCTCAGTATAATGTCCCTTGCCAGTTATTAGCGGCACCAGACTAGCCAAACACAAAGTTATCCGGCCCGAAGATCTGATGCTGTCCATGGTCCCAGGCTTGAGATACATGAGCACCGAGCGAGGAACGAACCTCCCGCCGCTAGCCTCGTTGTAATAAACATTCACATGCTTGAGTTGCAACTCTGAATCTGATGATGTCCATCGTCGATGTTGTGCCTTCTGTTCCTGTATTGTCTTTGTTTTTTAATCGCAGATGTTGTGACATTTTATCCTACGGTTTTGTATAATTAAATTTTTTTTAAGTAATGAGCTGAAACTTCACCGGCGCAGTCCAAATATTAAAAGACACTAAAACATAAAAACGGACATTTTTATCCGAGTTTAGCGATTTTACATGAGTTTACACGGTGTAAAATCGTTTTGAGGTCCAATTTTAGGAAAAAATGAGTTTAGCTCCGAGTTAACATGAAATGTACATGTAGAAACGTAAAATCGGACGATTTTACGATTTAAAACGCAATTTTGACAACCTAGGTCCAATGTGGTCGGAGGACATTGGAAACAGCTATTTCATTTGTGAATGCTAATGAAACCTGGAAGGCTGAAGTTATTTATTTGTGATATTTACAGGTAAAAGTTATTTCATCTTTGTATTGCAGAATTTTAATTGCTGGAATAACCTCCTAATTATTCACTAGTTTTAAACTCTCAGCTCGAGTCTCTTTTGCAGTTTATTTGTGCTTCTTGAAGGGCACAGTTTAAGAAGCTTTCCATATTGGAAAAGAGATAGTTGCTGAGGTTACCAAAATGAATTCAGATCCAGTGACACTCAAGATGGAGAAGGTCTTCCTCCCATGCTTTGTTAGAAAGTAAAGCTGACTTTGCTGGAGTTTTTCTGCCTGTCCCGTGACTGCCGTAACTCTTCAAGGGTCACGGGCCGTGTCTACCGCGACATCTAAGATCACGAGCCATGACCAGTTGTTGCAAAAGGCTCTGAGGTAAAATGCTATCGTGACTGCCGTAGCATCGACTGGTGTCACGAGTGGTTACGGGGGTGCAAGTCAGGAGGGAGTTCAAGTCGTTGCTAAAGTCTTTGTCCGTTGCTGAAGCTCTTAAGTTCATAGCTGAGGGATTCAAGCAAAGCCAATCAGAGGAAGCCACGTCATGGCAGGAATCTGCATTTGAAGATCAGTTAAGTTCTGGATGGTCAAGATTAGAAGTTAGCTGGCGTCATCCGACAGTCGTGGTTGAATCTGGGTGAAAACAGATGGGCGTATAAAGGTGAAGAAGAACAGTATCAGGGTTCATACTGCGTGATACGTATTCTCCTTCGGTCGACCTTCAAACGTGATCGATTTGAAGAATTGGCAGAGGGCTTTGACTCAGCAGCGTCCGGCGAGTAGTTCGGCGTTCGATCGAGTGAGGCGATGTGCGTTTGTATTGTAATCGGTCCGTTTCCAAGTACTATTCATCATCTTCTCCGGTCAATTTGGTGCGATTTCGGCCACCCATAGTGCATACGGGTCTCCGACAGTGAGCCAACTGGAATACCTCCTCACCTAGGGAGAACCAGTATAAAATCTGGTCGTTCTTTGTCCTTTCATTAAGGTCTCAATTTTAGGGCTTAATTAGACATTGAATTGAGCTAGGTTTATTGCTAGTAATCTGATTTGATTCTGGGAAATATGGTTACATATTTACTACAGTGGTATCGGAGCTTGTATTGATTGTTAGCTATTTCTCTACTTTGTGATTCTTGCTTGTGCCTATTGATACTCTTGCATTCTGGTTTTGTTTGTGAGGTACCATGGGGACTGGGAGAATCGAGATAGCGCCATTTGATGGCAAGATTGACTATCAAGTGTGGAGCATCAAGCTGAAGGCTCTACTAGCTCATCACAAAGTAGCAGTTGCTTTGGAGAAGGATGTTGGACTATGGACAGAGGATGAAAAGAAGAGGAAGAGGGACATTGAAGCTGATGCATACAATCTAATAATACTTAGTCTTAGTGACAATATTATCACGAAGATATGTACCCTCAAAACTCCTCTTTAAATGTGGGATAACCTGAAAACCCTGTTTGAAAATCAAATCACACCAAATCTGAGTTACTTAAAAGCTTCTTTATTTGCTTTTAAAATGGATCTAAATAAGTCTATTGATGATAACTTGGATGATTTCTTGAAGATGACTTTGATGTTGACTGGAACTGCTCATGCCTTAGATGATACTAGCACTATTATGATCTAAATGAATTCTATTCCTAATGCTTATCAAGTTGTAAAGGATGCTTTTCAATATACTGGAACTGTCCCCTCTTTTGATCAGTTTTGTACTGCCTCTAGGGAAATGGAACTTAAAGGTTCCAAGTCCAGGGCTGGGTCAGGATTGTTTGTTAAAACAAAGTCTGGCTAGTTTAATTCATATAAGGGTAAGTCACATGCTAGTAATGGTTCATCTGAAAACAAGCCCAAAACTGAACATAAAAAGGATGCTAAAAATGAGGGACCTCCAAGAAAATGCTATTATTGTGGTAAAGTTTGCCATTTTAGAAGAAACTGTCATAAGTTCCTTGCTAAGAATAAAACATAGGAAAATGAAACAAATCTTGCTGCTGTAAAGGACCAAAACAAAGATTCCCCTGTTGTTCTCAATGTAACTGATAAGCCCATAAGTGACCAATAGGTACTTGACTCTAGCTGCTCCTTCCACATGTGTCCTCATGAGTCATGGTTCCAAAACTACAAGTCTTGTAGTGGAGAGACTGTGTTCATGGGAAATGATAATGTGTGCAAGGTAAAGGGTCAAGGTTCAGTCACATTAGAGATGTCAAATGGTAAGATGGTCACTCTTACCAATGTGAGACATGTTCCTGATCTGAGGAGAAATTTAATTTCTCTTCGTGTTTTAGATGATATGGGATGTACTTATACTGTTAAAAGTTGTTCCATGAATGTGTTTAAATCAGATAAGCTTGTTTTGTGTGGCAAGAAAAATGGCAGTTTATATGACTTGGATGGTTGTTTCCTTGAAAAGGGTGTGCATAAGGCTAACATAGTTGATGCAGATAAAAAGTCCACAATAAGGTGGCATTTGAGGCTTGGGCATATGAGTCATAAAGGGTTAGTCATGTTGTTTAAGGCTGATATGTTTGGTAAGGAGAAAATCAGTGAACTTGATTTTTGTGAACCTTGTGTTTTAGCTAAACAACATAGGCTGAATTTTACTGCTGATATTCATGCTAGTAAAAATGTTTTAGACTACCTGCATGCTGATTTGTGGGGGCCTGATGCCCAGTTAACATATGGAGGAAACAAATATTTTTTAAGCATTGTTGATGACTATTCTAGAAGAGTTTGGACTTTCTTGCTTAAAACCAAAGATGAAGCATGTTGATGACTATTCTAGAAGAGTTTGGACTTTCTTGCTTAACGAATGGAAATTGTTAGAGGAAAATCAATGTAGTTCTAATGTGAAAACTCTTAGAACTGATAATGGTTTAGAGTTTTGTAATGCTGAGTTTGATAATTTCTGTAAAGAAAATGGTATACTTAGGCATAAAACAGTTAGATTAACTCCTCAACAAAATGGTGTTGCCGAAAGAACAAATAGAACTCTTCTTGAAAAGGTGAGATGCTTGTTGTTTACATCTGGGTTACCTAAGTCTTTTTGGGGAGAAGCTTTGTATACTGCTTGCTATTTCATTAACAGGAGTCCTAATAGAGCTTTGGAATTTAAATGCCCTATGGAACTGTGGAGTGGTAAGCCACCAGACCTGTCAGAGTTAAGGGTGTTTGGTTGTGCTCCTTATGCACACAACAAGGAGGGTAAGTTGGATCCTAGAGCCATTAAGTGTATGTTTTTAGGATACCATAAACAGTTGGGAACAAAAGGGTATAGATTATGGGATATGAGTGCTAAAGGGGTAAATTTTTTGGTAAGTAGAGATGTAACCTTTGATGAGGATAGTTTCCCTTGTAAGGATAAACCTGAGAACAGCCTTAAAAATTCCCCTGATGTAGCAGTTTCCCCTGTCCCTATAAATTTGAGCCCAACTCCCTCAAATCCTCTTGATGAACCTGCTATAGATCAAGTAGTGGAGCAAGCTCCTGAAAATCCTCATGAAGAACCATGTAATGAACCAGAAGGTGAACAAGGTAATGAAGATGACCACAATTAGGTGGAGGACCATCATGTTGAGAACCAGCAGAACTTGGAAGACTATCAGTTAGCTAGGGATAAAACTAAAAGGGAAGTTAGAAGACCTGTTAGATATGCTACTTATGCTGATCTAGTTCTATCTGCACTAGTTGCTACTCAAGACTTGAAGGGAGAATCAGAACCTCAAACCTATTTAGAGGCAATGACTTCAAGGAGGAAAGAAAAATGGCAAATTGCTATGGAAGATGAAATTAATTCCCTTAAGGTAAATAAAACTTGGTAGTTAATTCCTTTACCTAAATCTTAGAAAATTGTTGAGTGCAGGTGGATCTTCACATTAAAGGAAGGACTGACCAAGGAGGAACCTCTAAGGTATAAAGCCAGATTGGTGGCTAAGGGATACACACAAAGGGAAGGTATTGATTTTACTGAAATCGTTTCACCTGTAGTTAAGTTTAAAACGATTAGACTTATGCTATCTTTGGCTGCATGCTTGAACCTTGAAGTAGAGCAGCTAGATGTAAAAACTGCTTTTTTACATGGTGATTTAGATGAAAATATTTATATGAGACAACCTGAAGGATATGTTGATAAAAAATTCCCTGATCATGTGTGCTTCCTTAAGAGGTCTTTGTATGGTCTGAAACAAAGTCCCAGACTTTGGTATCAGAAGTTTGACAAATTTGTGTTAAGTCTTGGCTTTAAAAAAAGTAAGTATGATACTTGTTTCTATTTTGCATATGTTGATGGTCTACCTATATATCTGCAGCTATATGTTGATGATATGCTATTGATATGTAAATCCATGGATAAGATTGCTTTTGACATGAAGGACCTTGGGCATGCTAAAAGAATTTTGGGTATGATAATTGAAAGGGATAGAAACAATTTTTCACTTAAACTACACCAAAGGCCTTACTTAGAGAAATTAGTATCTAGGTTTGGTGACTGGAATTGTAAAACTGTTTCATTGCCTTTCCCTACACATTTTGATTTGAATAAATCTCAATGCCCTGTTACACAATCTGAGAAAGTTACGATGGAAAAGTTTCCTTATGCTAATGCCATTGGGTCCATAATGTATGCCATGATTAGCACTAGGCCTGACTTGTCCTATGCTATTTCAATCTTCAGTAGATACATGACTAATCCTAGTTATGAGCATTGGCTTGCTGTGAAATGGTTGATTTCATATATAGCTAGCACTTTGGATATTGAACTGTCATATTCTAAGAGATGTAATGAGCTTGAGTTGATTGGATATGTAGATGCTGATTTTGCTAGAGATAAGGATAGTAGGAAATCTACTTCTGCTTATTATTTTACATTTGCAAAGAATTGTATTTCATGGAAATCTGGTCTATAATCCATTGTTACTTTGTCAACAACTAAGTCTGAATATATGGCTATCTGTGATGCTTTTAAAGAAGGGATTTGGTTGCAAGGTTTAGTTAGAGAGGCTGAGTTGTCTAACAGTGTTGTTACTATTTTTTCAGACAGTCAATCTGCTATATACTTGTGTAAAATTCCTGTTTTTCATGATAGAACTAAGCACATAGATGTAAGATACCATTTTATTCGTTATAAAGTATGTGAAGGTGTTGTGAAGTTTCTAAAAATTAAAACTGAATCTAACCCATCTGACATGGGGACTAAGCCTGTAACAGTTAGTAAGTTCAAGCTATGCTTGGACTTGCTACATATTTCTTGAGTTGTTTGTGTTGCAGGTGTGGCAATGATCGGCGGGGAAAGTCTTGTATGCATATATGGGGTTGGGTTGGATTGGAGTGAAGGCCTAAAGCAGCTGGAGATGTCTGCTTTAGGTGGAGGATTGTTGGAAAGTAAAGCAGACTTTGCTGGAGTTTTTCTGCCTGTCCCGTGACTGTCGTAACTCTTCAGGGGTCATGGGCCGTGTCTGCCGCGACATTCGAGATCACGAGCCATGACCAGTTGCTGCAAAAGGCTCTGAGGTAAAATGCTATCGTGACTGTCGTAGCGTCGACTGGTGTCACGGGTGGTTACGGGGGTGCAAGTCAGGAGGGAGTTCAAGTCATTGCTAAAGTCTTCGTCCGTTGCTGAAGCTCTTAACTTCGTAGCTGAGGGATTCAAGCGGAGCCAATCAGCGGAAGCCACGTCATGGCAGGAATCCGCATTTGAAGATCAGTTAAGTTCGTTGTGGATGGACGGTCAAGATTAGGAGTTAGCTGGCGCCATCCGACGGTCGTGGTTGAATCTGGGCAATAACAGATGGGCGTATAAAGGTGAAAAAGAACAGTATTAGGGTTCATACTGCGCGATACGTATTCTCCTCCGTTCGACCTTCAAACATGATCGATTTGAAGAATTGGCAGAGGGCTTTGACTCAGCAACGTCCGGTGAGTAGTTCGGCGTTCGATCGAGTGAGGCGGTATGCATTTGTATTGTAATCGGTTTGTTTCCAGGTTCGGAAGATTCAAGGTTCGGCCTGTCCTTATACCGTCACTTGTACTCACTCGCATCCTAGCCATAGCAGCTCGTGTTTTGGAAAATATTCCAAATTGTAATCTTCAATTTGTATGTTTGTATGTAAACATGTAGATATGTAATGAATTGCCAGGTTCTGAATTGAATTATATTATTTAATGTGACAAAGACCCAAGTCTTATCAGTTATACACTCAAGATTTGGGACTTTTATGGGTCTGGCAGGAGGAAACATGACATTGTTTGTGCTTACATACTCACTTTTTTTTAAAGTTGTGCTATTCAAAATTCTTCATTCCACACACCGTTGCGTTTGTTACGAAATGTAGTTTCATAATATGCTGGCCAATTTTGTTTTCGATTTTTTAAATATTTTTTGCATTTTATAATGACAAAAAATGATAAAATCAATTTAAAAATCACAAATAAAAATATTTTTGCTTCAGTCCAACTTGAGTCGTTAAATTGCAACATATTCTAAAGATGTGTCGAGAAACTTTGTGAAAAAGATGATTTTTGGCCATTTTTATGCGAAGGACCTAGCGGCTATCGAAATTGCTCGACAGGGCCTGGTCGAGGACATAAGGCCCCGATGAGGACCCAGGGCCTCGAAAAGGACCCGATGAGGTCCTGGGCCCTGACGAGGACCTAGGCCTCGCCGAGGATTTCTCAACGAGGACACAGGGCCTCGACAAGGCCGCGACGAGGACCTAGGCCCTCGACAAAGCCCCGACAAGAACCCAGCGCCCGATGAAGAGTTCTCGACGAGGACCCAGGGCCTCGAGAAGGCCCCGACGAAGACCTAGGGCCCCGACGAGGATTTCTCGACAATTACCCAAGGCCTCGACAAGGCCCTGACAAGGACCTAGGTTTCGACAAGGATTTCTCGAAGAGAACCCAGTGCCCGACGAGGACCTAGGGCTTTGACACGGAACCATCGAGGATTTCTCGACATGGACCGTAGGCCCCTACGCGGATTTCTCGACAAGAACCCAGGGCCCGACGAGGATTTCTCGATGAGAACCCATGGCCTCGACAAGGCCCCGACGTGGATTTCTTGATGATGACCAAGGCCCTTGACAAGGCCCCGACGAGGGCCTAGGGCCCCGACGAGGATTTCTTAACAAGGACCCAGGGCCTCGACAAGGCCACGACGAGGACCTGGGGCCCCAACGAGGATTTCTTGACAATTACCTAGGGCCTGGACAAGACCCCGACGAGGTCTTAGGCCCAGACGACGACCTAGCCCCCGACGAGGATTTATCGACGAGAACCCAGGGCTCGATGAGGACCCGTGGCCTCGACATTGCCCCGTTGCCGATTTCTCGACGAGGACATAGGGCCCCGACGAGGATCCGGGGCCCCGACGAGGTTTTCAAGGCAAGGACCCAAGGCCTCGACATGGCCCGGAAGAGGACACGGGCCTCGATGAGGATTTCTTGAAGAGAACCCAGGGCCCGACAAGGATTTCTCGACGAGGACCCAGGGCCTCGACGTGGCCTCGTCGAGTATTTCCTGATGACGACCTAGGTCCCGACGAGGGTTTCTCGACAATTACCATAGGCCCGAGGAGGATTTCTGGACAATAACCCAGGGCCTCAACATTGCCCCGTTGACGATTTCTCGACGAGGACCTAGGCCCCGACGAGGCCCTGGATTCTTGCCTTGAAAAACTCATCGGGGCCTTAATCCTCGTCGGGGCCCCAACGAGTTTTTCAAGGCAAGGACCCAGGGCCTCGACATGGCCTCGACGAGGACCGAGGCCCCGACGAGGATTTCTCAAAGAGAACCCATGGCCCGACAAGGATTTCTCGACGAGGACCCAGGGCCTCGATGCGGCCTTGTCAAGGATTTCCTGACAACGACCTCGGCCCCAATGAGGATTTCTCGATGAGAACCCAGGCCCGACGAGGGTTTCTCGACAATTATCGTAGGCCCCAACGAGGAGCAAGGGCCCTGATGAGTTTTTCTAGGCAAGGTCTTGGTCCCATCGAGGATTTCCTGACGACGACCTAGGCCTCGAAGAGGATTTCTCGACGAGAACCCAGGGCCCGACAAGGGTTTCTCGACACTTATCGTAGGCCCCGACGAGAATTTCTCTAGGTCCTCGACAAGGCCCCTTCGTGGATTTCTCGACGAGGACCTAGGGAGCGATGAGTTTTTCTAGGCAAGGTCCCAGGTCCTCGACATGGCCCCGACGAGGATTTCACGACGAGGACCCAGGGCCTTGACAAGGACCGTAGGCCCCCATGAAGACCTAGGCCTTGACGATGATTTCTCGATGAGAACCCAGGGCCCTGACGAGGACCCAGGGCCTCGACAAGGCCCCGACGAGGACCTAGGCCCCAGACAAAGCCCCGACCAGAACCCAAGGCCCTACGAGGATTTCTCGACGAGAACCCAGGGCCCGACAAGGGTTTCTCGACAATTACCGTAGGCCTCGACAAGGCCCCTTCGTGGAT
Source organism: Rhodiola kirilowii (assembly GCA_033675215.1). Taxonomy (NCBI): domain Eukaryota; kingdom Viridiplantae; phylum Streptophyta; class Magnoliopsida; order Saxifragales; family Crassulaceae; genus Rhodiola; species Rhodiola kirilowii. Next base: position 32,600,260 of record CM066193.1, read on the forward strand.
TTCTCGACGAGGACCTAGGGCCCGATGAGTTTTTCTAGGCAAGGTCGCAGGTCCTCAACATGGCCCCGACGAGGATTTCTCGACGAGAACCCAGGGCCCGACGAGAATTTCTCAACGAGGACCCAGGGCCTCGACAAGGATCGTAGGCCCCGATGACGACCTAGGCCCCGATGATGATTTCTGGACGAGAACCCAGGGCCCTGACGAGGACCTAGGCTCCGACGAGGATTTCTCGACGAGGACCTAGGGCCCTGACAAGGCCCTGACAAGGCCCCGACGAGGGCCTATGCCCTCGACAAAGCCCCGACCAGAACCCAGGGCCCGACGAAGATTTCTCGACGAGGGCCCAGAGCTTCGACAAGGCCCCGGTGAGAACCTAGGGCCTCGATGAGGATGTCTCGACCATTACCCAAGGCCTCGACAAGGCCCCGACGAGGATTTCTCAAAGAGAACTTAGGGCTCGATGAGGATTTCTCGACGAGAGCTTGAAGAGTGTTTCACATGGTATGTAATATCAAAAACTTTAAAAATGGATAACTTTGTCATACGGTGTCCAAATGGGACGTTTTTTTTAATCGCATCAAAATTTAATTTACCATCCAGCTACATAGCCCTAGTCCACTAATTTCTCATAGAAAGGCCTTTTTCCATTTTAATTTGGCATTTTTAGGTTTTTGTACCAAACGTTGCAATGTTTCGGCTCTAATCTCTCTCACCCTCGTTGCATTCTTCACAAACCAAATATGTTGAACCCATCAAGACATGTTGAATTTCATTTCCCCCAACCCAATTTCATGTAATTTGATCGATTTGTCCAATCGTGTTCTATTCAAATATTATAAACTTGCAAAACTAACACATAAGAAAGGTTGCTACAGTGGCTTTCAATGACAATTGCAGATGGTTATTTTTAAACAAAAGGTCTCTGGTTCAAATCTTACCAAGCAACTTTTATTTACGTCTTATTTTTTTCATAGAAAATTTTACAATTGAAGACACGTGATGAACGTTATGACACATGTTTATGTTAGACTACTGGAAAGAGAGCATATGAACTTGACCTCCAAAGCATCAGGGGCTTACTTTGGACAATTCCACCGGCGCTTTTGAGTCATTCGATATGTTCTCTCCAATGTAGGCTTTTACGTTCATTCACTTATTTCTTTGGATACTATTATACTAGCCGTAACACATAGTCTATTAGCCTTGTTTGTTCACTACTTCGTTGTTGGGAAACATAAACACGTGTCTATCAATTCACCTATTTCCAAGCTACAAATCGTAAGCCAAAGTCCAACTGCTTTGAAAGTCGAAGTACATTTGGGGTCTTTTTCACACTTGTATTTTTCATTCATTCTCAGCACTTGTGTTTTCTCGCGAAAGTCTCTTCGTCCAAGTCCAAGTCCTCCGAAAATCGTACACTTGGGTCTTTTTCCAACATGCGTATGATTAAAGCTACGTGTGTTTTTCATTCATTCTCAACACGTGTTTTTTCTCATGAAAGTCTCTTCGTCCAAGTCCAAGTCCTCCGAAAATTGTACACTTGGGTCTTTTTCCAACATGCGTATGATCATAGGTACTTGTGTTTTTCATTCATTCTCAACACTTGTATTTTTTTACTCCGAAATTATTTTGGGTACTTGGTCATTTTTGCGAAAGGCATTCATGAACCCCATATGGGATTTTCGTAAAAGGAAAATTTAGATTTGTGTTAAGGTTTTGGCGAAGGACAAATCGAAGCGACATAGGGATGAATCTCAGTGGATCGTGGCAGCAAGGCCACTCTGCCACTTACAATACCCCGTCGCATGTTTAAGTCGTCTGCAAAGGATTCTACCCGCCGCCCCGAGGAAATTATATTTCAAAGTGGCCCGCTCAGCTTTTCTACCGATCGGTCTGGACCAACGACACGTGCCTTTGGGAACAAAAAGTCCTACTTGGGCTCGGCAATCAAGCGACAGGCACACGCGTCGCTTCTGGCCCGGATTCTGACTTAGAGGTGTTCAGTCTTAATCCAGTGCATGGTAGCTTCGCACCACTGGCTTTTCAACCAAGCGCGATGACCAATTGTGCGAATTAACGGTTCCTCTCGTACTAGGTTGAAATACCATTGCTACGCAGTCATCAGTAGGGTAACCTTTGATGTGGATAGTTTCCCTTGTAAGGATAAACCTGAGAACAGCCTTAAAAATTCCCCTGATGTAGCAGTTTCCCCTGTCCCTATAAATTTGAGCCCAACTCCCTCAAATCCTCTTGATGAACCTGCTATAGATCAAGTAGTGGAGCAAGCTCCTGAAAATCCTCATGAAGAACCATGTAATGAACCAGAAGGTGAACAAGGTAATGAAGATGACCACAATTAGGTGGAGGACCATCATGTTGAGAACCAGCAGAACTTGGAAGACTATCAGTTAGCTAGGGATAAAACTAAAAGGGAAGTTAGAAGACCTGTTAGATATGCTACTTATGCTGATCTAGTTCTATCTGCACTAGTTGCTACTCAAGACTTGAAGGGAGAATCAGAACCTCAAACCTATTTAGAGGCAATGACTTCAAGGAGGAAAGAAAAATGGCAAATTGCTATGGAAGATGAAATTAATTCCCTTAAGGTAAATAAAACTTGGTAGTTAATTCCTTTACCTAAATCTTAGAAAATTGTTGAGTGCAGGTGGATCTTCACATTAAAGGAAGGACTGACCAAGGAGGAACCTCTAAGGTATAAAGCCAGATTGGTGGCTAAGGGATACACACAAAGGGAAGGTATTGATTTTACTGAAATCGTTTCACCTGTAGTTAAGTTTAAAACGATTAGACTTATGCTATCTTTGGCTGCATGCTTGAACCTTGAAGTAGAGCAGCTAGATGTAAAAACTGCTTTTTTACATGGTGATTTAGATGAAAATATTTATATGAGACAACCTGAAGGATATGTTGATAAAAAATTCCCTGATCATGTGTGCTTCCTTAAGAGGTCTTTGTATGGTCTGAAACAAAGTCCCAGACTTTGGTATCAGAAGTTTGACAAATTTGTGTTAAGTCTTGGCTTTAAAAAAAGTAAGTATGATACTTGTTTCTATTTTGCATATGTTGATGGTCTACCTATATATCTGCAGCTATATGTTGATGATATGCTATTGATATGTAAATCCATGGATAAGATTGCTTTTGACATGAAGGACCTTGGGCATGCTAAAAGAATTTTGGGTATGATAATTGAAAGGGATAGAAACAATTTTTCACTTAAACTACACCAAAGGCCTTACTTAGAGAAATTAGTATCTAGGTTTGGTGACTGGAATTGTAAAACTGTTTCATTGCCTTTCCCTACACATTTTGATTTGAATAAATCTCAATGCCCTGTTACACAATCTGAGAAAGTTACGATGGAAAAGTTTCCTTATGCTAATGCCATTGGGTCCATAATGTATGCCATGATTAGCACTAGGCCTGACTTGTCCTATGCTATTTCAATCTTCAGTAGATACATGACTAATCCTAGTTATGAGCATTGGCTTGCTGTGAAATGGTTGATTTCATATATAGCTAGCACTTTGGATATTGAACTGTCATATTCTAAGAGATGTAATGAGCTTGAGTTGATTGGATATGTAGATGCTGATTTTGCTAGAGATAAGGATAGTAGGAAATCTACTTCTGCTTATTATTTTACATTTGCAAAGAATTGTATTTCATGGAAATCTGGTCTATAATCCATTGTTACTTTGTCAACAACTAAGTCTGAATATATGGCTATCTGTGATGCTTTTAAAGAAGGGATTTGGTTGCAAGGTTTAGTTAGAGAGGCTGAGTTGTCTAACAGTGTTGTTACTATTTTTTCAGACAGTCAATCTGCTATATACTTGTGTAAAATTCCTGTTTTTCATGATAGAACTAAGCACATAGATGTAAGATACCATTTTATTCGTTATAAAGTATGTGAAGGTGTTGTGAAGTTTCTAAAAATTAAAACTGAATCTAACCCATCTGACATGGGGACTAAGCCTGTAACAGTTAGTAAGTTCAAGCTATGCTTGGACTTGCTACATATTTCTTGAGTTGTTTGTGTTGCAGGTGTGGCAATGATCGGCGGGGAAAGTCTTGTATGCATTTATGGGGTTGGGTTGGATTGGAGTGAAGGCCTAAAGCAGCTGGAGATGTCTGCTTTAGGTGGAGGATTGTTGGAAAGTAAAGCAGACTTTGCTGGAGTTTTTCTGCCTGTCCCGTGACTGTCGTAACTCTTCAGGGGTCATGGGCCGTGTCTGCCGCGACATTCGAGATCACGAGCCATGACCAGTTGCTGCAAAAGGCTCTGAGGTAAAATGCTATCGTGACTGTCGTAGCGTCGACTGGTGTCACGGGTGGTTACGGGGGTGCAAGTCAGGAGGGAGTTCAAGTCATTGCTAAAGTCTTCGTCCGTTGCTGAAGCTCTTAACTTTGTAGCTGAGGGATTCAAGCGGAGCCAATCAGCGGAAGCCACGTCATGGCAGGAATCCGCATTTGAAGATCAGTTAAGTTCGTTGTGGATGGACGGTCAAGATTAGGAGTTAGCTGGCGCCATCCGACGGTCGTGGTTGAATCTGGGCAATAACAGATGGGCGTATAAAGGTGAAAAAGAACAGTATTAGGGTTCATACTGCGCGATACGTATTCTCCTCCGTTCGACCTTCAAACATGATCGATTTGAAGAATTGGCAGAGGGCTTTGACTCAGCAACGTCCGGTGAGTAGTTCGGCGTTCGATCGAGTGAGGCGGTATGCATTTGTATTGTAATCGGTTTGTTTCCAGGTTCGGAAGATTCAAGGTTCGGCCTGTCCTTATACCGTCACTTGTACTCACTCGCATCCTAGCCATAGCAGCTCGTGTTTTGGAAAATATTCCAAATTGTAATCTTCAATTTGTATGTTTGTATGTAAACATGTAGATATGTAATGAATTGCCAGGTTCTGAATTGAATTATATTATTTAATGTGACAAAGACCCAAGTCTTATCAGTTATACACTCAAGATTTGGGACTTTTATGGGTCTGGCAGGAGGAAACATGACATTGTTTGTGCTTACATACTCACTTTTTTTTGAAGTTGTGCTATTCAAAATTCTGCATTCCACACACCGTTGCGTTTGTTACGAAATGTAGTTTCATAATATGCTGGCTAATTTTGTTTTCGATTTTTTTAAATATTTTTTGCATTTTATAATGACAAAAAATGATAAAATCAATTTAAAAATCACAAATAAAAATATTTTTGCTTCAGTCCAACTTGAGTCGTTAAATTGCAACATATTCTAAAGATGTGTCGAGAAACTTTGTGAAAAAGATGATTCTTGGCCATTTTTCTGCGAAGGACCTAGCGGCTATCGAAATTGCTCGACAGGGCCTGGTCGAGGACATAAGGCCCCGATGAGGACCCAGGGCCTCGAAAAGGACCCGATGAGGTCCTGGGCCCTGACGAGGACCTAGGCCTCGCCGAGGATTTCTCAACGAGGACACAGGGCCTCGACAAGGCCGCGACGAGGACCTAGGCCCTCGATAAAGCCCCGACAAGAACCCAGCGCCCGATGAAGAGTTCTCGAAGAGGACCCAGGGCCTCGAGAAGGCCCCGACGAAGACCTAGGGCCCCGACGAGGATTTCTCGACAATTACCCAAGGCCTCGACAAGGCCCTGACAAGGACCTAGGTTTCGACAAGGATTTCTCGAAGAGAACCCAGTGCCCGACGAGGACCTAGGGCTTTGACACGGAACCATCGAGGATTTCTCGACATGGACCGTAGGCCCCTACGCGGATTTCTCGACAAGGACCCAGGGCCCGACGAGGATTTCTCGATGAGAACCCATGGCCTCGACAAGGCCCCGACGTGGATTTCTTGATGATGACCAAGGCCTTTGACAAGGCCCCGACGAGGGCCTAGGGCCCCGACGAGGATTTCTTAACGAGGACCCAGGGCCTCGACAAGGCCACGACGAGGACCTGGGGCCCCGACGAGGATTTCTTGACAATTACCTAGGGCCTGGACAAGACCCCGACGAGGTCTTAGGCCCAGACGACGACCTAGCCCCCGACGAGGATTTATCGACGAGAACCCAGGGCTCGACGAGGACATAGGGCCCCGACGAGGATCCGGGGCCCCGACGAGGTTTTCAAGGCAAGGACCCAAGGCCTCGACATGGCCCGGAAGAGGACACGGGCCTCGATGAGGATTTCTTGAAGAGAACCCAGGGCTCGACAAGGATTTCTCGACGAGGACCCAGGGCCTCGACGTGGCCTCGTCGAGTATTTCCTGATGACGACCTAGGTCCCGACGAGGGTTTCTCGACAATTACCATAGGCCCGACGAGGATTTCTCGACAATAACCCAGGGCCTCAACATTGCCCCGTTGACGATTTCTCGACGAGGACCTAGGCCCCGACGAGGCCCTGGATTCTTGCCTTGAAAAACTCATCGGGGCCTTAATCCTCGTCGGGGCCCCAACGAGTTTTTCAAGGCAAGGACCCAGGGCCTCGACATGGCCTCGACGAGGACCGAGGCCCCGACGAGGATTTCTCAAAGAGAACCCATGGCCCGACAAGGATTTCTCGACGAGGACCCAGGGCCTCGATGCGGCCTTGTCAAGGATTTCCTGACAACGACCTCGGCCCCAATGAGGATTTCTCGATGAGAACCCAGGGCCCGACGAGGGTTTCTCGACAATTATCGTAGGCCCCAACGAGGAGCAAGGGCCCTGATGAGTTTTTCTAGGCAAGGTCTTGGT
>CM066193.1:34664000-34669000 GCA_033675215.1 Rhodiola kirilowii
CCGAACGATTCGCCCGATGCATTTCATAGGAAGCTCGAGCAAGCTCAAGCATACTACAAAAGGCACCGATTGTTGCGCCCGATGTCTTGCATAGGAAGCTCGAGCTCCGCTCAAAGCCCACACAAGCACACCGAACGCTGCGCCCGATGCCTTGCATAGGAAGCTCGAGCTCCGCTCAAAGCCCACACAAGCACACCGAACGATGCGCCCGATGCATTTCATAGGAAGCTCGAGCAAGCTCAAGCATACTACAAAAGGCACCGGTTGTTGCGCCCGATGCCTTGCATAGGAAGCTTGAGCTCCGCTCAAAGCCCACACAAGCACACCGAACGCTGCGCCCGATGCCTTGCATAGGAAGCTCGAGCTCCGCTCAAAGCCCACACAAGCACACCGAACGATGCGCCCGATGCCTTGCATAGGAAGCTCGAGCTCCGCTCAAAGCCCACACAAGCACACCGAACGCTGCGCCCGATGCCTTGCATAGGAAGCTCGAGCTCCGCTCAAAGCCCACACAAGCACACCGAACGCTGCGCCCGATGCCTTGCATAGGAAGCTCGAGCTCCGCTCAAAGCCCACACAAGCACACCGAACGCTGCGCCCGATGCCTTGCATAGGAAGCTCGAGCTCCGCTCAAAGCCCACACAAGCACACCGAACGCTGCGCCCGATGCGTTTTCGAAGAAGCGTAAGCAAGCTCAAGCTTCTTCGAAAAGGCACCGGGCGCATGCCCTGACGCCTTGCATAGGAAGCTTGAGCTCCGCTCAAGCCCACACAAGCGCGCCGGACAACTAGCCAGTCGAAAGTCCAATCCCCAAATTATGACTTCAAAATGCGCATTCATTTTCAATTCCCCAAGCAGTTCGAATCCAATCTTCTACTTTGCCCGAGTCTTATCCGAAGAAATTACGATTTTCCATCAAAACCCAGGGACCAATGAAAATTTTTGGCTACTTGGTCGACGCCCCGATCCCGAAAGTGACTTTCAAAAGACATAACAGCCTACTTGACCGACACTTCACAAGGAGACCCGGTCGCACATCTCCGGTCGCTAAAGCATTTGGTAAGCCCGAGTTCAACATGGCACATGGACACCCACTGCCCATGAAATCCGACTATTGCCATGTCTCCCTCGACCGTACTACTTTGCCCAGGTCTCTTCGATGTACTTGTCCTTACCACTTGGATGTGGCAAAAGGCGTCCATGTGAAGTTTATTGCTGCCATGAAATCCTAGAGTCAAATGCGGCCCTGCATCGATCAAACCAACCAATAGGGACACCGAAGGGACCACAAGCCGAGAATTCTCAGAACGGACCAACACGTCCCAGTATGTCCGACTTTCATCATAGGAGTGCACCGACGAAATAATTGTGTTAGGGCCAATTTATAAGGATTCTCGACTTGCGACTTGCATGGTAGGGGGTAGCAAAACCCATGCAAGCTTTTCCGAAATTTTCATTTTTGGACCCTCGACTGACCTCTTGATGAGTTCCCGTATAGCATCCCCGGAGATGATCTTAGCATCCCAGAAGATTACTTCAATAGAGTGCCGGTGGAGCCACTCAATAATCAAGGACCTGCCCAGATAAGGGACCAACCGAGGCCACTGAGGCGCCCAGACAAGGATCCGGGCGAGGAACGGGCACCAGCGCCTAAGCGAGCAAGGCAAGAGCCCGGGAGTTCAAGCGAGGCACCTATTCATCTTGAAATGATGCGACTTGCCCGAGACATGTCCGAAGAATCCCACCAAGTGACCAAGATGGCCAAGTTCGATGCACCAGTCGAAGAGGTGCGAGTCAGCCGAACGGACACCAATAAGGGACCCGACTGCTCTCCCAAGCACCCGCACACAAAAGCACCATGGCCAGATGAAGACGGCCGAGGCCTTAGCGAAGTTACGCCTCTCCCAGGCCTAAGCAAGGCGCCGGTTCATGAAACGGTACCATTAATGGAGGTTCGTGTTCCTTGGGACATCCGTATATATCATGGAGAGACGCGAGGACTTAGGGAGGATGAACCCGAGGCGCAGCATTCAATACCGAAAACGGTTACGGCCGCCTCCGAGAATTGCGGAGCAGTTAAGGCCGCGTCCGAGATTTCCGCAACGGTCACAAGGGCCGAAGAGGCGCGACTCCAGGGACACGCCCACTCGGCCAGGGCCCTATAAATACCAGGGCCATCCGCACTTTTCATTTATGCAAGCTTTCACTTAGAGACCTTTTGGCATCCTTTCTTTATTTACGCTTCCGCAACGTTTGTATTGTTTAGAGATTCGATTCAACGTCATTTTGACGAGACTTTGCCAAAGGGCCTTGTATTTCGACGATTCCTCGACTTTTGAGGGTCATTTCGAGTAAATTAGCTATCTTTTCCCACCTCTGGTCGATCCAACTTACTTGGTAGAGGATTTGGGCAATTTTAGTTTTTCGGGTCTCTAACATATTGGTATCAGAGGAAATTCGATCTAGCAACAATGCCGACGAGGAGCAAGACTGCATCGGACAAATCGTCCAGAGATTTGGAGATCTCGCTCCCAAGTGAAGAAGAAAGCAACACCCAGAAGACTGACTTGGAGTCTTACAAAGTCGAGAACGACAAGCGTCAGGCCATGCTTGAGTCGAAGATTGACGCAGAGTTCAGCGACATTAAAGCAGCGTTGCAAGCGCTCCTACAAAAGGCGACGCCAATACAACCTGCTAGTTCTGCCCAAGAGAAGGGCCATGGAAACCTTGGTGATAATTCACAAGGTAACGTTCAACAAGTCCTTGACGATGATGTTCCGCAAGGCAACCTTCTCGGTGCTAAAGCCCGAGGTAAGGCGAAGATAGGCGAGCCAAGTAAGCCGCCTCAGGAGTCTGGAACCCGGCACGCAGAAGTCGAGGATTGGGTTTCCAGCGACGATGAAGGGGACGTTCGAGGGAGAGCACCTGCGCTAAATGTTGCGAAGTATGCACGCCAGGGAAATCATGTGCGCATGACTGGGTACGCAAGGCCTCCGCCCGTCGAAGACCCAATTGATAGAGTGGAGCGAATGGAGCGTGGTGAACCAGCCCATCGTCCACAAGCATTCCGGGGGACTAACCATCTTGCCGAGGATGAGTATGATGATTTCAGGGGCCCGTTTAAAGGAGATTACCCAATGCGAGGCGACCCAAGAATGAGGCGACTCGAGATGCCAATATTCTGTGGCACCGACGTCGATGAATGGCTTTTCAAAGCCGAGAGGTATTTTTATGTTAATGGCCTATTTGGCCAAGATAAACTTATCGCAGCAACTATGTGTCTTGAAGGGAAGGCGTTCAAGTGGTATTGCTGGTATTGCAAGATGCAACCAGTCCATACATGGGCGCAACTCAAGGCAGCAATGATAACCAGATATCGTGGGTCGGATTGCCAAGACGTCCACGAAAGGTTTATCTCACTTGTGCAGACCAAGTCCGTGTTGGAATACCAGGAGCAGTTTGAAGAACTCGCTGGTGCAATTGAAGGCATCTCCGAGAAAGCACTCATGGCCAACTTTATGAAGGGACTAAAGTCAGATATCCGCACATCAGTAAGAATTCAACAGCCGGGGAACTTGAACCAGGCGATGACTTTGGCACAGTTGGTTGAAGAAAAGGAAGGCGGCAAGTACAATCGAGGGACATCGTTCCATTCGAGGCCAGCCAACCCGAGCAACACATTCAATCAAAGGAATGGAGCACCAGAAAGGCGACCATTCCATGGGGACCAACAGCAGCGAGGTCCACCAGTTAGGCAACTTGAGCAGCAGCAAAAGCGCGCACCCGAAATTGAGCAAAGGGACAGGCGATTAAGCGGCAAGTGCTACAAATGTGGGGATTTATGGGGTCCAACACATAGATGCGCTGAGAGAACCTTGAGGAACATTGAGGCATTTGAGGAGGAACACGGTAAGGCCGAGGAAGCCGACGTGACGCTCAATACTTTGACTGAGAACTCGTCAAACAAATGCATGCATCTCAAAGGGAAAATTGGCAACCGCGAGGTATCCGTCTTAGTGGATTCTGGTGCAACGCATAATTTTATTTCAAATAAAATAGTCCAGGAAGAGGGACTTAGCATTGCTGCAAGGGGAGCATCCAAAGTGATACTAGCCAACGGAGTCACCGAAGACAGCCCTGGTATCTGCGAAGGCGTGGGGTTACCCTTGCCCACCCATCAATTCAAGGCAGACTCGAGCAACACACCAGGCTACGTAGTCGAGGCGGATTTCAAGCCAATCACGCTGAGCAACACAGATGCCATATTGGGAGTAAAATGGCTGCGTACATTAGGCAATATAGTATTCAACTTTGAGACACTCACAATGGAGTTTGAAGATAGGGGCAGGATCATCAAATTTGTAGGACAAATTGAAGAGGAGCCACCTGACGACCTTGAGGACAAGGTCTATCTTTGGGAGGCCGGTCCTGATGAGTTCCCGTATAGCATCCCCGGAGATGATCTTAGCATCCCAGAAGATTACTTCAATAGAGTGCCGGTGGAGCCACTCAATAATCAAGGACCTGCCCAGATAAGGGACCAACCGAGGCCACTGAGGCGCCCAGACAAGGATCCGGGCGAGGAACGGGCACCAGCACCTAAGCGAGCAAGGCAAGAGCCCGGGAGTTCAAGCGAGGCACCTATTCATCTTGAAATGATGCGACTTGCCCGAGACATGTCCGAAGAATCCCACCAAGTGACCAAGATGGCCAAGTTCGATGCACCAGTCGAAGAGGTGCGAGTCAGCCGAACGGACACCAATAAGGGACCCGACTGCTCGCCCAAGCACCCGCACACAAAAGCACCATGGCCAGATGAAGACGGCCGAGGCCTTAGCGAAGTTACGCCTCTCCCAGGCCTAAGCAAGGCGCCGGTTCATGAAACGGTACCATTAATGGAGGTTCGTGTTCCTTGGGACATCCGTATATATCATGGAGGGACGCGAGGACTTAGGGAGGATGAACCCGAGGCGCAGCATTCAATACCGAAAATGGTTACG
>CM066193.1:34679000-34686500 GCA_033675215.1 Rhodiola kirilowii
GCCTTGCATAGGAAGCTCGAGCTCCGCTCAAAGCCCACACAAGCACACCGAACGATTCGCCCGATGCATTTCATAGGAAGCTCGAGCAAGCTCAAGCACACTACAAAAGGCACCGGTTGTTGCGCCCGATGTCTTGCATAGGAAGCTCGAGCTCCGCTCAAAGCCCACACAAGCACACCGAACGCTGCGCCCGATGCCTTGCATAGGAAGCTCGAGCTCCGCTCAAAGCCCACACAAGCACACCGAACGATGCGCCCGATGCATTTCATAGGAAGCTCGAGCAAGCTCAAGCATACTACAAAAGGCACCGGTTGTTGCGCCCGATGCCTTGCATAGGAAGCTTGAGCTCCGCTCAAAGCCCACACAAGCACACCGAACGCTGCGCCCGATGCCTTGCATAGGAAGCTCGAGCTCCGCTCAAAGCCCACACAAGCACACCGAACGATGCGCCCGATGCCTTGCATAGGAAGCTCGAGCTCCGCTCAAAGCCCACACTAGCACACCGAACGCTGCGCCCGATGCCTTGCATAGGAAGCTCGAGCTCCGCTCAAAGCCCACACAAGCACACCGAATGCTGCGCCCGATGCCTTGCATAGGAAGCTCGAGCTCCGCTCAAAGCCCACACAAGCACACCGAACGCTGCGCCCGATGCCTTGCATAGGAAGCTCGAGCTCCGCTCAAAGCCCACACAAGCACACCGAACGCTGCGCCCGATGCGTTTTCGAAGAAGCGTAAGCAAGCTCAAGCTTCTTCGAAAAGGCACCGGGCGCATGCCCTGACGCCTTGCATAGGAAGCTTGAGCTCCGCTCAAGCCCACACAAGCGCGCCGGACAACTAGCCAGTCGAAAGTCCAATCCCCAAATTATGACTTCAAAATGCGCATTCATTTTCAATTCCCCAAGCAGTTCGAATCCAATCTTCTACTTTGCCCGAGTCTTATCCGAAGAAATTACGATTTTCCATCAAAACCCAGGGACCAATGAAAATTTTTGGCTACTTGGTCGACGCCCCGATCCCGAAAGTGACTTTCGAAAGACATAACAGCCTACTTGACCGACACTTCACAAGGAGACCCGGTCGCACATCTCCGGTCGCTAAAGCATTTGGTAAGCCCGAGTTCAACATGGCACATGGACACCCACTGCCCATGAAATCCGACTATTGCCATGTCTCCCTCGACCGTACTACTTTGCCCAGGTCTCTTCGATGTACTTGTCCTTACCACTTGGATGTGGCAAAAGGCGTCCATGTGAAGTTTATTGCTGCCATGAAATCCTAGAGTCAAATGCGGCCCTGCATCGATCAAACCAACCAATAGGGACACCGAAGGGACCACAAGCCGAGAATTCTCAGAACGGACCAACACGTCCCAGTATGTCCGACTTTCGTCATAGGAGTGCACCGACGAAATAATTGTGTTAGGGCCAATTTATAAGGATTCTCGACTTGCGACTTGCATGGTAGGGGGTAGCAAAACCCATGCAAGCTTTTCCGAAATTTTCATTTTTGGACCCTCGACTGACCTCTTGATGAGTTCTCGCATGAAGCCCTTGGAAATTCCAAGGAAAGACAAGCCAAGGAGCCGGAGAATCCGCCCATTAAACCAAGAAAAGGCCAGGTACAAGGTTTCAGGAAAGAAGCCAGCACGACCGAGGCACCCATTCGACTCGAAGCGATGCGACTCGCCCGAGACATGTGCGAAGAATCCCACCAAGTGACCAAGATGGCCAAGTTCGATGCACCAGTCGAAGAGGTGCGAGTCAGCCGAACGGACACCAATAAGGGACCCGACTGCTCGCCCAAGCATCCGCACACAAAGGCACCATGGCCAGATGAAGACGGCCGAGGCCTTAGCGAAGTTACGCCTCTCCCAGGCCTAAGCAAGGCGCCGGTTCATGAAACGGTACCAATAATGGAGGTTCGTGTTCCTTGGGACATCCGTATATATCATGGAGGGACGCGAGGACTTAGGGAGGATGAACCCGAGGCGCAGCATTCAATACCGAAAACGGTTACGGCCGCCTCCGAGAATTGCGGAGCAGTTAAGGCCGCGTCCGAGATTTCCGCAACGGTCACAAGGGCCGAAGAGGCGCGACTCCAGGGACACGCCCACTCGGCCAGGGCCCTATAAATACCAGGGCCATCCGCACCTTTCATTTATGCAAGCTTTCACTTAGAGACCTTTTGGCATCCTTTCTTTTATTTACGCTTCCGCAACGTTTGTATTGTTTAGAGATTCGATTCAACGTCATTTTGACGAGACTTTGCCAAAGGGCCTTGTATTTCGACGATTCCTCGACTTTTGAGGGTCATTTCGAGTAAATTAGCTATCTTTTCCCACCTCTGGTCGATCCAACTTACTTGGTAGAGGATTTGGGCAATTTTAGTTTTTCGGGTCTCTAACATATTGGTATCAGAGCAAATTCGATCTAGCAACAATGCCGACGAGGAGCAAGACTGCATCGGACAAATCGTCCAGAGATTTGGAGATCTCGCTCCCAAGTGAAGAAGAAAGCAACACCCAGAAGACTGACTTGGAGTCTTACAAAGTCGAGAACGACAAGCGTCAGGCCATGCTTGAGTCGAAGATTGACGCAGAGTTCAGCGACATTAAAGCAGCGTTGCAAGCGCTCCTACAAAAGGCGACGCCAATACAACCTGCTAGTTCTGCCCAAGAGAAGGGCCATGGAAACCTTGGTGATAATTCACAAGGTAACGTTCAACATGTCCTTGACGATGATGTTCCGCAAGGCAACCTTCTCGGTGCTAAAGCCCGAGGTAAGGCGAAGATAGGCGAGCCAAGTAAGCCGCCTCAGGAGTCTGGAACCCGGCACGCAGAAGTCGAGGATTGGGTTTCCAGCGACGATGAAGGGGACGTTCGAGGGAGAGCACCTGCGCTAAATGTTGCAAAGTATGCACGCCAGGGAAATCATGTGCGCATGACTGGGTACGCAAGGCCTCCGCCCGTCGAAGACCCAATTGATAGAGTGGAGCGAATGGAGCGTGGTGAACCAGCCCATCGTCCACAAGCATTCCGGGGGACTAACCATCTTGCCGAGGATGAGTATGATGATTTCAGGGGCCCGTTTAAAGGAGATTACCCAATGCGAGGCGACCCAAGAATGAGGCGACTCGAGATGCCAATATTCTGTGGCACCGACGTCGATGAATGGCTTTTCAAAGCCGAGAGGTATTTTTATGTTAATGGCCTATTTGGCCAAGATAAACTTATCGCAGCAACTATGTGTCTTGAAGGGAAGGCGTTCAAGTGGTATTGCTGGTATTGCAAGATGCAACCAGTCCATACATGGGCGCAACTCAAGGCAGCAATGATAACCAGATATCATGGGTCGGATTGCCAAGACGTCCACGAAAGGTTTTTCTCACTTGTGCAGACCAAGTCCGTGTTGGAATACCAGGAGCAGTTTGAAGAACTCGCTGGTGCAATTGAAGGCATCTCCGAGAAAGCACTCATGGCCAACTTTATGAAGGGACTAAAGTCAGATATCCGCACATCAGTAAGAATTCAACAGCCGGGGAACTTGCACCAGGCGATGACTTTGGCACAGTTGGTTGAAGAAAAGGAAGGCGGCAAGTACAATCGAGGGACATCGTTCCATTCGAGGCCAGCCAACCCGAGCAACACATTCAATCAAAGGAATGGAGCACCAGAAAGGCGACCATTCCATGGGGACCAATAGCAGCGAGGTCCACCAGTTAGGCAACTTGAGCAGCAGCAAAAGCGCGCACCCGAAATTGAGCAAAGGGACAGGCGACCAAGCGGCAAGTGCTACAAATGTGGGGATTTATGGGGTCCAACACATAGATGCGCTGAGAGAACCTTGAGGAATATTGAGGCATTTGAGGAGGAACACGGTAAGGCCGAGGAAGCCGACGTGACGCTCAAAACTTTGACTGAGAACTCGTCAAACAAATGCATGCATCTCAAAGGGAAAATTGGCAACCGCGAGGTATCCGTCTTAGTTGATTCTGGTGCAACGCATAATTTTATTTCAAATAAAATAGTCCAGGAAGAGGGACTTAGCATTGCTGCAAGGGGAGCATCCAAAGTGATACTAGCCAACGGAGTCACCGAAGACAGCCCTGGTATCTGCGAAGGCGTGGGGTTAACCTTGCCCACCCATCAATTCAAGGCAGACTCGAGCAACACACCAGGCTACGTAGTCGAGGCGGATTTCAAGCCAATCACGCTGAGCAACACAGATGCCATATTGGGAGTAAAATGGCTGCGTACATTAGGCAATATAGTATTCAACTTTGAGACACTCACAATGGAGTTTGAAGATAGGGGCAGGATCATCAAATTTGTAGGACAAATTGAAGAGGAGCCACCTGACGACCTTGAGGACAAGGTCTATCTTTGGGAGGCCGGTCCTGATGAGTTCTCGCATGAAGCCCTTGGAAATTCCAAGGAAAGACAAGCCAAGGAGCCGGAGAATCCGCCCATTAAACCAAGAAAAGGCCAGGTACAAGGTTTCAGGAAAGAAGCCAGCACGACCGAGGCACCCATTCGACTCGAAGCGATGCGACTCGCCCGAGACATGTGCGAAGAATCCCACCATGTGACCAAGATGGCCAAGTTCGATGCACCAGTCGAAGAGGTGCGAGTCAGCCGAACGGACACCAATAAGGGACCCGACTGCTCGCCCAAGCATCCGCACACAAAGGCACCATGGCCAGATGAAGACGGCCGAGGCCTTAGCGAAGTTACGCCTCTCCCAGGCCTAAGCAAGGCGCCGGTTCATGAAACGGTACCAATAATGGAGGTTCGTGTTCCTTGGGACATCCGTATATATCATGGAGGGACGCGAGGACTTAGGGAGGATGAACCCGAGGCGCAGCATTCAATACCGAAAACGGTTACGGCCGCCTCCGAGAATTGCGGAGCAGTTAAGGCCGCGTCCGAGATTTCCGCAACGGTCACAAGGGCCGAAGAGGCGCGACTCCAGGGACACGCCCACTCGGCCAGGGCCCTATAAATACCAGGGCCATCCGCACCTTTCATTTATGCAAGCTTTCACTTAGAGACCTTTTGGCATCCTTTCTTTTATTTACGCTTCCGCAACGTTTGTATTGTTTAGAGATTCGATTCAACGTCATTTTGACGAGACTTTGCCAAAGGGCCTTGTATTTCGACGATTCCTCGACTTTTGAGGGTCATTTCGAGTAAATTAGCTATCTTTTCCCACCTCTGGTCGATCCAACTTACTTGGTAGAGGATTTGGGCAATTTTAGTTTTTCGGGTCTCTAACACCTCTACCCCCTAAAGAGCCAATGGGACTTTTCTGGGTCTGGCAGGAGGAAACATGACATTGTCTGTGCTTACATACTCACTTTTTTTTAAGTTGTGCTACTCCAAATTCTGAATTCCACACATCGTTGCGTTTGTTATGAAATGTAGTTTCATAATATGTAGGCCAATTTCGTTTTCGATGTTTTTTTGTATTTTTTTTGTATTTTATAATGATAAAATACGAGAAAATCTATTTAAAAAACCAAAAAAAATATTTTTGCTCCAATACAGCTTGAGTAGTTAAATTAACACATCTTCTAAAGATGTGTCGAGAAACTTTTTGAAAAATATAATTTTTGCCCATTTTTCTGGAAGGACCTAGCGGCGATCGAAATTGCTCGACAGGGACCCGAGGCCCCGACGAGCACCGAGGCCCCGACGAGCACCGAGGCCGCGCCGAGGACCGAGGCCCCGACGAGGACCGAGGCCCCGACGAGCACCGAGGCCCCGACGAGCACCGAGGCCCCGACGAGCACCGAGGCCGCGCCGAGGACCGAGGCCGCGCCGAGGACCGAGGCCGCGCGGAGGACCGAGGCCCCGACGAGGACCGAGGCCGCGCGGAGGACCGAGGCCCCGGCGAGGACCGAGGCCCCGGCGAGGACCGAGGCCCCGGCGAGGACCGAGGCCCTGGCGAGAACCGAGGCCCCGGCGAGGACCGAGGCCCCGACGAGGACCGAGACCCCGACGAGGACCGAGGCCCCGACGAGGACCGAGGCCCCGACGAGGACCGAGGCCCCGACGAGGACCGAGGCCCCGACGAGGACCGAGGCCCCGACGAGCACCGAGGCCCCGACGAGCACCGAGGCCCCGACGAGCACCGAGGCCCCGACGAGGACCGAGGCCCCGCCGAGGACCGAGGCCCCGACGAGCACCGAGGCCCCGGCGAGGACCGAGGCCCCGACGAGCACCGAGGCCCCGGCGAGGACCGAGGCCCCGGCGAGGACCGAGGCCCCGGCGAGAACCGAGGCCCCGGCGAGGACCGAGGCCCCGGCGAGGACCGAGGCCCCGGCGAGGACCGAGGCCCCGGCGAGGACCGAGGCCCCGACGAGGACCGAGGCCCCGACAAGGACCGAGGCCCCGACGAGGACCGAGGCCCCGACGAGGTATTCTCGACGAGGACCCAGCGCCTCGACAAGGCCCCGACGAGGATTTCTCGGCAAGGACCATGGGCCCCGACGAGCACCGAGGCCCCGTCGAGGACCGAGGCCCCGGCGAGGACCGAGGCCCCGACGAGGACCGAGGCTCCGCCGAGGACTGAGGCCCCGCCGAGGACCGAGGCCCCGGCGAGGACCGAGGCCCCGACGAGCACCGTGGCCCCGACGAGCACCGAGGCCCCGACGAGCACCGAGGCCCCGACGAGCACCGAGGCCCCGCCGAGGACCGAGGCCCCGACGAGCACCGAGGCCCCGGCGAGGACCGAGGCCCCGGCGAGGACCGAGGCCCCGACGAGGACCGAGGCCCCGACGAGGACCGAGGCCCCGACGAGGTATTCTCGACGAGGACCCAGCGCCTCGACAAGGCCTCGACGAGAACAAAGGCCCCGACGAGGATTTCTCGGCAAGGACCAAGGGCCCCGACGAGAACCCAGGCCCCAACGAGGATTACTCGACGAGGACCCAGGGCCCGACGAGGATTTCTTGACGAGGACCCATGGGATTTGCAAGGCCCCGACGATGTGCAAGGCCCCGACGATGACCTAGGGCCCCGACGAGGATTTCTCGACATGACCAAAGGCCCCGACGAGCACCGAGGCCCCGACGAGCACCGAGGCCCCGGCGAGGACCGAGGCCCCGCCGAGGACCGAGGCCCCGGCGAGGACCGAGGCTTCGGCGAGGACCGAGGCCCCGGCGAGGACCGAGGCCCCGGCGAGGACCGAGGCCCCGGCAAGGACCGAGGCCCCGGCGAGGACCGAGGCCCCGACGAGGACCGAGGCCCCGACGAGGACCGAGGCCCCGACGAGGACCGAGGCCCCGACGAGGTATTCTCGACGAGGACCCAGCGCCTCGACAAGGCCCCGACGAGGATTTCTCGGCAAGGACCAAGGGCCCCGACGAGCACCGAGGCCCCGTCGAGGACCGAGGCCCCGGCGAGGACTGAGGCCCCGACGAGGACCGAGGCCCCGCCGAGGACCGAGGCCACGGCGAGGACCGAGGCCCCGACGAGCACCGAGGCCCCGACGAGCACCG
>CM066193.1:34706500-34711500 GCA_033675215.1 Rhodiola kirilowii
CTCAAAGCCCACACAAGCACACCGAACGCTGCGCCCGATGCCTTGCATAGGAAGCTCGAGCTCCGCTCAAAGCCCACACAAGCACACCGAACGCTGCGCCCAATGCCTTGCATAGGAAGCTCGAGCTCCGCTCAAAGCCCACACAAGCACACCGAACGCTGCGCCCGATGCCTTGCATAGGAAGCTCGAGCTCCGCTCAAAGCCCACACAAGCACACCGAATGCTGCGCCCGATGCGTTTTCGAAGAAGCGTAAGCAAGCTCAAGCTTCTTCGAAAAGGCACCGGGCGCATGCCCTGACGCCTTGCATAGGAAGCTTGAGCTCCGCTCAAGCCCACACAAGCGCGCCGGACAACTAGCCAGTCGAAAGTCCAATCCCCAAATTATGACTTCAAAATGCGCATTCATTTTCAATTCCCCAAGCAGTTCGAATCCAATCTTCTACTTTGCCCGAGTCTTATCCGAAGAAATTACGATTTTCCATCAAAACCCAGGGACCAATGAAAATTTTTGGCTACTTGGTCGACGCCCCGATCCCGAAAGTGACTTTCGAAAGACATAACAGCCTACTTGACCGACACTTCACAAGGAGACCCGGTCGCACATCTCCGGTCGCTAAAGCATTTGGTAAGCCCGAGTTCAACATGGCACATGGACACCCACTGCCCATGAAATCCGACTATTGCCATGTCTCCCTCGACCGTACTACTTTGCCCAGGTCTCTTCGATGTACTTGTCCTTACCACTTGGATGTGGCAAAAGGCGTCCATGTGAAGTTTATTGCTGCCATGAAATCCTAGAGTCAAATGCAGCCCTGCATCGATCAAACCAACCAATAGGGACACCAAAGGGACCACAAGCCGAGAATTCTCAGAACGGACCAACACGTCCCAGTATGTCCGACTTTCGTCATAGGAGTGCACCGACGAAATAATTGTGTTAGGGCCAATTTATAAGGATTCTCGACTTGCGACTTGCATGGTAGGGGGTAGCAAAACCCATGCAAGCTTTTCCGAAATTTTCATTTTTGGACCCTCGACTGACCTCTTGATGAGTTCTCGCATGAAGCCCTTGGAAATTCCAAGGAAAGACAAGCCAAGGAGCCGGAGAATCCGCCCATTAAACCAAGAAAAGGCCAGGTACGAGGTTTCAGGAAAGAAGCCAGCACGACCGAGGCACCTATTCATCTTGAAATGATGCGACTTGCCCGAGACATGTCCGAAGAATCCCACCAAGTGACCAAGATGGCCAAGTTCGATGCACCAGTCGAAGAGGTGCGAGTCAGCCGAACGGACACCAATAAGGGACCCGACTACTCGCCCAAGCACCCGCACACAAAGGCACCATGGCCAGATGAAGACGCCCGAGGCCTTAGCGAAGTTACGCCTCTCCCAGGCCTAAGCAAGGCGCCGGTTCATGAAACGGTACCATTAATGGAGGTTCGTGTTCCTTGGGACATCCGTATATATCATGGAGGGACGCGAGGACTTAGGGAGGATGAACCCGAGGCGCAGCATTCAATGCCGAAAACGGTTACGGCCGCGTCCGAGAATTGCGGAGCAGTTAAGGCCGCATCCGAGATTTCCGCAACGGTCACAAGGGCCGAAGAGGCGCGACTCCAGGGACACGCCCACTCGGCCAGGGCCCTATAAATACCAGGGCCATCCGCACTTTTCATTTATGCAAGCTTTCACTTAGAGACCTTTTGGCATCCTTTCTTTTATTTACGCTTCCGCAACGTTTGTATTGTTTAGAGATTCGATTCAACGTCATTTTGACGAGACTTTGCCAAAGGGCCTTGTATTTCGACGATTCCTCGACTTTTGAGGGTCATTTCGAGTAAATTAGCTATCTTTTCCCACCTCTGGTCGATCCAACTTACTTGGTAGAGGATTTGGGCAATTTTAGTTTTTCGGGTCTCTAACATATTGGTATCAAAGCAAATTCGATCTAGCAACAATGCCGACGAGGAGCAAGACTGCATCGGACAAATCGTCCAGAGATTTGGAGATCTCGCTCCCAAGTGAAGAAGAAAGCAACACCCAGAAGACTGACTTGGAGTCTTACAAAGTCGAGAACGACAAGCGTCAGGCCATGCTTGAGTCGAAGATTGACGCAGAGTTCAGCGACATTAAAGCAGCGTTGCAAGCGCTCCTACAAAAGGCGACGCCAATACAACCTGCTAGTTCTGCCCAAGAGAAGGGCCATGGAAACCTTGGTGATAATTCACAAGGTAACGTTCAACAAGTCCTTGACGATGATGTTCCGCAAGGCAACCTTCCCGGTGCTAAAGCCCGAGGTAAGGCGAAGATAGGCGAGCCAAGTAAGCCGCCTCAGGAGTCTGGAACCCGGCACGCAGAAGTCGAGGATTGGGTTTCCAGCGACGATGAAGGGGACGTTCGAGGGAGAGCACCTGCGCTAAATGTTGCGAAGTATGCACGCCAGGGAAATCATGTGCGCATGACTGGGTACGCAAGGCCTCCGCCCGTCGAAGACCCAATTGATAGAGTGGAGCGAATGGAACGTGGTGAACCAGCCCATCGTCCACAAGCATTCCGGGGGACTAACCATCTTGCCGAGGATGAGTATGATGATTTCAGGGGCCCGTTTAAAGGAGATTACCCAATGCGAGGCGACCCAAGAATGAGGCGACTCGAGATGCCAATATTCCGTGGCACCAACGTCGATGAATGGCTTTTCAAAGCCGAGAGGTATTTTTATGTTAATGGCCTATTTGGCCAAGATAAACTTATCGCAGCAACTATGTGTCTTGAAGGGAAGGCGTTCAAGTGGTATTGCTGGTATTGCAAGATGCAACCAGTCCATACATGGGCGCAACTCAAGGCAGCAATGATAACCAGATATCGTGGGTCGGATTGCCAAGACGTCCACGAAAGGTTTTTCTCACTTGTGCAGACCAAGTCCGTGCTGGAATACCAGGAGCAGTTTGAAGAACTCGCTGGTGCAATTGAAGGCATCTCCGAGAAAGCACTCATGGCCAACTTTATGAAGGGACTAAAGTCAGATATCCGCACATCAGTAAGAATTCAACAGCCGGGGAACTTAAACCAGGCGATGACTTTGGCACAGTTGGTTGAAGAAAAGGAAGGCGGCAAGTACAATCGAGGGACATCGTTCCATTCGAGGCCAGCCAACCCGAGCAACACATTCAATCAAAGGAATGGAGCACCAGAAAGACGACCATTCCATGGGGACCAACAGCAGCGAGGTCCACCAGTTAGGCAACTTGAGCAGCAGCAAAAGCGCGCACCCGAAATTGAGCAAAGGGACAGGCGACCAAGCGGCAAGTGCTACAAATGTGGGGATTTATGGGGTCCAACACATAGATGCGCTGAGAGAACCTTGAGGAACATTGAGGCATTTGAGGAGGAACACGGTAAGGCCGAGGAAGCCGACGTGACGCTCAATACTTTGACTGAGAACTCGTCAAACAAATGCATGAAACTCATGGGCATGATAGGCAACCGCGAGGTATCTGTTCTTATTGATAGTGGGGCATCACATAATTTTCTTTCGCCAGATATAATTCGGGATGAAGGACTCAAGCTCAGCAAAGGAGCCATCCAAGTGGCCTTAGGCACGGGGGTCCTCGAAGAATGCCGAGGAGTTTGCACAGGAGTGGAGTTAAGACTCCCAAGTTATAGTGTTAAGGCAGAATTTCGACCGCTAGTCCTTGGAGGAGTCGATGCAATATTGGGCGTCCAATGGTTGGAAACACTCGGTAACATCAGTATCAATTATAAGTCCCAACAGATGGAGTTCGAGGAGCAAGGAAGGGTCATTCGAATCAGCGGACAAGCCGTTCCAAGCAAATGCAACCAAGTGGAACCCACCCAAGCCGAAGAGCAACTAATGGTCATCTCAGTGCCGAGGATACTGGATTGGGAAGTTCTGAACAAAAACAACGAAAGCCCACTATTGCAGAAACACCGAGACGCAATAAAAGAAGGCGACGAAAGGTACGCACTTATAGGTACCCGGTTGTTTTATAAGGGTCGTTTTGTTCTGCCGCGCACATCGCAGCAGATTCCCTTGTTGTTCCAGGAATTCCATGGGAGTACCATTGGAGGCCACTCGGGCGTGTGGAAAACCTACAAGAGGATCGCATCCGAGTTTTACTGGGAAGGGATGAAAAAGGACATCCAACGAATGGTGGCCGCCTGCGAAGAATGTCAGCGCAACAAGTACGTGGCATTAGCACCAGCAGGGCTCCTTCAACCACTTGAAATACCCAATCAAGTTTGGTCCGAGATAACCATGGATTTTATCGAGGGACTGCCGAAATCTGAAGGAAACTCTGTGATTCTGGTGGTAGTGGATCGCTTGAGCAAGTACGCTCACTTTATACCATTAAGCCATCCCTACACCGCGACATCCGTGGCCGAAGTATTCATAAAAGAAGTTGTCAGCCTCCATGAGATTCCAGAAGTGATTATAACCGACCGGGATCGCGTGTTTCTCAGTCATTTCTGGCAGCATTTATTCAAGGGACTTGGCACCGCTTTAAGGCGAAGTTCAGCCTACCATCCACAAACTGACGGACAAACCGAGGTAGTTAACCGGAGTATTGGGACTTACCTTCGGTGCTTCGCAGCAAATAAACAAAAAGACTGGGTCAAATTTATGCCATGGGCGGAGTATTGGTACAATACATCCTTCCATACATCGGCACAAACCACGCCATATAAGGTACTTTACGGCCGAGACCCACCGAAGTTAGTGCCTTATGAAAAGGGATCAGTTCCGGTGCACCAAGCCGAACAGACACTCCTCGATCGCGACAAGGTCATCAACGATTTGAAGGAGCATTTATCCCAATCCAGACGCAACATGAAGAAGCAAGCCGACAAGCGTCGGCGAGACATAAGCTTCAAGGTAGGAGATTATGTTTACACCAAGCTGCAACCGGGTAGGCAGCGAATGGTGAAGAAAAGGGGGAACTTCAAGCTCGCCCCAAAGTATTATGGTCCGTACGAGATCC
>CM066193.1:34721500-34724000 GCA_033675215.1 Rhodiola kirilowii
ACAAGAAGCTTGAGCTCCGCTCAAAGCCCACACAAGCACACCGAACGCTGCGCCCGATGCCTTGCATAGGAAGCTCGAGCTCCGCTCAAAGCCCACACAAGCACACCGAACGATGCGCCCGATGCCTTGCATAGGAAGCTCGAGCTCCGCTCAAAGCCCACACAAGCACACCGAACGCTGCGCCCGATGCCTTGCATAGGAAGCTCGAGCTCCGCTCAAAGCCCACACAAGCACACCGAACGCTGCGCCCGATGCCTTGCATAGGAAGCTCGAGCTCCGCTCAAAGCCCACACAAGCACACCGAACGCTGCGCCCGATGCCTTGCATAGGAAGCTCGAGCTCCGCTCAAAGCCCACACAAGCACACCGAACGCTGCGCCCGATGCGTTTTCGAAGAAGCGTAAGCAAGCTCAAGCTTCTTCGAAAAGGCACCGGGCGCATGCCCTGACGCCTTGCATAGGAAGCTTGAGCTCAGCTCAAGCCCACACAAGCGCGCCGGACAACTAGCCAGTCGAAAGTCCAATCCCCAAATTATGACTTCAAAATGCGCATTCATTTTCAATTCCCCAAGCAGTTCGAATCCAATCTTCTACTTTGCCCGAGTCTTATCCGAAGAAATTACGATTTTCCATCAAAACCCAGGGACCAATGAAAATTTTTGGCTACTTGGTCGACGCCCCGATCCCGAAAGTGACTTTCGAAAGACATAACAGCCTACTTGACCGACACTTCACAAGGAGACCCGGTCGCACATCTCCGGTCGCTAAAGCATTTGGTAAGCCCGAGTTCAACATGGCACATGGACACCCACTGCCCATGAAATCCGACTATTGCCATGTCTCCCTCGACCGTACTACTTTGCCCAGGTCTCTTCGATGTACTTGTCCTTACCACTTGGATGTGGCAAAAGGCGTCCATGTGAAGTTTATTGCTGCCATGAAATCCTAGAGTCAAATGCGGCCCTGCATCGATCAAACCAACCAATAGGGACACCGAAGGGACCACAAGCCGAGAATTCTCAGAACGGACCAACACGTCCCAGTATGTCCGACTTTCGTCATAGGAGTGCACCGACGAAATAATTGTGTTAGGGCCAATTTATAAGGATTCTTGACTTGCGACTTGCATGGTAGGGGGTAGCAAAACCCATGCAAGCTTTTCCGAAATTTTCATTTTTGGACCCTCGACTGATCTCTACCCCCTAAAGAGCCAATGGGACTTTTCTGGGTCTGGCAGGAGGAAACATGACATTGTCTGTGCTTACATACTCACTTTTTTTTAAGTTGTGCTACTCCAAATTCTGAATTCCACACATCGTGGCGTTTGTTATGAAATGTAGTTTCATAATATGTAGGCCAATTTCGTTTTCGATTTTTTTTTGTATTTTTTTTGTATTTTATAATGATAAAATACGAGAAAATCTATTTAAAAATCCAAAAAAAATATTTTTGCTCCAATACAGCTTGAGTAGTTAAATTAACACATCTTCTAAAGATGTGTCGAGAAACTTTTTGAAAAATATAATTTTTGCCCATTTTTCTGGGAAGGACCTAGCGGCGATCGAAATTGCTCGACTGGGACCCGAGGCCCCGACGAAGACCGAGGCCCCGACGAGGACCGAGGCCCCGACGAGGACCGAGGCCCCGACGAGCACCGAGGCCCCGACGAGCACCGAGGCCGACCGAGGCCCCGACGAGGACCGAGGCCCCGACGAGCACCGAGGCCCCGACGAGCACCGAGGCCCCGACGAGCACCGAGGCCGCGCAGAGGACCGAGGCCGCGCGGAGGACCGAGGCCCCGCCGAGCACCGAGGCCCCGACGAGGACCGAGGCCCCGCCGAGGACCGAGGCCCCGCCGAGGACCGAGGCCCCGGCGAGGACCGAGGCCCCGACGAGGACCGAGGCCCCGACGAGGACCGAGGCCCCGACGAGGACCGAGGCCCCGACGAGCACCGAGGCCCCGACGAGTACCGAGGCCCCGACGACCACCGAGGCCCCGACGAGGACCGAGGCCCCGCCGAGGACCGAGGCCCCGACGAGCACCGAGGCCCCGGCGAGGACCGAGGCCCCGCCGAGGACCGAGGCCCCGACGAGCACCGAGGCCCCGGCGAGGACCGAGGCCCCGGCGAGGACCGAGGCCCCGGCGAGGACCGAGGCCCCGGCGAGGACCGAGGCCCCGACGAGGACCGAGGCCCCGACGAGGACCGAGGCCCCGACGAGGACCGAGGCCCCGACGAGGTATTCTCGACGAGGACCCAGCGCCTCGACAAGGCCCCGACGAGGATTTCTCGGCAAGGACCAAGGGCCCCGACGAGCACCGAGGCCCCGTCGAGGACCGAGGCCCCGGCGAGGACCGAGGCCCCGACGAGGACCGAGGCCCCGACGAGGACCGAGGCCCCGCCGAGGACCGAGGCCCCGGCGAGGACCGAGGCCCCGACGAGCACCGAGGCCCCGACGAGCACCGAGGCCCCGCCGAGGACCGAGGCCCCGACGAGCACCGAG
>CM066193.1:34744000-34749000 GCA_033675215.1 Rhodiola kirilowii
GCTCAAAGCCCACACAAGCACACCGAACGATGCGCCCGATGCATTTCATAGGAAGCTCGAGCAAGCTCAAGCATACTACAAAAGGCACCGGTTGTTGCGCCCGATGCCTTGCATAGGAAGCTTGAGCTTCGCTCAAAGCCCACACAAGCACACCGAACGCTGCGCCCGATGCCTTGCATAGGAAGCTCGAGCTCCGCTCAAAGCCCACACAAGCACACCGAACGATGCGCCCGATGCCTTGCATAGGAAGCTCGAGCTCCGCTCAAAGCCCACACAAGCACACCGAACGCTGCGCCCGATGCCTTGCATAGAAAGCTCGAGCTCCGCTCAAAGCCCACACAAGCACACCGAACGCTGCGCCCGATGCCTTGCATAGGAAGCTCGAGCTCCGCTCAAAGCCCACACAAGCACACCGAACGCTGCGCCCGATGCCTTGCATAGGAAGCTCGAGCTCCGCTCAAAGCCCACACAAGCACACCGAACGCTGCGCCCGATGCGTTTTCGAAGAAGCGTAAGCAAGCTCAAGCTTCTTCGAAAAGGCACCGGGCGCATGCCCTGACGCCTTGCATAGGAAGCTTGAGCTCCGCTCAAGCCCACACAAGCGCGCCGGACAACTAGCCAGTCGAAAGTCCAATCCCCAAATTATGACTTCAAAATGCGCATTCATTTTCAATTCCCCAAGCAGTTCGAATCCAATCTTCTACTTTGCCCGAGTCTTATCCGAAGAAATTACGATTTTCCATCAAAACCCAGGGACCAATGAAAATTTTTGGCTACTTGGTCGACGCCCCGATCCCGAAAGTGACTTTCGAAAGACATAACAGCCTACTTGACCGACACTTCACAAGGAGACCCGGTCGCACATCTCCGGTCGCTAAAGCATTTGGTAAGCCCGAGTTCAACATGGCACATGGACACCCACTGCCCATGAAATCCGACTATTGCCATGTCTCCCTCGACCGTACTACTTTGCCCAGGTCTCTTCGATGTACTTGTCCTTACCACTTGGATGTGGCAAAAGGCGTCCATGTGAAGTTTATTGCTGCCATGAAATCCTAGAGTCAAATGCGGCCCTGCATCGATCAAACCAACCAATAGGGACACCGAAGGGACCACAAGCCGAGAATTCTCAGAACGGACCAACACGTCCCAGTATGTCCGACTTTCGTCATAGGAGTGCACCGACGAAATAATTGTGTTAGGGCCAATTTATAAGGATTCTCGACTTGCGACTTGCATGGTAGGGGGTAGCAAAACCCATGCAAGCTTTTCCGAAATTTTCATTTTTGGACCCTCGACTGACCTCTTGATGAGTTCTCGCATGAAGCCCTTGGAAATTCCAAGGAAAGACAAGCCAAGGAGCCGGAGAATCCGCCCATTAAACCAAGAAAAGGCCAGGTACGAGGTTTCAGGAAAGAAGCCAGCACGACCGAGGCACCTATTCATCTTGAAATGATGCGACTTGCCCGAGACATGTCCGAAGAATCCCACCAAGTGACCAAGATGGCCAAGTTCGATGCACCAGTCGAAGAGGTGCGAGTCAGCCGAACGGACACCAATAAGGGACCCGACTACTCGCCCAAGCACCCGCACACAAAGGCACCATGGCCAGATGAAGACGCCCGAGGCCTTAGCGAAGTTACGCCTCTCCCAGGCCTAAGCAAGGCGCCGGTTCATGAAACGGTACCATTAATGGAGGTTCGTGTTCCTTGGGACATCCGTATATATCATGGAGGGACGCGAGGACTTAGGGAGGATGAACCCGAGGCGCAGCATTCAATGCCGAAAACGG
This sequence comes from Rhodiola kirilowii, assembly GCA_033675215.1. Taxonomy (NCBI): domain Eukaryota; kingdom Viridiplantae; phylum Streptophyta; class Magnoliopsida; order Saxifragales; family Crassulaceae; genus Rhodiola; species Rhodiola kirilowii. The sequence goes on from CM066193.1 coordinate 34,745,793, forward strand.
TTACGGCCGCGTCCGAGAATTGCGGAGCAGTTAAGGCCGCGTCCGAGATTTCCGCAACGGTCACAAGGGCCGAAGAGGCGCGACTCCAGGGACACGCCCACTCGGCCAGGGCCCTATAAATACCAGGGCCATCCGCACTTTTCATTTATGCAAGCTTTCACTTAGAGACCTTTTGGCATCCTTTCTTTTATTTACGCTTCCGCAACGTTTGTACTGTTTAGAGATTCGATTCAACGTCATTTTGACGAGACTTTGCCAAAGGGCCTTGTATTTCGACGATTCCTCGACTTTTGAGGGTCATTTCGAGTAAATTAGCTATCTTTTCCCACCTCTGGTCGATCCAACTTACTTGGTAGAGGATTTGGGCAATTTTAGTTTTTCGGGTCTCTAACATATTGGTATCAGAGCAAATTCGATCTAGCAACAATGCCGACGAGGAGCAAGACTGCATCGGAAAAATCGTCCAGAGATTTGGAGATCTCGCTCCCAAGTGAAGAAGAAAGCAACACCCAGAAGACTGACTTGGAGTCTTACAAAGTCGAGAACGACAAGCGTCAGGCCATGCTTGAGTCGAAGATTGACGCAGAGTTCAGCGACATTAAAGCAGCGTTGCAAGCGCTCCTACAAAAGGCGACGCCAATACAACCTGCTAGTTCTGCCCAAGAGAAGGGCCATGGAAACCTTGGTGATAATTCACAAGGTAACGTTCAACAAGTCCTTGACGATGATGTTCCGCAAGGCAACCTTCCCGGTGCTAAAGCCCGAGGTAAGGCGAAGATAGGCGAGCCAAGTAAGCCGCCTCAGGAGTCTGGAACCCGGCACGCAGAAGTCGAGGATTGGGTTTCCAGCGACGATGAAGGGGACGTTCGAGGGAGAGCACCTGCGCTAAATGTTGCGAAGTATGCACGCCAGGGAAATCATGTGCGCATGACTGGGTACGCAAGGCCTCCGCCCGTCGAAGACCCAATTGATAGAGTGGAGCGAATGGAGCGTGGTGAACCAGCCCATCGTCCACAAGCATTCCGGGGGACTAACCATCTTGCCGAGGATGAGTATGATGATTTCAGGGGCCCGTTTAAAGGAGATTACCCAATGCGAGGCGACCCAAGAATGAGGCGACTCGAGATGCCAATATTCTGTGGCACCGACGTCGATGAATGGCTTTTCAAAGCCGAGAGGTATTTTTATGTTAATGGCCTATTTGGCCAAGATAAACTTATCGCAGCAACTATGTGTCTTGAAGGGAAGGCGTTCAAGTGGTATTGCTGGTATTGCAAGATGTAACCAGTCCATACATGGGCGCAACTCAAGGCAGCAATGATAACCAGATATCGTGGGTCGGATTGCCAAGACGTCCACGAAAGGTTTTTCTCACTTGTGCAGACCAAGTCCGTGTTTGAATACCAGGAGCAGTTTGAAGAACTCGCTGGTGCAATTGAAGGCATCTCCGAGAAAGCACTCATGGCCAACTTTATGAAGGGACTAAAGTCAGATATCCGCACATCAGTAAGAATTCAACAGCCGGGGAACTTAAACCAGGCGATGACTTTGGCACAGTTGGTTGAAGAAAAGGAAGGCGGCAAGTACAATCGAGGGACATCGTTCCATTCGAGGCCAGCCAACCCGAGCAACACATTCAATCAAAGGAATGGAGCACCAGAAAGACGACCATTCCATGGGGACCAACAGCAGCGAGGTCCACCAGTTAGGCAACTTGAGCAGCAGCAAAAGCGCGCACCCGAAATTGAGCAAAGGGACAGGCGACCAAGCGGCAAGTGCTACAAATGTGGGGATTTATGGGGTCCAACACATAGATGCGCTGAGAGAACCTTGAGGAACATTGAGGCATTTGAGGAGGAACACGGTAAGGCCGAGGAAGCCGACGTGACGCTCAATACTTTGACTGAGAACTCGTCAAACAAATGCATGAAACTCATGGGCATGATAGGCAACCGCGAGGTATCTGTTCTTATTGATAGTGGGGCATCACATAATTTTCTTTCGCCAGTTATAATTCGGGATGAAGGACTCAAGCTCAGCAAAGGAGCCATCCAAGTGGCCTTAGGCAAGGGGGTCCTCGAAGAATGCCGAGGAGTTTGCACAGGAGTGGAGTTAAGACTCCCAAGTTATAGTGTTAAGGCAGAATTTCGACCGCTAGTCCTTGGAGGAGTCGATGCAATATTGGGCGTCCAATGGTTGGAAACACTCGGTAACATCAGTATCAATTATAAGTCCCAACAGATGGAGTTCGAGGAGCAAGGAAGGGTCATTCGAATCAGCGGACAAGCCGTTCCAAGCAAATGCAACCAAGTGGAACCCACCCAAGCCGAAGAGCAACTAATGGTCATCTCAGTGCCGAGGATACTGGATTGGGAAGTTCTGAACAAAAACAACGAAAGCCCACTATTGCAGAAACACCGAGACGCAATAAAAGAAGGCGACGAAAGGTACGCACTTATAGGTACCCGGTTGTTTTATAAGGGTCGTTTTGTTCTGCCGCGCACATCGCAGCAGATTCCCTTGTTGTTCCAGGAATTCCATGGGAGTACCATTGGAGGCCACTCGGGCGTGTGGAAAACCTACAAGAGGATCGCATCCGAGTTTTACTGGGAAGGGATGAAAAAGGACATCCAACGAATGGTGGCCGCCTGCGAAGAATGTCAGCGCAACAAGTACGTGGCATTAGCACCAGCAGGGCTCCTTCAACCACTTGAAATACCCAATCAAGTTTGGTCCGAGATAACCATGGATTTTATCGAGGGACTGCCGAAATCTGAAGGAAACTCCGTGATTCTGGTGGTAGTGGATCGCTTGAGCAAGTACGCTCACTTTATACCATTAAGCCATCCCTACACCGCGACATCCGTGGCCGAAGTATTCATAAAAGAAGTTGTCAGACTCCATGGGATTCCAGAAGTGATTATAACCGACCGGGATCGCGTGTTTCTCAGTCATTTCTGGCAGCATTTATTCAAGGGACTTGGCACCGCTTTAAGGCGAAGTTCAGCCTACCATCCACAAACTGACGGACAAACCGAGGTAGTTAACCGGAGTATTGGGACTTACCTTCGGTGCATCGCAGCAAATAAACAAAAAGACTGGGTCAAATTTATGCCATGGGCGGAGTATTGGTACAATACATCCTTCCATACATCGGCACAAACCACGCCATATAAGGTACTTTACGGCCGAGACCCACCGAAGTTAG
>CM066193.1:34754000-34759000 GCA_033675215.1 Rhodiola kirilowii
GAGCAAGCTCAAGCATACTACAAAAGGCACCGGTTGTTGCGCCCGATGCCTTGCATAGGAAGCTTGAGCTCCGCTCAAAGCCCACACAAGCACACCGAACGCTGCGCCCGATGCCTTGCATAGGAAGCTCGAGCTCCGCTCAAAGCCCACACAAGCACACCGAACGATGCGCCCGATGCCTTGCATAGGAAGCTCGAGCTCCGCTCAAAGCCCACACAAGCACACCGAACGCTGCGCCCGATGCCTTGCATAGGAAGCTCGAGCTCCGCTCAAAGCCCACACAAGCACACCGAACGCTGCGCCCGATGCCTTGCATAGGAAGCTCGAGCTCCGCTCAAAGCCCACACAAGCACACCGAACGCTGCGCCCGATGCCTTGCATAGGAAGCTCGAGCTCCGCTCAAAGCCCACACAAGCACACCGAACGCTGCGCCCGATGCGTTTTCGAAGAAGCGTAAGCAAGCTCAAGCTTCTTCGAAAAGGCACCGGGCGCATGCCCTGACGCCTTGCATAGGAAGCTTGAGCTCCGCTCAAGCCCACACAAGCGCGCCGGACAACTAGCCAGTCGAAAGTCCAATCCCCAAATTATGACTTCAAAATGCGCATTCATTTTCAATTCCCCAAGCTGTTCGAATCCAATCTTCTACTTTGCCCGAGTCTTATCCGAAGAAATTACGATTTTCCATCAAAACCCAGGGACCAATGAAAATTTTTGGCTACTTGGTCGACGCCCCGATCCCGAAAGTGACTTTCGAAAGACATAACAGCCTACTTGACCGACACTTCACAAGGAGACCCGGTCGCACATCTCCGGTCGCTAAAGCATTTGGTAAGCCCGAGTTCAACATGGCACATGGACACCCACTGCCCATGAAATCCGACTATTGCCATGTCTCCCTCGACCGTACTACTTTGCCCAGGTCTCTTCGATGTACTTGTCCTTACCACTTGGATGTGGCAAAAGGCGTCCATGTGAAGTTTATTGCTGCCATGAAATCCTAGAGTCAAATGCGGCCCTGCATCGATCAAACCAACCAATAGGGACACCGAAGGGACCACAAGCCGAGAATTCTCAGAACGGACCAACACGTCCCAGTATGTCCGACTTTCGTCATAGGAGTGCACCGACGAAATAATTGTGTTAGGGCCAATTTATAAGGATTCTCGACTTGCGACTTGCATGGTAGGGGGTAGCAAAACCCATGCAAGCTTTTCCGAAATTTTCATTTTTGGACCCTCGACTGACCTCTTGTTAGAGACCCGAAAAACTAAAATTGCCCAAATCCTCTACCAAGTAAGTTGGATCGACCAGAGGTGGGAAAAGATTGCTAATTTACTCGAAATGACCCTCAAAAGTCGAGGAATCGTCGAAATACAAGGCCCTTTGGCAAAGTCTCGTCAAAATGACGTTGAATCGAATCTCTAAACAATACAAACGTTGCGGAAGCGTAAATAAAAGAAAGGATGCCAAAAGGTCTCTAAGTGAAAGCTTGCATAAATGAAAAGTGCGGATGGCCCTGGTATTTATAGGGCCCTGGCCGAGTGGGCGTGTCCCTGGAGTCGCGCCTCTTCGGCCCTTGTGACCGTTGCGGAAATCTCGGACGCGGCCTTAACTGCTCCGCAATTCTCGGACGCGGCCGTAACCGTTTTCGGCATTGAATGCTGCGCCTCGGGTTCATCCTCCCTAAGTCCTCGCGTCCCTCCATGATATATACGGATGTCCCAAGGAACACGAACCTCCATTAATGGTACCGTTTCATGAACCGGCGCCTTGCTTAGGCCTGGGAGAGGCGTAACTTCGCTAAGGCCTCGGGCGTCTTCATCTGGCCATGGTGCCTTTGTGTGCGGGTGCTTGGGCGAGTAGTCGGGTCCCTTATTGGTGTCCGTTCGGCTGACTCGCACCTCTTCGACTGGTGCATCGAACTTGGCCATCTTGGTCACTTGGTGGGATTCTTCGGACATGTCTCGGGCAAGTCGCGTCATTTCAAGATGAATAGGTGCCTCGCTTGAACTCCCGGGCTCTTGCCTTGCTCGCTTAGGCGCTGGTGCCCGTTCCTCGCCCGGATCCTTGTCTGGGCGCCTCAGTGGCCTCGGTTGGTCCCCTATCTGGGCAGGTCCTTGATTATTGAGTGGCTCCACCGGCACTCTATTGAAGTAATCTTCTGGGATGCTAAGATCATCTCCGGGGATGCTATACGGGAACTCATCAGGACCGGCCTCCCAAAGATAGACCTTGTCCTCAAGGTCGTCAGGTGGCTCCTCTTCAATTTGTCCTACAAATTTGATGATCCTGCCCCTATCTTCAAACTCCATTGTGAGTGTCTCAAAGTTGAATACTATATTGCCTAATGTACGCAGCCATTTTACTCCCAATATGGCATCTGTGTTGCTCAGCGTGATTGGCTTGAAATCCGCCTCGACTACGTAGCCTGGTGTGTTGCTCGAGTCTGCCTTGAATTGATGGGTGGGCAAGGTTAACCCCACGCCTTCGCAGATACCAGGGCTGTCTTCGGTGACTCCGTTGGCTAGTATCACTTTGGATGCTCCCCTTGCAGCAATGCTAAGTCCCTCTTCCTGGACTATTTTATTTGAAATAAAATTATGCGTTGCACCAGAATCAACTAAGACGGATACCTCGCGGTTGCCAATTTTCCCTTTGAGATGCATGCATTTGTTTGACGAGTTCTCAGTCAAAGTATTGAGCGTCACGTCGGCTTCCTCGGCCTTACCGTGTTCCTCCTCAAATGCCTCAATATTCCTCAAGGTTCTCTCAGCGCATCTATGTGTTGGACCCCATAAATCCCCACATTTGTAGCACTTGCCGCTTGGTCGCCTGTCCCTTTGCTCAATTTCGGGTGCGCGCTTTTGCTGCTGCTCAAGTTGCCTAACTGGTGGACCTCGCTGCTGTTGGTCCCCATGGAATGGTCGTCTTTCTGGTGCTCCATTCCTTTGATTGAATGTGTTGCTCGGGTTGGCTGGCCTCGAATGGAACGATGTCCCTCGATTGTACTTGCCGCCTTCCTTTTCTTCAACCAACTGTGCCAAAGTCATCGCATGGTTTAAGTTCCCCGGCTGTTGAATTCTTACTGATGTGCGGATATCTGACTTTAGTCCCTTCATAAAGTTGGCCATGAGTGCTTTCTCAGAGATGCCTTCAATTGCACCAGCGAGTTCTTCAAACTGCTCCTGGTATTCCAACACGGACTTGGTCTGCACAAGTGAGAAAAACCTTTCGTGGACGTCTTGGCAATCCGACCCACGATATCTGGTTATCATTGCTGCCTTGAGTTGCGCCCATGTATGGACTGGTTGCATCTTGCAATACCAGCAATACCACTTGAACGCCTTCCCTTCAAGACACATAGTTGCTGCGATAAGTTTATCTTGGCCAAATAGGCCATTAACATAAAAATACCTCTCGGCTTTGAAAAGCCATTCATCGACGTCGGTGCCACAGAATATTGGCATCTCGAGTCGCCTCATTCTTGGGTCGCCTCGCATTGGGTAATCTCCTTTAAACGGGCCCCTGAAATCATCATACTCATCCTCGGCAAGATGGTTAGTCCCCCGGAATGCTTGTGGACGATGGGCTGGTTCACCACGCTCCATTCGCTCCACTCTATCAATTGGGTCTTCGACGGGCGGAGGCCTTGCGTACCCAGTCATGCGCACATGATTTCCCTGGCGTGCATACTTCGTAACATTTAGCGCAAGTGCTCTCCCTCGAACGTCCCCTTCATCGTCGCTGGAAACCCAATCCTCGACTTCTGCGTGCCGGGTTCCAGACTCCTGAGGCGGCTTACTTGGCTCGCCTATCTTCGCCTTACCTCGGGCTTTAGCACCGAGAAGGTTGCCTTGCGGAACATCATCGTCAAGGACTTGTTGAACGTTACCTTGTGAATTATCACCAAGGTTTCCATGGCCCTTCTCTTGGGCAGAACTAGCAGGTTGTATTGGCGTCGCCTTTTGTAGGAGCGCTTGCAACGCTGCTTTAATGTCGCTGAACTCTGCGTCAATCTTCGACTCAAGCATGGCCTGACGCTTGTCGTTCTCGACTTTGTAAGACTCCAAGTCAGTCTTCTGGGTGTTGCTTTCTTCTTCACTTGGGAGCGAGATCTCCAAATCTCTGGACGATTTGTCCGATGCAGTCTTGCTCCTCGTCGGCATTGTTGCTAGATCGAATTTCATCTGATACCAATATGTTAGAGACCCGAAAAACTAAAATTGCCCAAATCCTCTACCAAGTAAGTTGGATCGACCAGAGGTGGGAAAAGATAGCTAATTTACTCGAAATGACCCTCAAAAGTCGAGGAATCGTCGAAATACAAGGCCCTTTGGCAAAGTCTCGTCAAAATGACGTTGAATCGAATCTCTAAACAATACAAACGTTGCGGAAGCGTAAATAAAAGAAAGGATGCCAAAAGGTCTCTAAGTGAAAGCTTGCATAAATGAAAAGTGCGGATGGCCCTGGTATTTATAGGGCCCTGGCCGAGTGGGCGTGTCCCTGGAGTCGCGCCTCTTCGGCCCTTGTGACCGTTGCGGAAATCTCGGACGCGGCCTTAACTGCTCCGCAATTCTCGGACGCGGCCGTAACCGTTTTCGGCATTGAATGCTGCGCCTCGGGTTCATCCTCCCTAAGTCCTCGCGTCCCTCCATGATATATACGGATGTCCCAAGGAACACGAACCTCCATTAATGGTACCGTTTCATGAACCGGCGCCTTGCTTAGGCCTGGGAGAGGCGTAACTTCGCTAAGGCCTCGGGCGTCTTCATCTGGCCATGGTGCCTTTGTGTGCGGGTGCTTGGGCGAGTAGTCGGGTCCCTTATTGGTGTCCGTTCGGCTGACTCGCACCTCTTCGACTGGTGCATCGAACTTGGCAATCTTGGTCACTTGGTGGGATTCTTCGGACATGTCTCGGGCAAGTCGCATCATTTCAAGATGAATAGGTGCCTCGCTTGAACTCCCGGGCTCTTGCCTTGCTCGCTTAGGCGCTGGTGCCC
>CM066193.1:34771500-34774000 GCA_033675215.1 Rhodiola kirilowii
TGGCAAACGGATCACCAGCACTCATCTCTCTCGAAAGGAAATTAGACGAAGGGTTCGCAAGAATTGAAGCCTTGCTGGGAAAACTTTCACCAAAAAAAGCATCAGCACCAATCTATGTTTGCAAAGAGGAGGCAACGCCAGTTGAAGTCCTAGCACCTATCGAGCAAGGAGAAAAGGAACCACCTACCCCGGAACAAGTAAAAACACCGCCACTTGTTCCACCAAAGCAGACGACTGCATATGCACAGCCAACAGAATTCACCGAATACCTCACAAGTAAGAGTTCTTCTTTTATGACCAACTTTAAAGTTGGATGTATCATTCGTGAGCAGGAGAAGCCACCAGATGATCCTAGTACTTACCAATGTATGGAGCACGAAGAGTATAGTTTCCATCCGGACTATGGGGCCGACCCGCAAATAATGGGGTGCGCACTCTTTAGCATGGCCGCCCAGGAGATGACCAAAGAGGATCTCAAAGATGGGGAGTGGCGAACCATTTCGATGACCGGAGTACTCGACTGGGAAGAACTTGTCAAAGACAACCAGAGTAATGAAATGCAAGCCTACCGAGACGAAGTTGAACAAGGCAACACGAGGTACACCCTAGTTGGTAACCGCTTGTTTTACAAAGGGCATTTTATGCTACCACGCACTTCCCAGCATATTCCTAAGCTTCTCAAAGAGTTTCACGCTAGCGCGATGGGTGGGCATTCCGGCATGCGCCAAACTTATATGAGGATAAAATCCGAGTTCTATTGGCAAGGAATGAAACAGGACGTCCGTAAGATGGTGGGCGAATGCGATGAATGCCAGCGCAACAAATATCAGGCCATGGCACCAGGAGGGTTGCTCCAACCGCTGGGGATCCCCGACAAAGTCTGGTCGGAAATTTCAATGGATTTCATTGATGGCCTGCCCAAAGTTGAAGGATACTCTGTCATCTTTGTGATCGTCGACCGACTAAGTAAGTACAGCCATTTTATTCCTCTCAGCCACCCCTACACCGCCATCAGTGTTGCCGAAATATTCATCAAAGAAGTTGTTAGACTCCACGGAATTCCAGAAATGATCATTTCGGATCGAGACCCCGTTTTCCTCAGTCATTTTTGGCAAAAGTTGTTTGAAGCTTCCGGGTCTATACTCAGAAGGAGCTCGTCCTATCACCCTCAGACGGACGGCCAGACAGAGGTGGTTAACCGTAGCATTGGAACATACCTCCGCTGTTTTGCGTCGGACAAACCAAGGACTTGGGTCAAATGGCTTCCTTGGGCCGAGTATTGGTATAACACATCGTTCCACACATCAGCGAACACGACGCCCTTCAAAGTGCTCTACGGACGGGATCCCCCTCGGCTAGTCCCGTACGAAACAGGCTCTTGCCCGGTTCAGCGTGTGGAGGAGACCCTGGTCGACCGGGACAAGGTCCTCCAAGACCTTAAAGAAGACCTGAGGAAAGCACAGCAAGCTATGAAAAAGCAAGCCGATGGCCACCGAAGGGACGTTAGTTTCAAGATTGGCGACTATGTCTATGTAAGGCTCCAACCGGGGAGGCAGCACTCGGTAATGGTGAAGCGCACCCATCAGAAGCTAGCACCAAAATACTATGGGCCCTATGAAGTGGAGCATCGCATCGGAGCTGTAGCCTACCGCCTCAAACTCCCAAGAGGTACTCAGATCCACCCAGTTTTTCATGCTTCACAATTAAAACTCGCAAAGCGCAGGCTGGAGCCGAACCAGGTCCGCCCCCTCAAATGGTTTCCGGGGTACAAGCATATGTATGAGCCCGAAGCATTGAGAGGAATCAGGGACAAACCCAGCGGGCGGGAGGTTTTAATCAAATGGGGAAAAATGCCGGAGCATGATTCAACATGGGAAACAATGGAAGACATGGCCGAGCTATTTCTAGACTTCAAACTAGAAGAGAGGATCGGCCGCTGGGAGGACGATACGGCAGGCCCCGATCTCGCAGCACACTCAAGGCCCCACTCGAGAGAAAAGGTCCATCGTCAACCGAAGCCCCACAGAAAGGCACGCCCTAGGACCTTCATGGAAGACCTGGAAAGAAGACCCGAGCAATATCTACCGGGAACATCTCAGAGGGACCGAGCAAAGAAACCACCGGGCGAAATAATCGAGCTAAATCAAGCCTTCGCATGCAGACACCTCGACCTTGAGGACAAGGTCTTTCTTAAAGGAGGCGGAATTGTTAGGACCTCGCTCGATGGCCCTAAAGTCCTCGCCAAAGCCCCAGAATACTCGGCAATGCCCCAGGAGATCCCTCGCAGCAAATGGGACCGAGTGGCCGAGGGACCCAAGTTCAGCACCGGCCAGGCCCTGTCCGAGCCGAAGAGCACTCGTTCCGACTTACTCGGGCCAACGACCGAATTGGGCAAAAGTGGCTCGAGCATTATGATCGAAATGGCCAAGGAGTGGGACGATGTCACTAACCCAGGAGAACGACCGAGCCATTTGGTCGGAGGAGGCAAAAACGCGTCTAC
>CM066193.1:34784000-34786500 GCA_033675215.1 Rhodiola kirilowii
TGCATAGGAAGCTCGAGCTCCGCTCAAAGCCCACACAAGCACACCGAACGATGCGCCCGATGCATTTCATAAGAAGCTAGAGCAAGCTCAGGCATACTAGAAAAGGCACCGGTTGTTGCGCCCGATGCCTTGCATAGGAAGCTCGAGCTCCGCTCAAAGCCCACACAAGCACACCGAACGCTGCGCCCGATGCCTTGCATAGGAAGCTCGAGCTTTGCTCAAAGCCCACACAAGCACACCGAACGATTCGCCCGATGCATTTCATAGGAAGCTCGAGCAAGCTCAAGCATACTACAAAAGGCACCGGTTGTTGCGCCCGATGTCTTGCATAGGAAGCTCGAGCTCCGCTCAAAGCCCACACAAGCACACCGAACGCTGCGCCCGATGCCTTGCATAGGAAGCTCGAGCTCCGCTCAAAGCCCACACAAGCACACCGAACGATGCGCCCGATGCATTTCATAGGAAGCTCGAGCAAGCTCAAGCATACTACAAAAGGCACCGGTTGTTGCGCCCGATGCCTTGCATAGGAAGCTTGAGCTCCGCTCAAAGCCCACACAAGCACACCGAACGCTGCGCCCGATGCCTTGCATAGGAAGCTCGAGCTCCGCTCAAAGCCCACACAAGCACACCGAACGATGCGCCCGATGCCTTGCATAGGAAGCTCGAGCTCCGCTCAAAGCCCACACAAGCACACCGAACGCTGCGCCCGATGCCTTGCATAGGAAGCTCGAGCTCCGCTCAAAGCCCACACAAGCACACCGAACGCTGCGCCCGATGCCTTGCATAGGAAGCTCGAGCTCCGCTCAAAGCCCACACAAGCACACCGAACGCTGCGCCCGATGCCTTGCATAGGAAGCTCGAGCTCCGCTCAAAGCCCACACAAGCACACCGAACGCTGCGCCCGATGCGTTTTCGAAGAAGCGTAAGCAAGCTCAAGCTTCTTCGAAAAGGCACCGGGCGCATGCCCTGACGCCTTGCATAGGAAGCTTGAGCTCCGCTCAAGCCCACACAAGCGCGCCGGACAACTAGCCAGTCGAAAGTCCAATCCCCAAATTATGACTTCAAAATGCGCATTCATTTTCAATTCCCCAAGCAGTTCGAATCCAATCTTCTACTTTGCCCGAGTCTTATCCGAAGAAATTACGATTTTCCATCAAAACCCAGGGACCAATGAAAATTTTTGGCTACTTGGTCGACGCCCCGATCCCGAAAGTGACTTTCGAAAGACATAACAGCCTACTTGACCGACACTTCACAAGGAGACCCGGTCGCACATCTCCGGTCGCTAAAGCATTTGGTAAGCCCGAGTTCAACATGGCACATGGACACCCACTGCCCATGAAATCCGACTATTGCCATGTCTCCCTCGACCGTACTACTTTGCCCAGGTCTCTTCGATGTACTTGTCCTTACCACTTGGATGTGGCAAAAGGCGTCGATGTGAAGTTTATTGCTGCCATGAAATCCTAGAGTCAAATGCGGCCCTGCATCGATCAAACCAACCAATAGGGACACCGAAGGGACCACAAGCCGAGAATTCTCAGAACGGACCAACACATCCCAGTATGTCCGACTTTCGTCATAGGAGTGCACCGACGAAATAATTGTGTTAGGGCCAATTTATAAGGATTCTCAACTTGCGACTTGCATGGTAGGGGGTAGCAAAACCCATGCAAGCTTTTCCGAAATTTTCATTTTTGGACCCTCGACTGACCTCTACCCCCTAAAGAGCCAATGGGACTTTTCTGGGTCTGGCAGGAGGAAACATGACATTGTCTGTGCTTACATACTCACTTTTTTTTAAGTTGTGCTACTCCAAATTCTGAATTCCACACATCGTTGCGTTTGTTATGAAATGTAGTTTCATAATATGTAGGCCAATTTCGTTTTCGATTTTTTTTTGTATTTTTTTTGTATTTTATAATGATAAAATACGAGAAAATCTATTTAAAAATCCAAAAAAAATATTTTTGCTCCAATACAGCTTGAGTAGTTAAACTAACACATCTTCTAAAGATGTGTCGAGAAACTTTTTGAAAAATATAATTTTTGCCCGTTTTTCTGGGAAGGACCTAGCGGCGATCGAAATTGCTCGACAGGGACCCGAGGCCCCGACGAGGACCGAGGCCCCGACGAGGACCGAGGCCCCGACGAGGACCAAGGCCCCGACGAGGACCGAGGCCCCGACGAGGACCGAGGCCCCGACGAGCACCGAGGCCGCGCCGAGGACCGAGGCCCCGACGAGGACCGAGGCCCCGACGAGCACCGAGGCCCCGACGAGCACCGAGGCCGCGCCGAGGACCGAGGCCGCGCGGAGGACCGAGGCCCCGACGAGGACCGAGGCCCCGGCGAGGACCGAGGCCCCGGCGAGGACCGAGGCCCCGGCGAGGACCGAGGCCCCGACGAGGATCGAGGCCCCGACGAGGACCGAGGCCCCGACGAGGACCGAGGCCCCGACGAGGACCGAGGCCCCGACGAGCACCGAGGCCCCGACGAGCAC
>CM066193.1:34796500-34801500 GCA_033675215.1 Rhodiola kirilowii
CTCAGAACGGACCAACACGTCCCAGTATGTCCGACTTTCGTCATAGGAGTGCACCGACGAAATAATTGTGTTAGGGCCAATTTATAAGGATTCTCGACTTGCGACTTGCATGGTAGGGGGTAGCAAAACCCATGCAAGCTTTTCCGAAATTTTCATTTTTGGACCCTCGACTGACCTCTTGATGAGTTCCCGTATAGCATCCCCGGAGATGATCTTAGCATCCCAGAAGATTACTTCAATAGAGTGCCGGTGGAGCCACTCAATAATCAAGGACCTGCCCAGATAGGGGACCAACCGAGGCCACTGAGGCGCCCAGACAAGGATCCGGGCGAGGAACGGGCACCAGCGCCTAAGCGAGCAAGGCAAGAGCCCGGGAGTTCAAGCGAGCCACCTATTCATCTTGAAATGATGCGACTTGCCCGAGACATGTCCGAAGAATCCCACCAAGTGACCAAGATGGCCAAGTTCGATGCACCAGTCGAAGAGGTGCGAGTCAGCCGAACGGACACCAATAAGGGACCCGACTACTCGCCCAAGCACCCGCACACAAAGGCACCATGGCCAGATGAAGACGCCCGAGGCCTTAGCGAAGTTACGCCTCTCCCAGGCCTAAGCAAGGCGCCGGTTCATGAAACGGTACCATTAATGGAGGTTCGTGTTCCTTGGGACATCCGTATATATCATGGAGGGACGCGAGGACTTAGGGAGGGTGAACCCGAGGCGCAGCATTCAATGCCGAAAACGGTTACGGCCGCGTCCGAGAATTGCGGAGCAGTTAAGGCCGCGTCCGAGATTTCCGCAACGGTCACAAGGGCCGAAGAGGCGCGACTCCAGGGACACGCCCACTCGGCCAGGGCCCTATAAATACCAGGGCCATCCGCACTTTTCATTTATGCAAGCTTTCACTTAGAGACCTTTTGGCATCCTTTCTTTTATTTACGCTTCCGCAACGTTTGTATTGTTTAGAGATTCGATTCAACGTCATTTTGACGAGACTTTGCCAAAGGGCCTTGTATTTCGACGATTCCTCGACTTTTGAGGGTCATTTCGAGTAAATTAGCTATCTTTTCCCACCTCTGGTCGATCCAACTTACTTGGTAGAGGATTTGGGCAATTTTAGTTTTTCGGGTCTCTAACATATTGGTATCAGAGCAAATTCGATCTAGCAACAATGCCGACGAGGAGCAAGACTGCATCGGACAAATCGTCCAGAGATTTGGAGATCTCGCTCCCAAGTGAAGAAGAAAGCAACACCCAGAAGACTGACTTGGAGTCTTACAAAGTCGAGAACGACAAGCGTCAGGCCATGCTTGAGTCGAAGATTGACGCAGAGTTCAGCGACATTAAAGCAGCGTTGCAAGCGCTCCTACAAAAGGCGACGCCAATACAACCTGCTAGTTCTGCCCAAGAGAAGGGCCATGGAAACCTTGGTGATAATTCACAAGGTAACGTTCAACAAGTCCTTGACGATGATGTTCCGCAAGGCAACCTTCCCGGTGCTAAAGCCCGAGGTAAGGCGAAGATAGGCGAGCCAAGTAAGCCGCCTCAGGAGTCTGGAACCCGGCACGCAGAAGTCGAGGATTGGGTTTCCAGCGACGATGAAGGGGACGTTCGAGGGAGAGCACCTGCGCTAAATGTTGCGAAGTATGCACGCCAGGGAAATCATGTGCGCATGACTGGGTACGCAAGGCCTCCGCCCGTCGAAGACCCAATTGATAGAGTGGAGCGAATGGAGCGTGGTGAACCAGCCCATCGTCCACAAGCATTCCGGGGGACTAACCATCTTGCCGAGGATGAGTATGATGATTTCAGGGGCCCGTTTAAAGGAGATTACCCAATGCGAGGCGACCCAAGAATGAGGCGACTCGAGATGCCAATATTCTGTGGCACCGACGTCGATGAATGGCTTTTCAAAGCCGAGAGGTATTTTTATGTTAATGGCCTATTTGGCCAAGATAAACTTATCGCAGCAACTATGTGTCTTGAAGGGAAGGCGTTCAAGTGGTATTGCTGGTATTGCAAGATGCAACCAGTCCATACATGGGCGCAACTCAAGGCAGCAATGATAACCAGATATCGTGGGTCGGATTGCCAAGACATCCACGAAAGGTTTTTCTCACTTGTGCAGACCAAGTCCGTGTTGGAATACCAGGAGCAGTTTGAAGAACTCGCTGGTGCAATTGAAGGCATCTCCGAGAAAGCACTCATGGCCAACTTTATG
Organism: Rhodiola kirilowii; assembly: GCA_033675215.1. Taxonomy (NCBI): domain Eukaryota; kingdom Viridiplantae; phylum Streptophyta; class Magnoliopsida; order Saxifragales; family Crassulaceae; genus Rhodiola; species Rhodiola kirilowii. Next base: position 34,798,722 of record CM066193.1, read on the forward strand.
AAGGGACTAAAGTCAGATATCCGCACATCAGTAAGAATTCAACAGCCGGGGAACTTGAACCAGGCGATGACTTTGGCACAGTTGGTTGAAGAAAAGGAAGGCGGCAAGTACAATCGAGGGACATCGTTCCATTCGAGGCCAGCCAACCCGAGCAACACATTCAATCAAAGGAATGGAGCACCAGAAAGGCGACCATTCCATGGGGACCAACAGCAGCTAGGTCCACCAGTTAGGCAACTTGAGCAGCAGCAAAAGCGCGCACCCGAAATTGAGCAAAGGGACAGGCGATCAAGCGGCAAGTGCTACAAATGTGGGGATTTATGGGGTCCAACACATAGATGCGCTGAGAGAACCTTGAGGAACATTGAGGCATTTGAGGAGGAACACGGTAAGGCCGAGGAAGCCGACGTGACGCTCAATACTTTGACTGAGAACTCGTCAAACAAATGCATGCATCTCAAAGGGAAAATTGGCAACCGCGAGGTATCCGTCTTAGTTGATTCTGGTGCAACGCATAATTTTATTTCAAATAAAATAGTCCAGGAAGAGGGACTTAGCATTGCTGCAAGGGGAGCATCCAAAGTGATACTAGCCAACGGAGTCACCGAAGACAGCCCTGGTATCTGCGAAGGCGTGGGGTTAACCTTGCCCACCCATCAATTCAAGGCAGACTCGAGCAACACACCAGGCTACGTAGTCGAGGCGGATTTCAAGCCAATCACGCTGAGCAACACAGATGCCATATTGGGAGTAAAATGGCTGCGTACATTAGGCAATATAGTATTCAACTTTGAGACACTCACAATGGAGTTTGAAGATAGGGGCAGGATCATCAAATTTGTAGAACAAATTGAAGAGGAGCCACCTGACGACCTTGAGGACAAGGTCTATCTTTGGGAGGCCGGTCCTGATGAGTTCCCGTATAGCATCCCCGGAGATGATCTTAGCATCCCAGAAGATTACTTCAATAGAGTGCCGGTGGAGCCACTCAATAATCAAGGACCTGCCCAGATAAGGGACCAACCGAGGCCACTGAGGCGCCCAGACAAGGATCCGGGCGAGGAACGGGCACCAGCGCCTAAGCGAGCAAGGCAAGAGCCCGGGAGTTCAAGCGAGCCACCTATTCATCTTGAAATGATGCGACTTGCCCGAGACATGTCCGAAGAATCCCACCAAGTGACCAAGATGGCCAAGTTCGATGCACCAGTCGAAGAGGTGCGAGTCAGCCGAACGGACACCAATAAGGGACCCGACTACTCGCCCAAGCACCCGCACACAAAGGCACCATGGCCAGATAAAGACGCCCGAGGCCTTAGCGAAGTTACGCCTCTCCCAGGCCTAAGCAAGGCGCCGGTTCATGAAACGGTACCATTAATGGAGGTTCGTGTTCCTTGGGACATCCGTATATATCATGGAGGGACGCGAGGACTTAGGGAGGATGAACCCGAGGCGCAGCATTCAATGCAGAAAACGGTTACGGCCGCGTCCGAGAATTGCGGAGCAGTTAAGGCCGCGTCCGAGATTTCCGCAACGGTCACAAGGGCCGAAGAGGCGCGACTCCAGGGACACGCCCACTCGGCCAGGGCCCTATAAATACCAGGGCCATCCGCACTTTTCATTTATGCAAGCTTTCACTTAGAGACCTTTTGGCATCCTTTCTTTTATTTACGCTTCCGCAACGTTTGTATTGTTTAGAGATTCGATTCAACGTCATTTTGACGAGACTTTGCCAAAGGGCCTTGTATTTCGACGATTCCTCGACTTTTGAGGGTCATTTCGAGTAAATTAGCTATCTTTTCCCACCTCTGGTCGATCCAACTTACTTGGTAGAGGATTTGGGCAATTTTAGTTTTTCGGGTCTCTAACACCTCTACCCCCTAAAGAGCCAATGGGACTTTTCTGGGTCTGGCAGGAGGAAACATGACATTGTCTGTGCTTACATACTCACTTTTTTTTTAAGTTGTGCTACTCCAAATTCTGAATTCCACACATCGTTGCGTTTGTTATGAAATGTAGTTTCATAATATGTAGGCCGATTTCGTTTTCGATTTTTTTTTTGTATTTTTTTTGTATTTTATAATGATAAAATACGAGAAAATCTATTTAAAAATCCAAAAAAAATATTTTTGCTCCAATACAGCTTGAGTAGTTAAATTAACACATCTTCTAAAGATGTGTCGAGAAACTTTTTGAAAAATATAATTTTTGCCCGTTTTTCTGGGAAGGACCTAGCGGCGATCGAAATTGCTCGACAGGGACCCGAGGCCCCGACGAGCACCGAGGCCCCGACGAGCACCGAGGCCGCGCCGAGGACCGAGGCCGCGCCGAGGACCGAGGCCCCGACGAGCACCGAGGCCGCGCGGAGGACCGAGGCCCCGCCGAGCACCGAGGCCCCGGCGAGGACCGAGGCCCCGGCGAGGACCGAGGCCCCGGCGAGGACCGAGGCCCCGACGAGGACCGAGGCCCCGACGAGGACCGAGGCCCCGACGAGGACCGAGGCCCCGACGAGGACCGAGGCCCCGACGAGCACCGAGGCCCCGACGAGCACCGAGGCCCCGACGAGGACCGAGGCCCCGCCGAGGACCGAGGCCCCGACGAGGACCGAGGCCCCGACGAGCACCGAGGCCCCGACGAGCACCGAGGCCACGACGAGGACCGAGGCCCCGCCGAGGACCGAGGCCCCGACGAGCACCGAGGCCCCGGCGAGGACCGAGGCCCCGGCGAGGATCGAGGCCCCGGCGAGGACCGAGGCCCCGGCGAGGACCGAGGCCCCGGCGAG
>CM066193.1:34811500-34816500 GCA_033675215.1 Rhodiola kirilowii
ACACAAGCACACCGAACGCTGCGCCCGATGCCTTGCATAGGAAGCTCGAGCTCCGCTCAAAGCCCACACAAGCACATCGAACGCTGCGCCCGATGCCTTGCATAGGAAGCTCGAGCTCCGCTCAAAGCCCACACAAGCACACCGAACGCTGCGCCCGATGCGTTTTCGAAGAAGCGTAAGCAAGCTCAAGCTTCTTCGAAAAGGCACCGGGCGCATGCCCTGACGCCTTGCATAGGAAGCTTGAGCTCCGCTCAAGCCCACACAAGCGCGCCGGACAACTAGCCAGTCGAAAGTCCAATCCCCAAATTATGACTTCAAAATGCGCATTCATTTTCAATTCCCCAAGCAGTTCGAATCCAATCTTCTACTTTGCCCGAGTCTTATCCGAAGAAATTACGATTTTCCATCAAAACCCAGGGACCAATGAAAATTTTTGGCTACTTGGTCGACGCCCCGATCCCGAAAGTGACTTTCGAAAGACATAACAGCCTACTTGACCGACACTTCACAAGGAGACCCGGTCGCACATCTCCGGTCGCTAAAGCATTTGGTAAGCCCGAGTTCAACATGGCACATGGACACCCACTGCCCATGAAATCCGACTATTGCCATGTCTCCCTCGACCGTACTACTTTGCCCAGGTCTCTTCGATGTACTTGTCCTTACCACTTGGATGTGGCAAAAGGCGTCCATGTGAAGTTTATTGCTGCCATGAAATCCTAGAGTCAAATGCGGCCCTGCATCGATCAAACCAACCAATAGGGACACCGAAGGGACCACAAGCCGAGAATTCTCAGAACGGACCAACACGTCCCAGTATGTCCGACTTTCGTCATAGGAGTGCACCGACGAAATAATTGTGTTAGGGCCAATTTATAAGGATTCTCGACTTGCGACTTGCATGGTAGGCGGTAGCAAAACCCATGCAAGCTTTTCCGAAATTTTCATTTTTGGACCCTCGACTGACCTCTTGTTAGGACCTCGCTCGATGGCCCTAAAATCCTCACCAAAGCCCCAGATTACTCGGCCATGCCCCAGGTGAACCCTCGCAACAAATGGGACCGAGTGTCCGAGGGACCCAAGCCCGGCACTGACCACGCCCTGTCCGAGCGAAAGAGCACTCGTTCCGACTTACTCGGGCCAACGACCGAATTGGGCAAAAGTGGCTCGAGCATTATGATCGAAATGGCCAAGGAGTGGGACGACGTCACTAACCCAGGAGAACGACCGAGCCATTTGGTCGGAGGAGTGCAAAACGCGTCTACGCGGCTTAGGGGACGCAGCTGGCCCAGGGACGCGGCCGGGAACACGCCTAGCACACGGCTTGGCATTAATGAGCCCGCGCTTGGCACTTATGAGGCCGAATCTGGTCAATTCATGGCACACGACTTCAACACCATTCATGCATCTACCTTGGAGGGAAAACCAGCATTGAAGGCCACATCTAGGCGCCCTTTTCTTTCTATTTAAGCACTTGTCTTTCATTCTTGTTATTCATCCAATCATTTATCAATCAAAGTATCTTTTCGTTCATCTTAGTAGTAGATCGGACGTTTGCCTTGGGGGTGACCTATTTCCTTGATACCGGATCTAGGAGGCCATCAACCTTATCGTATCAACCCACTATATCCACCATCACCATCTTTCGTCTCACCCTCTTCCGCCCAAATCCAACCCATTTTCCACCATCTCTACTATATCCATCAACCACCCACCACTTTTCCGCACTTGTTAGGACCTGGTTAAGCATTTCACTTTTCGGGCCCTAACATCTTGGTATCAGAGCCCGCACGGCCGTACGACCTATCAACCATGACGACAAGGAAGTCCGCAAAAATCGAAGAGAGAGTCACATCTCTTGAAAATTCAATGAAGGAATTACGAGCAGACCACACCAAAGCAGTCGCCGACAACGAAGCACGAGTCACCAACTTGGAGAAGAAGGTAGACGACGGTTTTGCCAGAATCGAAGCGATGCTAGTAGAACTCGCCGCAAACATCACGCCCAAGACAACCGAGGCAAGCAACAACGAAGTAACAACCATTACCCCTTCTCTCAACACTGATAAGGGTAAGGATGTTGTCTCGGATCCAGTTGACACCACGGAGGAACAACCCAACCCGCAAGTCCAGGACATGACGCCCCTTGAAAGCAACCCACCACAAGGCTTGCAATGGAGGACCCAGTCGAGTCCGCAAATTCCTCCAAGTCTGGGAAGGCGGCAGGCTACTTTTGGGCGTTTTGAGCATGGAGGAACTTCCAATCTCGGAGGCATTTACCGAGGCGTGTCCCTCGAGAGGCAGCAATCGAGGGGCTTTCACCCGGATTATGGGGCGGGACAAGAACCTTGGACGGGAGGACCTCGCATCGAACAACCGACCCAACAAGCGGCAAGGCAACCACGGGCCTATGATCACAACATCCGCAAATTAGAGATGCCCATCTTCGAAGGCCTAGATGTTGAAGATTGGATCTACAAAGCCGAAAGGTATTTCTCAGTTAATAATATTTTTACTGATGCGGAGAAACTCAATGGTGCAGCCCTTTGCTTAGAAGGACGTGCGCTGGCCTGGTTCCGCTGGCGCGAGGAAAGGCAACCTATATATTTTTGGCCCGAGTTCCACGAGAACTTACTGGAGAGGTTCAGAGGCCAAAGGACCACTGCAGTCCATGAGCGTTTCTTCGCTCTTTCTCAAGAGGCGTCCGTAGGCACCTATCGCGACCAGTTTGAGTTTCTGGCCGGAGGGCTCCGAGGACTGACGGATGAGGCATTGCTTGGGAACTTTATGAAGGGGCTAAAGCCCGCAATCAAGGCGGCCGTCAAAGTACACAGGCCCAGAGATCTCGACGAAGCGATGTCTCTCGCACAGCTTGTGGAAGAGCAGGGAGCGGCGGGCTTAGGGAACCCTCAGCCGGTCAATAACAAAAGGCCTCCCATGCCGGACCCAGTAAAGAAGGAAGAGCAGACCCATAAGCCAACACCATACTTTGCTCATGACCGGCCAAGCCCCTACAAGAGGATGACGGAAAGTGACATCCAAGCCAAGAAGGCAAGAGGGCTGTGTTGGCGCTGTGACGAGAAATGGGCACCCGGACACAAGTGCCACCAGAAAACGCTCCAAGTTATTCTGGTAGACGAGGAAGAAGAGGACCCGGGGGACGCAACAGGAGCAGGGGCAAATGGCCAACCCAATTATTACTCAGCCGAGGTGTCTCTCAACAGCCTGTCCGGGCTAACCGCACCCCACACCATGAGAATTAAGGGTCAAATCAACGGCAAGGACATAATAGTGATGGTCGACAGTGGAGCGACGCACAACTTCATATCCCAGAGGCTGGCCCAGGAGGAAGGCATCAAGATGATTGATGAGGGTCGATTCCGTATCACGCTAGGCACGGGGTCCAAGGAAGAAGGCAGGGGATTGTGCCCCGGGGTTCGACTGGAGCTCCCAAACTATGAGGTATGCACCGACTTCCTTCCAATTAACATGAGCGGGACGGATGTGATCCTTGGAATGCAATGGCTGCGAACCCTCGGAGACATCAAAACCAACTGGGGACTCTTGAAGATGGAATTCCAAGATGCGGGAAGGACTGTCTTACTCAAAGGGGATCCCGGCCTTTGCAAAATGGAGGTTTCATTCCAATCCATAGTCCGTGGATGAAAGAGCATTGCCGAATGCTACCTGGTGGACCTTAGGCCTATTAACAAAATTGAACACTCGACCGAAGCCACGGGATGTGACGATGCGCCCCAATCCATCAAAAGCGTCCTGGCGGCATTCGAGGATGTTTTCACCAGGGAAGGACCCGACCTCGACCTTGAGGACAAGGTCTTTCTTAAAGGAGGCGGAATTGTTAGGACCTCGCTCGATGGCCCTAAAATCCTCACCAAAGCCCCAGATTACTCGGCCATGCCCCAGGTGAACCCTCGCAACAAATGGGACCGAGTGTCCGAGGGACCCAAGCCCGGCACTGACCACGCCCTGTCCGAGCGAAAGAGCACTCGTTCCGACTTACTCGGGCCAACGACCGAATTGGGCAAAAGTGGCTCGAGCATTATGATCGAAATGGCCAAGGAGTGGGACGACGTCACTAACCCAGGAGAACGACCGAGCCATTTGGTCGGAGGAGTGCAAAACGCGTCTACGCGGCTTAGGGGACGCGGCTGGCCCAGGGACGCGGCCGGGAACACGCCTAGCACACGGCTTGGCATTAATGAGCCCGCGCTTGGCACTTATGAGGCCGAATCTGGTCAATTCATGGCACACGACTTCAACACCATTCATGCATCTACCTTGGAGGGAAAACCAGCATTGAAGGCCACATCTAGGCGCCCTTTTCTTTCTATTTAAGCACTTGTCTTTCATTCTTGTTATTCATCCAATCATTTATCAATCAAAGTATCTTTTCGTTCATCTTAGTAGTAGATCGGGCGTTTGCCTTGGGGGTGACCTATTTCCTTGATACCGGATCTAGGAGGCCATCAACCTTATCGTATCAACCCACTATATCCACCATCACCATCTTTCGTCTCACCCTCTTCCGCCCAAATCCAACCCATTTTCCACCATCTCTACTATATCCATCGACCACCCACCACTTTTCCGCACTTGTTAGGACCTGGTTAAGCATTTCACTTTTCGGGCCCTAACACCTCTACCCCCTAAAGAGCCAATGGGACTTTTCTGGGTCTGGCAGGAGGAAACATGACATTGTCTGTGCTTACATACTCACTTTTTTTTAAGTTGTGCTACTCCAAATTCTGAATTCCACACATCGTTGCGTTTGTTATGAAATGTAGTTTCATAATATGTAGGCCAATTTCGTTTTCGATTTTTTTTTGTATTTTTTTTGTATTTTATAATGATAATATACGAGAAAATCTATTTAAAAATCCAAAAAAAATATTTTTGCTCCAATACAGCTTGAGTAGTTAAATTAACACATCTTCTAAAGATGTGTCGAGAAACTTTTTGAAAAATATAATTTTTGCCCA
>CM066193.1:34826500-34829000 GCA_033675215.1 Rhodiola kirilowii
TCGAACTCCGCTCAAAGCCCACACAAGCACACCGAACGCTGCGCCCGATGCCTTGCATAGGAAGCTCGAGCTCCGCTCAAAGCCCACACAAGCACACCGAACGCTGCGCCCGATGCGTTTTCGAAGAAGCGTAAGCAAGCTCAAGCTTCTTCGAAAAGGCACCGGGCGCATGCCCTGACGCCTAGCATAGGAAGCTTGAGCTCCGCTCAAGCCCACACAAGCGCGCCGAACAACTAGCCAGTCGAAAGTCCAATCCCCAAATTATGACTTCAAAATGCGCATTCATTTTCAATTCCCCAAGCAGTTCGAATCCAATCTTCTACTTTGCCCGAGTCTTATCCGAAGAAATTACGATTTTCCATCAAAACTCAGGGACCAATGAAAATTTTTGGCTACTTTGGTCGATGCCCCGATCCCGAAAGTGACTTTCGAAAGACATAACAGCCTACTTGACCGACACTTCACAAGGAGACCCGGTCGCACATCTCCGGTCGCTAAAGCATTTGGTAAGCCCGAGTTCAACATGGCACATGGACACCCACTGCCCATGAAATCCGACTATTGCCATGTCTCCCTCGACCATACTACTTTGCCCAGGTCTCTTCGATGTACTTGTCCTTACCACTTGGATGTGGCAAAAGGCGGCCATGTGAAGTTTATTGCTGCCATGAAATCCTAGAGTCAAATGCGTCTCTGCATCGATCAAACCAACCAATAGGGACACCGAAGGGACCACAAGCCAAGAATTCTCAGAACGGACCAACAAGACCCAGTATGTCCGACTTTCGTCATAGGAGTGCACCGACGAAATAATTGTGTTAGGGCCAATTTATAAGGATTCTCGACTTGCGACTTGCATGGTAGGGGGTAGCAAAACCCATGCAAGCTTTTCCGAAATTTTCATTTTTGGACCCTCGACTGACCTCTTGATAGGACCCCAAGAGCGATGACCAATACCTTGTCGGATGGATGCGAGAGAATATGGGTGTGACACAAGAGCGCGGACAACATACTCATTGGTTGGTCTTAATGTGGGGTGGCGGGGCAGTAAACATTCAAAGTACGTGTCACAGGTGCCTACCCAGCCTAGGCTGGGGAAAGCATTCTGGGCACCGCACTGGTCGGGAGCTGTTCCCGCTTCCCTGATGAGCCCATGGGAGGGCGAAACCAGTGAGTATCGGATGAAGGATGAGCCAGGGTCCTAACAGATGGTATCAGAGGGAACACGGAAGGGGCGACCTAGAAGGAGCGACCTGGATAGTGCTACCTCATCGGAAGCAGTCTAGAGTGAGCGTCTAGTGTGGGCCAACGTGGACGATCTTGTGCCTTTGGGAAGATCAAATCAGTGCAGTGCGGAAGAAGGAAATACTAGTCATGCGAAGGTTATGATCATGGGGGGAACGTTACAGGATATCGATGTCCAAGTGGCATATGTACCGGGCCTGGGGCCTTGTGAGGCGCATGAACGCCAGCAACCTCGTACATTGGGCCTGGGGCCTTGTGAGGCGCATGAACGCCAGCAACCCACGTATCCTGAACATGCTGGGGCCTGCCTAGGCACATGAACGCCAGTATCCTAACATGGTCAATATTGGAGCCTGCCTGGAAAAGCCGACTTTCAACCAGAACTTCAAAGGAGCCTCTAGGTGGTGATGGTATGGGACATCATTAATCCTAAAGGAGACCTAAGACGATGGTATGGGACGTCGTCAAATGCAACGCACTGAAGGCCGCAAGCAACGAAGCCCAACTCTCGACCTTGAGGACAAGGTCGGTCTTTGAGGGCGGGGTAATGATAGGACCCCAAGAGCGATGACCAATACCTTGTCGGATGGATGCGAGAGAATATGGGTGTGACACAAGAGCCTGGACAACATACTCAATGGTTGGTCTTAATGTGGGGTGGCGGGGCAGTAAACATTCAAAGTACGTGTCACAGGTGCCTACCCAGCCTAGGCTGGGGAAAGCATTCTGGGCACCGCACTGGTCGGGAGCTGTACCCGCTTCCCTGATGAGCCCATGGGAGGGCGAAACCAGTGAGTATCGGATGAAGGATGAGTCAGGGTCCTATCACCTCTACCCCCTAAAGAGCCAATGGGACTTTTCTGGGTCTGGCAGGAGGAAACATGACATTGTCTGTGCTTACATACTCACTTTTTTTTAAGTTGTGCTACTCCAAATTCTGAATTCCACACATCGTTGCGTTTGTTATGAAATGTAGTTTCATAATATGCTGGCCAATTTTGTTTTCGATTTTTTTTTGTATTTTTTTTGTATTTTATAATGATAAAATACGAGAAAATCTATTTAAAAATCCAAAAAAATATTTTTGCTCCAATACAGCTTGAGTAGTTAAATTAACACATCTTCTAAAGATGTGTCGAGAAACTTTTTGAAAAATATAATTTTTGCCCATTTTTCAGGGAAGGACCTAGCGGCGATCGAAATTGCTCGACAGGGACCCGAGGCCCCGACGAGGACCGGGGACCCGACGAGGACC
>CM066193.1:34839000-34846500 GCA_033675215.1 Rhodiola kirilowii
AACCAATAGGGACACCGAAGGGACCACAAGCCGAGAATTCTCAGAACGGACCAACACGACCCAGTATGTCCGACTTTCGTCATAGGAGTGCACCGACGAAATAATTGTGTTAGGGCCAATTTATAAGGATTCTCGACTTGCGACTTGCATGGTAGGGGGTAGCAAAACCCATGCAAGGTTTTCCGAAATTTTCATTTTTGGACCCTCGACTGACCTCTTGTTAGGACCTCGCTCGATGGCCCTAAAGTCCTCACCAAACCCCCAGAATACTCGGCCATGCCCCAGGAAGATCCTCGCAGCAAATGGGACCGAGTGGCCGAGGGACCCAAGTTCGGCACCGGCCAGGCCCTGTCCGAGCCGAAGAGCACTCGTTCCGACTTACTCGGGCCAATGACCGAATTGGGCAAAAGTGGCTCAACCATTGTGTTCGAAATGGCAAACGAGTGGGACGATGAGCTTAACCCAGGAGAACGACCGAGCCAATTGGGCGGTGGAGGCAAAAACGTGTCTACGCGGCTTATGGGACGCGGCTGGCCTAAGGACGCGACCGGGGACACGCCTAGCACACGGCTTGGCACACGCCCGAGCATTTATGAGGCCGCGCCTGGCTTTTATGAGACCACACGGTTCATGCACCCAACTTAGGCGGGAAATCCACATTCAAGGCCAGATCTAGGGGCTTCTCTTTTACTATTTAAGCACTTGTCTTTCATTCTTGTTATTCATCCAATCATTTATCAATCAAAGTATCTTTTCGTTTATCTTAGTAGTAGATCGGGCGTTTGCCTTGGGGGTGACCTATTTCCTTGATACCGGATCTAGGAGGCCATCAACCTTATCGTATCAACCCACTATATCCACCATCACCATCTTTCGTCTCACCCTTTTCCGCCCAAATCCAACCCCTTTCCACCCATTTTCCACCATCTCTACTATATCCATCGACCACCCACCACTTTTCCGCACTTGTTAGGACCTGGTTAAGTATTTTACTTTTCGGGCCCTAATATCTTGGTATCAGAGCCCACACGGCCGTACAACCTATCAACCATGGAGGCAAGGTTTGCATCCCTGGAAGCATCACGAGCTTCTCATCACAAAACACTCAAGGATGGACTCGCCAGACTGGAGGCGTTATTAGGCAAGTTCTCACCGAAGGAAGCCACCAGAATAGCGGAGCCTGCCAAACCCGAAGTGAAGGTACCACCGATCCCTTGTGTCAAAGAACAAGTGAAGACACCGCAACTTGTTTCACCCGAGCAAATATTGACATGCGCGCAACCTGAGGAATTCACCGAAGGCCTCACAAGTAAGAGTTCTTCTTTTATGACCAATTTTAAAGTTGGATGTATCATTCGTGAGCAGGAGAAACCACCGGACGACCCAAGTGACCACTTAATTATGGAGCATGAGGAATATAGTTTCCATCCGGACTATGGCGCCAATTCAAAAGTACTGGAATGCACGTTACTTAGCATGATCGCCCAAGAGGCGACCGAAGAGGATCTCGAAGATGTGGAGTGGAGAACCATTTCGATGACCGGAGTACTCGACTGGGAGGAACTTATCAAAGACAACCAGAGTAATGAGATGCAAGCCTACCGAGACGAAGTTGAACAGGGCAACACGAGGTACACCCTAGTTGGTAACCGCTTGTTTTATAAAGGGCGCTTTATGCTACCACGCACTTCCCAGCATATTCCTAAGCTTCTCAAAGAGTTTCACGCTAGCGCGATGGGAGGGCATTCCGGCATGCGCCAAACTTATATGCGGATAAAATCCGAGTTCTATTGGCAAGGAATGAAACAGGACGTCCGTAAGATGGTGGGCGAATGCGATGAATGCCAGCGCAACAAATATCAGGCCATGGCACCGGGAGGTTTGCTCCAACCGCTGGGGATCCCCGACAAGGTCTGGTCGGAAATTTCAATAGATTTCATTGATGGACTACCCAAAGTGGAGGGATACGCTGTCATCTTTGTGATCGTTGACCGACTAAGTAAGTACAGCCATTTTATTCCTCTCAGCCACCCCTACACCGCCATCAGTGTTGCCGAAGTATTCATCAAAGAAGTTGTTAGACTCCACGGAATTCCTGAAATGATCATTTCGGATCGAGACCCCGTTTTCCTCAGTCATTTTTGGCAAAAGTTGTTTGAAGCTTCCGGGTCTATACTCAGAATGAGCTCGTCCTATCACCCTCAGACGGACGGCTAGACAGAGGTAGTTAACCGTAGCATTGGGACATACCTCCGCTGTTTTGCGTCGGACAAACCAAGGACTTGGGTCAAATGGCTTCCTTGGGCCGAGTACTGGTATAACACGTCGTTCCACACATCGGCGAACACGACGCCCTTCAAAGTGCTCTACGGAAGGGATCCCCCTCGGCTAGTCCCGTACGAAACAGGCTCTTGCCCGGTTCAGCGTGTGGAGGAGGCCTTGGTCGACCGGGACAAGGTCCTCCAAGACCTTAAAGAAGACCTGAGGAAAGCCCAGCGAGCTATGAAAAAGCAAGCCGATGGACACCGAAGGGACGTTAGCTTCCAGATTGGCGACTATGTCTATGTGAGGCTCCAACCAGGGAGGCAGCACTCGGTAATGGTGAAGCGCACCCATCAAAAGCTAGCACCAAAGTACTATGGGCCCTATGAAGTGGAGCATCGCATCGGAGCTGTAGCCTACCGCCTCAAACTCCCAAAAGGTACTCAGATCCACCCAGTTTTTCATGTTTCACAATTAAAACTCACAAAGCGCAGGCCGGAGCCGAACCAGGTCCGCCCCCTCAAATGGTTTCCGGGGTACAAGCACATGTATGAGCCAGAAGCACTGAGAGGAATCAGGGACAAACCCAGTGGGCGGGAGGTTTTAATCAAATGGGGAAAAATGCCGGAGCATGATTCAACATGGGAAACGATGGAAGACATAGCCGAGCTATTTCCAGACTTCAAACTAGCAGAGAGGATCAACCGCTGGGAAGATGATACGACAGGCCCCGATTTCGCAGCACACTCGAGAGAAAAGACCCATCGTCAACCAAAGCCCCACAGAAAGGCACGCCCTAGGACCTTCATGGAAGACCTGGAAAGAAGGCCCGAGCAATATCTACCGGGAACATCTCAGAGGGACCGAGCAAAGAAACCACCGGGCGAAATAATCGAGCTAAATCAAGCCTTCGCATGCAGACACCTCGACCTTGAGGACAAGGTCTTTCTTAAAGGAGGCGGAATTGTTAGGACCTCGCTCGATGGCCCTAAAGTCCTCACCAAACCCCCAGAATACTCGGCCATGCCCCAGGAAGACCCTCGCAGCAAATGGGACCGAGTGGCCGAGGGACCCAAGTTCGGCACCGGCCAGGCCCTGTCCGAGCCTAAGAGCACTCGTTCCGACTTACTCGGGCCAACGACCGAATTGGGCAAAAGTGGCTCGACCATTGTGTTCGAAATGGCAAACGAGTGGGACGATGAGCTTAACCCAGGAGAACGACCGAGCCAATTGGGCGGTGGAGGCAAAAACGCGTCTACGCGGCTTATGGGACGCGGCTGGCCTGAGGACGCAACCGGGGACACGCCTAGCACACGGCTTGGCACACGCCCGAGCATTTATGAGGCCGCACCTGGCTTTTATGAGACCACACGGTTCATGCACCCAACTTAGGCGGGAAATCCACATTCAAGGCCAGATCTAGGCGCTTCTCTTTTACTATTTAAGCACTTGTCTTTCATTCTTGTTATTCATCCAATCATTTATCAATCAAAGTATCTTTTCGTTTATCTTAGTAGTAGATCGGGCGTTTGCCTTGGGGGTGACCTATTTCCTTGATACCGGATCTAGGAGGCCATCAACCTTATCGTATCAACCCACTATATCCACCATCACCATCTTTCGTCTCACCCTTTTCCGCCCAAATCCAACCCCTTTCCACCCATTTTCCACCATCTCTACTATATCCATCGACCACCCACCACTTTTCCGCACTTGTTAGGACCTGGTTAAGTATTTTACTTTTCGGGCCCTAACACCTCTACCCCCTAAAGAGCCAATGGGACTTTTCTGGGTCTGGCAGGAGGAAACATGACATTGTCTGTGCTTACATACTCACTTTTTTTTTAAGTTGTGCTACTCCAAATTCTGAATTCCACACATCGTTGCGTTTGTTATGAAATGTAGTTTCATAATATGTAGGCCAATTTCGTTTTCGATTTTTTTTTGTATTTTTTTTGTATTTTATAATGATAAAATACGAGAAAATCTATTTAAAAATCCAAAAAAAATATTTTTGCTCCAATACAGCTTGAGTAGTTAAATTAACACATCTTCTAAAGATGTGTCGAGAAACTTTTTGAAAAATATAATTTTTGCCCGTTTTTCTGGGAAGGACCTAGCGGCGATCGAAATTGCTCGACAGGGACCCGAGGCCCCGACGAGGACCGAGGCCCCGACGAGGACCGAGGCCCCGACGAGGACCGAGGCCCCGACGGGGACCGAGGCCTCGACGAGGACCGAGGCCCCGACGAGGACCGAGGCCCCGACGAGGACCGAGGCCCCGACGAGGACCGAGGCCCCGACGAGCACCGAGGCCCCGACGAGCACCGAGGCCGCGCCGAGGACCGAGGCCCCGACGAGGACCGGGGCCCCGACGAGGACCGAGGCCCCGACGAGGACCGAGGCCCCGACGAGGACCGAGGCCCCGACGAGGACCGATGCCTTGACGAGGACAGAGGCCCCGACGAGGACCGAGGCCCCGACGAGGACCGAGGCCCCGGTGAGGACCGAGTCCCCGGCGAGGACCGAGGCCCCGACGAGTACCGAGGCCCCGACGAGGACCGAGGCCCCGACGAGGACCGAGGCCCCGACGAGGCACGAGGCCCCGACGAGGCACGAGGCCCCGACGAGGCCCCGACGAGGACCGAGGCCCCGACGAGGCCCCGACGAGGACCGAGGCCCCGACGAGGACCGAGGCCCCGACGAGGACCGAGGCGCCTGCGAGGACCGAGGCCCCGGCGAGGACCGAGGCGCCGGCGAGGACCGAGGCCCCGGCGAGGACCGAGGCCCCGGCGAGGACCGAGGCCCCGACGAGGACCGAGGCCCCGACGAGGACCGAGGCCCCGACGAGGACCGAGGCCCCGACGAGGACCGAGGCCCCGGCGAGGACCGAGGCCCCGGCGAGGACCGAGGCCCCGACGAGGACCGAGGCCCCGACGAGGACCGAGGCCCCGACGAGGACCGAGACCCCGATGAGGACCGAGGCCCCGGCGGGATCCCTGAGGTATTAATATCCGATCGAGACGTTGTATTTATTAGCAACTTTTGGAAAACTTTGTTTGCGTCGCTAGGTACCCACTTAAAAAGGAGCACCGCATACCACCCTCTAACGGACGGCCAAACGGAAGTAGTCAACCGGAGCATCGACACTTACTTAAGATGTGTTGCCAGCGAGGAACAGAAGAAATGGGTGCAACTTCTCCCATGGGCTGAGTACTGGTACAACACATCGTTCCACACCGCCACCCAGACTACACGTTTCAAAACCCTTTACGGGCGAGACCCCCCGAAGATAGTGCCGCATGAGCCCAGGTCCACACCCCTGCAACACGTTGACGCCTTGCTGATCGACCGTGACCGAGCCTTGAAGGAACTAAAGCAGCATCTCCGCAATTCCCGAAGTATCATGAAGCGGCAGGCGGACGAGCACCGGCGGGATGTCAACTTCAAAGTGGGAGATTTGGTGTACGTGAGGCTCCAGCCGGGCCGACAGATCACAGTGGCCAGACGGGACAACTACAAACTCGTCCCAAAGTACTATGGTCCGTACGAAGTGATCCAACGAGTCGGCATGGTGGCATACAAACTCAAGATGCCTCGAGAGTCACAGATCCATCCCGTATTTCACGTCTCTCAACTGAAGCTAGCCAGGGCACCTCCGGGACCCAACCACATCATCCAGCTCAAATGGTTCCCAGGCTACCAACCACGCTGTGAGCCCGAGGCACTTCGAGGAGTCCGAAAAAATGCAGAAGGGCGTGAAGTGTTGATCAAGTGGTCGAGGATGCCCGAAGAAGACGCCACTTGGGAGCAGGCGGTTTACATGGGCGAACAGTTTCCGGATTTCGACCTTGAGGACAAGGTCGCTCTTTGGGAGGGGAGCAATGATGGGAACCCAACTCCCGCGGCCCTGGCCCCGACCAGCCATCCGCGAGGACCCCGCCCGAAGGCAACGCTAAAAGCCTTATGCGCATCTGGCGCACCCGAGGAACCCACACCCGACGACCAGCCAGTTGAGGTTGCCCAGTCGAACCCCGTCGAAGCGCAGAGCCCCAAGATCAAAACTACCGACTCGACGGACGAAGGTGAGGATTCTGGCTCGACCAATAAGCTTCTCATGGCCGATAAGTCGGAGGATCTGAAGTCCCAGAAGGAGCGCACGAGCCAAGTGCCCCGAGGCCCACTCTCGCACTTGAAGGCCCCGACTGATCGAAGGAAGGCCCGCACGCCAGCTGACGTGGCATACTTTTCTGGGCAGATTCATGCACCAACGGCTACTAGGGAGTCAACAAGCTTATCTGGGCAGATGCATGAACCAACGGCCACATTGGGTCAAAGGAGTTATGGCCAAGACTGGAGTTATGACGAAGACCGGAGATGCATGCACCCACCATGAAGGCTTCGAAGACCGACGCTTGGGGCAAAGGGAATAGAGCCGTTGGGCTCCCAACGGCTACCTTGGCTCCTCCCTATATAAACACATGCCTTTCATTCTTGTTTTCCATCCAGAAATTATCAAGAGAATTATCTCGGATCCACCTTAGTGTTGAAGGCAATTCCCTTCGACACTTGGGTATTTATCTTGGATAATTCTCACACATTGTAACGTGTTTACTTCCTGCTTTCGTTCGTTCCCATTCAATACAATTCGTTCATTTCCCTTCATTTGCTACTTTCCATCTCGTTTCACCCATCGCTTCCGCACAATCATCCATAAATCCATTTCCGCTGCGCACTAGGGAACTTAGCCGAGACTTCCAGTCGGCAAGTTCCTAACAAGAGGTCAGTCGAGGGTCCAAAAATGAAAATTTCGGAAAAGCTTGCATGGGTTTTGCTACCCCCTACCATGCAAGTCGCAAGTCGAGAATCCTTATAAATTGGCCCTAACACAATTATTTCGTCGGTGCACTCCTATGACGAAAGTCGGACATACTGGGTCGTGTTGGTCCGTTCTGAGAATTCTCGGCTTGTGGTCCCTTCGGTGTCCCTATTGGTTGGTTTGATCGATGCAGAGACGCATTTGACTCTAGGATTTCATGGCAGCAATAAACTTCACATGGCCGCCTTTTGCCACATCCAAGTGGTAAGGACAAGTACATCGAAGAGACCTGGGCAAAGTAGTATGGTCGAGGGAGACATGGCAATAGTCGGATTTCATGGGCAGTGGGTGTCCATGTGCCATGTTGAACTCGGGCTTACCAAATTCTTTAGCGACCGGAGATGTGCGACCGGGTCTCC
>CM066193.1:34864000-34896500 GCA_033675215.1 Rhodiola kirilowii
GTGGCAAAAGGCGTCCATGTCAAGTTTATTGCTGCCATGAAATCCTAGAGTCAAATGCGGCTCTGCATCGATCAAACCAACCAATAGGGACACCGAAGGGACCACAAGCTGAGAATTCTCAGAATGGACCAACACGACCCAGTATGTCCGACTTTCGTCATAGGAGTGCACCGACGAAATAATTGTGTTAGGGCCAATTTATAAGGATTCTCGACTTCCGACTTGCATGGTAGGGGGTAGCAAAACCCATGCAAGCTTTTCCGAAATTTTCATTTTTGGACTCTAGACTGACCTCTTGTTAGGACCTTGCTTGATGGCCCTAAAGTCCTCACCAAAGCTCCAGAATACTCGACAATGCCCCAGGAGATCCCTCCTGATGGACCAAAATTATACGAATCAAAAACACAGTAAAACCCCCTTAATTAGACATTTTGTCTATTTAACTTTTGCTTGTTAGTTCAGATATATTTCTACAGGGTATTTCAGAGCTTAGAGAGAATACACACTAAAGAGGAGCTTTTAGAGCAGAAAAGATGTTACGAGTCAATCTAAGGTCAAGATCATATGCCGACTGAAGAAATATCAAGGATCCTGACGTTGAATCACTCATAACAAATTAATCAGAAGAATCAGGAGAGGAATCAAGACAGCCCGGGGAAGAAACACACTGACAATTTTGTGAAAAGACTGCACAAAACTGTACAAAATTCACATTTGGGCAAGATGACCGGCCACTTGGGCAAGAGGTGGCCAAAGCCACCCCTCCTCCTCCTCCACCACCGGCTACCGGCGGCTCTCCTCCACCATGAGCGGCGGCTTTGCTCCTCCTCCACATGGCGGCTCCTCCTTGCTCCTCCTCTCCTTCCTCCATGTGTGGCCATCTCCTCCCTTCATTTTCTCCTCCAATCACCATGCAACACTTGCCTCCATCTCCTCCTCCTCCCATGGCTATATAAGGAGGAGCTCCTCCCCTCATTTTCATCATCCCTCACTTGTAAAAAAACACTTCTCTCTCTAAGTTATGTATGTGTAAGTTTGGCTTTGGAAATAAAGGATAGCTCCCTTGGCGCTTCAACGGTTGTAAGTATTATTTCTAGTATTTATTCAACTGTTTATTTCCTTAGTTATAATGTTTAGCGCGATGAATAGTAGCTAAACTAGTAATTCGGTAGAAGGGGCGCACTTGTATTATAAAATGTTTTAAGACTATTAACTTAGCGTCTAGTCTTAGTATTCAAAACTTGTTCTATGTGCCATATATCAAGTCAGAGTTTCCAAGGTTGAGTGGAAGCTGTCACAAGCAAAGCTCTGCCGTGGAAACTCGTGATCATACTCGGTAAGTGGAAGCTGTCACAAGCAAAACTTATCGAGGAGTTCGACTTATCTAAAACACCACTTGGTCAATAACGTAACTGGGAGATCAAGTGGATGCACTTACAGCTAAGATACTTCGAAAGGAGGAATTAGTTTTGCTTAGAACAAGTGTTGCTTTAAACGATGTTGCAAGTCTTGCGCTACGAAAGGGCCTCGATTCATCTTTGAATACTTAGATAATTCACAAAAGGTCAATGATAAACAGGATATAATACAAGGCCCCTGAAACCGAACATTTCTCTTTAATTATAAACTGTAATTTACTTTCCAGTATTAAAACCAACCAACCAACCAATCAATCAATCAATCACTTAGCTGGTAGCTTTAAAACCAACCAACCGACCTAAAACACGCTCTCTCGCTGGACAATCCCCCTCAAAGAACATATATTCCCCTGATTCCCTTGGGTACGACCCCTACTTACCACTTGCTACCCAGTAGTTAAGTCGCGAGTAGCGGACTTATAAATTTATTCTTGACGTTTGCACATAACGACTGTGCATCCATCAAGAACCCTCGCAACAAATGGGACCGAGTGTCCGAGGGACCCAAGCTCAGCACTGACCACGCCCTGTCCGAGCCGAAGAGCACTCGTTTCGACTTACTCGGGCCAACGTGCGAACTGAGCAAAAGTGGCTCGAGCATTATGATCGAAATGGCCAAAGAATGGGACGATGTCACTAACCCAGGAGAACGACCGAGCCAATTGGGCGGTGGAGGCCAAAACGTGTCTACGCGGCTTGGGGGACGCGGCTGGCCCGGGGACGCAGCCAGGAACACGCCTAGCACACGGCTTGGCATTGATGAGCCCGCGCTTGGCATTTATGAGGCCGAATCTGGTCAATTCATGGCACACGACTTCAACACCATTCATGCATCTAGCTTGGGTGGGAAATCCAACATTGAAGGCCAGATCTAGGCGCCTCTCTTTTACTATTTAAGCACTTGTCCTTCATTCTTGTTAATCATCCAATCATTTATCAATCAAAGTATCGTTTCGTTTATCTTAGTAGTAGATCGGGCGTTTGCCTTGGGGGTGACCTATTTCCTTGATACCGGATCTAGGAGGCCATCAACCTTATCGTATCAACCCACTATATCCACCATCACCATCTTTCGTCTCACCCTTTTCCGCCCAAATCCAACCCTTTTCCACCCATTTTCCACCATCTCTACTATATCCATCGACCACCCACCACTTTTCCGCACTTGTTAGGACCTGGTTAAGTATTTCACTTTTCGGGCCCTAACATCTTGGTATCAGAGCCCTCACGGCCGTACGACCTATCAACCATGACAACAAGGAAAGCAGCCGAATTGGAGGAAAGAGTCACGAACCTTGAAGTGGCAATTGAAGATCTGAAAGAGGACATCGACCGAAGGCTAGCAAGCGCCGAGGAGGTGAATGACGCCCGTCACCAGGAGACCAAGGAGCAACTCACTCGTCTAGAGACAATGTTGGTAAAATTCATGATGGACAACGCACCAAAAACCACCGAGACGAGCAACACCAAGGTAACCACTATTACCCCTACTATCAACACTGATAAGGGTTAAGATGTTGTCTCAGATCCAATTGAGACCACGGAGGAGCAGCCCAATCCGCAAGTTCAGACCATTGTACGCTTAGAAGGCGACCCACCACAGGGCTCGCAATGGAGAACCCAGTCGAGTCCGCAAATTCCTCCAAGTCTGGGAAGGCGGCAGGCTACTTTTGGGTGTTTTGAGCATGGAAGAACTTCCAATCTCGGAGGCATCTACCGAGGTGTGTCCCTTGAGAGGCAGCAATCGAGGGGCTTTCACCCAGATTATGGGGCGGGACAAGAACCTTGGACGGGAGGACCTCGCATCGAACAACCGACCCAACAAGCGGCAAGGCAACCAAGGGCCTATGATCACAACATCCGGAAATTAGAGATGCCCATTTTCGAAGGCGCGGATGTTGAAGACTAGATTTACAAAGCCGAAAGGTATTTCTCAGTTAATAACATTTTTACTGATGCGGAGAAACTCAATGGTGCAGCCCTTTGCTTAGAAGGACGTGCGCTGGCTTGGTTCCGCCGGCGTGAGGAAAGGCAACCTATATATTTTTGGGCAGAGTTCCGCGAGAACTTACTGGAGAGGTTCCGAGGCCAAAGGACCACTGCAGTCCATGAGCGTTTCTTCGCTCTTTCTCAAGAGGCGTCCGTAGGCACCTATCGCGACCAGTTTGAGTTTCTGGCCGGAGGGCTCCGAGGATTGACAGATGAGGCATTGCTTGGGAACTTTATGAAGGGGCTAAAGCCCGCAATCAAGGCGGCCGTCAAAGTGCACAGGCCCAGAGATCTCGACGAAGCGATGTCTCTCGCACAGCTTGTGGAAGAGCAAGGAGCGACGGGCCTAGGCAACCCTCAGCCGGTCAATAACAGAAGGCCTCCCATGCCGGACCCAGTAAGGAAGGAAGAGCAGACCCATAAGCCAACACCATACTCTGCTCATGACCGGCCAAGCCCCTACAAGAGGATGACGGAAAGTGACATCCAAGCCAAGAAGGCAAGAGGGCTGTGTTGGCGCTGTGACGAGAAGTGGGCACCCGGACACAAGTGCCACCAGAAAACGCTCAAAGTTATTCTGGTAGACGAGGAAGAGGAGGACCCGGGGGATGCAACAGGAGCAGGGGCAAATGGCCAACCCAATTATTACTCAGCCGAGGTGTCTCTCAACAGCCTGTCCGGGCTAACCGCACC
This sequence comes from Rhodiola kirilowii, assembly GCA_033675215.1. NCBI lineage: Eukaryota > Viridiplantae > Streptophyta > Magnoliopsida > Saxifragales > Crassulaceae > Rhodiola > Rhodiola kirilowii. The sequence goes on from CM066193.1 coordinate 34,868,101, forward strand.
CCACACCGTGAGATTTAAGGGTCAAATCAATGGCAATGACATAATAGTGATGGTCGACAGCGGAGCGACACACAACTTCATATCCCAGAGGCTGGCCCAGGAGGAAGGCATCAAGATGATTGACGAGGGTCGTTTCTGTATCATGCTAGGCACGGGGTCCAAGGAAGAGGGCAGGGGATTGTGCCCCGGGGTTCGACTGGAGCTCCCAAACTATGAGGTATGCACCGACTTCCTTCCAATTAACATGAGCGGGACGGATGTGATCCTTGGAATGCAATGGCTGCGAACCCTCGGAGACATCAAAACCAACTGGGGGCTCTTGAAGATGGAATTCCAAGATGCGGGAAGGACTGTCTTACTCAAAGGGGATCCCGGCCTTTGCAAAATGGAGGTTTCATTTTACTCGGCCAGATTACTCGGCCATGCCCCAGGAGAACCCTCGCAACAAATGGGACCGAGTGTCCGAGGGACCCAAGCTCGGCACTGACCACGCCCTGTCCGAGCCGAAGAGCACTCGTTCCGACTTACTCAGGCCAACGTCCCAACTGGGCAAAAGTGGCTCGAGCATTATGATCGAAATGGCCAAAGAATGGGACGATGTCACTAACCCAGGAGAACAACCGAGCCAATTGGGCGGTGGAGGCCAAAACACGTCTACGCAACTTGGGGGACGCGGCTGGCCCGGGGACGCGGCCGGGAACACGCCTAGCACACGACTTGGCATTGATGAGCCCGCGCTTGGCATTTATGAGGGCGAATCTGGTCAATTCATGGCACACGACTTCAACACCATTCATGCATCTAGCTTGGGCGGGAAATCCAACATTGAAGGCCAGATCTAGGCGCCTCTCTTTTACTATTTAAGCACTTGTCCTTCATTCTTGTTATTCATCCAATCATTTATCAATCAAAGTATCTTTTTGTTTACCTTAGTAGTAGATCGAGCGTTTGCCTTGGGGGTGACCTATTTCCTTGATACCGGATCTAGGAGGTGACAGGGCGTCGTTAGGACCTTGCAAATTAATATTTATAAACTCCTCGCTATTGGCCTACTAAGGGTTAGTTTGGCGGCAAGTAAGGGTCGAACCCAAGGGAGACCAATCAGCTACTTGTTGTTCTTTGGAAAGGGAAAAGAAAATGAGTAAAAACAATTGGGGGTTTTGTAGGTTTGAAGGGTTTGAACTGAACTGGTTACTTAATGAGAGAAACATCCAACCTAGGGATTCTTTTATTGTGGTTTAGTTATCATTGGTCCCAGCCCCAGTTTTCCACCTATAATCGCTCGGATCATCGCATCACATGGAATGTGCATTTGGAGAGAGTCTAGCTCCCCTTGAGGCGTGAACCCCTTGGATATCGTTGCAAAAAATAGGCGAAGAACTGGCTTAACACTCCCTTGCGTCCATGAGTGGGATTACCCCCATTTCGAGCGGTAATCTAAGGCAAGACCATTTCAAGCGCTTGCGCCACCCGACCATGTCCATTTCAAGACCATGGAGTCCTAGTTCTAGCAAGTCCAATACTCCATTTCAAGACGTATTGTACTTGGTGCTACCGTTGATCTCACGTTTCAGATACAACCAACGGTTTTAATGAAGGACTAGGCAACTCTACCAGACCTTGCCATTTCAAGTCTTAGCTTGGTTTCGTTGCCTTTGTCTGGATCGAGTTACTCGACCAAGTTTGCCATTTCAAGCCTCCCTTGGTCTCGTACTTCAATCGATAATAGCACTAGAACCAGCAGACGCAAGGATGCGTTAAGGATGGAACCTCAAACTTCCCCACAATACTCAAATCATTAGATCGGATTGAGGGGTTTAGCTACTAGCACTCATTGGAGAGAATGCAATAGCCATATGGATGAATATTAAAGCAAAAGTAGAAAGTGCGAGGGAAAATGTAAAAGCGTTCAGAAAATTGTGCTGGTGCCTCGAACTCGATTTAGCGGCCAGGCTAGTACCGAAGCGTTCGGTAAAAATCCCGGACGGCACTATCGAAGGTCGGACGGATGTGCGAGAAAAAAGTAAAGACGAGCCGAGAAAAGTAAGGATGATCGTGCGAGAAAGTAAGGAACTCCGACCAACTGGTATTCAAGTCTAAGCACAAGTACAAATGAGAGTTTCTTGAGTGAGAAACCCTAGATTTCCGGACGCTTATTCCCAAGACCAAGTGGTCATATTTATAGGGTAAGTACAAGGGAATGTTCTTGGCTTGATGCCCAAGTAGGAGTGGCACAAGGGACTTGGCAATTGCAATAGGGCCACCGACTTTCCTGCTTGGCCTTGGTGGTCTTGGCCAAAGCGAAATGGAACTTGGCCAAAGCACACGGCCGATGACGTCAGCCCTCGAAGGACGAGCCGAGAAATGCGAGCGATTCTGACCTTGACTTGACTTTGGCCTTGACCCTTGACCTTGACCATGACCTTTGAAGAACTTGACTTTTGGTCCTTAGGCCTTGAGTTGCCGTGACGACACGAGGCTTCTCGGGCGCTAGGCTCGGTGTGACATGGGACGCGACACGGCTTTTTGGCACAGGCATCGGGCACTCGGGCGCAGGCGCTGGTGCTCTCGGCAGGGACTCGGCGTTCGGCCTTGGAAGCTCGGGCGCGCGCTCGGATGGCCCGGTAGCGCCCGTCCTCAGTTCCTCGGACACGCCCGGCCTTGGGCCTGGTTTTCTCGGCAAGTCTCACGGGCACGACATGGGTCCTTTCGGTCGACCCCGGCCTGCTAGGTGCATTTTGCGTAGGTCACCCTTTTTAGGCCCGATTCCTCTCAAGTCCTCATATTGACCTGAAATGCAAAATAGCATTAACAAGCAACTGTTCGCATGGCTTATCATCCAATATGGTGGGATTAGTTGGCTTAATGAGTCGCATAAATACGCCTCATCAAACCACCCCACACTTGAACTTGTTCGTCCCGAACAAAGTCTAGATCATAAGAGGAAAGCAGAATATAATGCCCACGGTCCCTCGGCTCCCCAGATGTGCATATGACATTGCTAATCTAGCCCTTGCCTTTCCATGCATAAGACAGTTGCTACTAGAGTATTAAGTTCAAGCATGGGCATAGCTTTATATGTGTTACCTCGAAAGTGGAGATGCAAACCAATTCGGATGATTAGGAGGTAGCCCTTTTCGGTCTCCTGAACTACGCTTTTGGTCCCGAGTTCTTGCTATATGGTTATACTTCATAGCTTCTTCATACACGTGATTTGTTCGAGCTTCAAGGGTCGAGTATGATGGATAGCTTCGGTAGTGACTTTGGCCCTTTGCCTTGATTAATGGGTGCTGAATATTCACTTTTGTCGGATGAATTTTCACAATTATAGCCGATGTATCTTTCTTTGAGCCTTGCTCTCGGATGTGAATTGCTTGTCCATATTTCTTGGAGGTCCAATCATTGCCCGCGAGCATATGGAAATACCTCCCTGCTCTTCCTCATCATTATCCCTTGACGCGAGTCAAGTCGAGGGTCGCTCGACTATTTTCCCGGTCGTTTTGGACTAGAGGTTGGACGGTGTGTTACTTTCCCGTCCCGCCTAACCGCAAAAATACCGCAGGGGTGGAGCAGTTTCTACCAATCAGCCTCGAAGTGTAGCCTCCACTGAATCCATCTAACCATATATAGCTCGAACTCTGGGCCTCGGGCGCCTGTCAAGACCCACTAGGGCGTTGCTATCAACTCCACACCCCACATTTATCCCTACTCTCAAGGGCACATACAAGGTTAAAGATCACATGCCATCACACAATTTATTTTCACAACAGCAATGCATGTAATCGGCTAAGTCTATTTCACATCTTTTAGCTCAATCATGCACATTAGGGGGGTCGGACTGGAGTCCTTATTCAAAAAAAATTTAAAATTTAAGGGAAACGTGCTGACTCTAATGTACATGCAACGTGCTGACACAACAGGGACTCCCCTAACCAACCACCCCACACTTTTCAATTGAGCCGTGCCCTCACGGCACAAAGACTCGATGCATGCAAAATTTAAAGGAAAAGGAAGAGAGTTCAGAGAAGACATGAACTTCCCTCGAGTGATGCTCGGTCATTCTGAGTTATTTGGCATTCTGAATACTTCTACCGAGCTGGAATTTTCATATGAAGGGTTTGGCTTGAAGGATCTGGCTAGAGTGCCATATGCGCGCGCGAGGCCCCTGCTGGTCGGACCTGCGGGCCATTCTGCCAAGGCACTATGGAATTCTCAGATCTCTCGATAAATCGACCATTTTAAGACTAATGCTCGAGTCAGAATTTCCATTGGTGCAAGTTGGCCGAAGAACTCCTTTATTTTCAAATTCTGCTCGCATCCACTACGAGGTCCTGCAAGGTTAGTCTCCCTTTTCCGGATTCAAAATAAAAAGAAAGTGCAAAGAAAAGTAAAATGCCGGGCTGCCTCCCTGCGAGCGCCTTTGTTTAACGTCGTTGGCTCGACGAGGACCTCCTTTCATGGAGGTTCAAATGGCTCAGCAAGGTCGAGCTCTTTGGCAGGTGCCAGGACTTCTCCTAAGTAATGCTTCACTCGATGCCCATTGACCGTGAATTTGCCCCCATCAGTCGGGCTCTCTAGTTCAAGCGCCCCATGGTTAAATACCTTAGTGATCTTGAAGGGGCCGGTCCATCTCGAGCGCAATTTACCGGGCATCAGCCGAAGACGCGATGAGTATACGAGCACTTGCTGTCCAACCTCGAACGAGCGCCGAAGAATAAACTTGTCATGATAGAGCTTGGTGCGCGCCTTATAGTCCGTTTGGCCCTCGTAGGCCTTGAGGCGAAGCTCTTCCAGCTCGCACAATTGCATCTTTCGGTCAAGGCCAGCTGCTTGTAGGTCTGGGTTGCACTGCTTCAAGGCCCAGTATGCCTTGTGTTCGAGCTCTACCGGGAGGTGGCACGCCTTGCCATAAACCAGCCGAAAAGGGGAGGTCCCTATTGGTGTCTTGTATGCGGTCCGGTAGGCCCACATCGCTTCATCGAGCCTTTGGCTCCAGTCCTTCCGAGTCGGCTTCACCATTTTCTCGAGGATTCCCTTGATCTCGCGGTTGGAGATCTCCGTTTTACCATTGGTCTGGGGGTGATAGGCCGTTGACGTGCGATGGTGGACGTGATAGTGCTTTAGGGTGGTGGCCATGACCCGGTTGCAAAAGTGCGAGCCTTGGTCGCTTATGATAGCCTTGGGAACCCCATAAAGGCAAAAGATATTTGTGCGCAGGAAATCCACGACTGCCTTGGCATCGTCGGCCCTCGTGGCCTTGGCCTCTATCCATTTCGAAACATAATCCACCGCCACAAGGATGTAGGTGTACCCGTTCGAGACTGGAAATGGACCCATGAAATCAAGCCCCCATATGTCAAAGACTTCGTTCACAAGGAAGGGTACTTGAGGCATTTCGTTCCTAGCTAATACGTTGCCCAGCCTTTGGCACTTATCACACCTCTTGCAATGCTCAAAGGCATCTCTAAACAGACTAGGCCAAAAGAACCCGCACTCCAAAATTTTCCTAGCTGTCCTCCTTGGGCCAAAGTGCCCTCCACAAGCGTGCTCATGACAGAAACTGAGCACCGAGGCAACCTCATCGTCCGGTATGCATCTCCTTAGAATCTGATCCGCCCCTATCTTCCACAAGTAGGGGTCGTCCCACACATAGAATCTAGCTTCGTGCTTGAGCTTCAGGCGCTGGGCCTTCGAGTACGAGGGCAGAAATCGACCCCCAACCACGTAATTGACTATCGGCGCATACCAGGGCACTTTGCCCGAAAGGGCGTACAGGTGCTCGTCTGGAAAGGTCTTGGTGATCGCCCCGGGTTCCTCGTCTCGAATCAACCGGCTCAGGTGGTCAGCTACGGTGTTCTCGATCCCCTTCTTGTCCTTAATTTCCACATTGAACTCCTGGAGCAAAAGGATCCATCGGATGAGCCGAGGCTTAGCCTCCTTCCTGGTCATTAAGTACCGAATAGCCGCATGATCTGAGTAGACGACCACCTTGGCGCCGAGTAAGTAAGACCTGAATTTTTCCAGCACAAAGACTACTGCCAGTAGCTCTTTTTCCGTGGTCGAATAATTTTTCTGGGCTGCATCCAAGGTGCGAGAGGCATAGGAAATCACGACCGGCTTCTTTTCGGCTCTTTGCCCGAGCACCGCGCCCACCGCGTAGTCGCTAGCGTCGCACATTATTTCGAATGGCCGGGTCCAGTTTGGCGCGCAGATAATAGGTGCGGTGACGAGGGCTTGCTTCAGCTCATCGAAGGCCTTCTTGCACTCATCTGTGAAATCAAATGGAACGTCCTTCTGCAGCAGATTAGATAGCGGCAATGCCTTCTTGGAAAAGTCCTTAATGAACCGTCGATAAAACCCGGCATGCCCTAGGAAGGACTTGATATCTCGCACTGTAGTAGGATAAGGCAAGGTCATGATCACGTCGATTTTAGCCTTATCGACCTCTATCCCCTTGTGCGAGATGATGTGCCCCAGAACTACCCCATGAGTTACCATGAAATGGCACTTCTCGTAGTTAAGAACCAAGTTCATCGAGCCATATCGCTCCAACACTGCTCCCAAGTTCTCCAAACACTCATCGAATGTATTCCCATACACAGCAAAGTCATCCATAAAAACCTCGATCATTGACCCGATCATGTCTGAGAAGATGCTCGTGACCACACGCTGAAATGTGCCGGGCGCATTGCACAGGCTGAAAGACATGCGGCGAAACGTGAAGGTGCCGAACGGGCATGTAAACGTGGTCTTCTCCTGGTCTTCGAGCGCTATTGGGATCTGGTTGTAGCCCGAGAAACCATCGAGGAAGCAAAAATAGAGCCGGCCCGCTAGTCGGTCTAGCATCTGGTCGACGAAGGGCAACGAGAAGTGGTCCTTGCGCGTCACCGCGTTCAGCTTCCGGTAGTCGATGCACATGCGCCATCCGTTTTTTACACTCGTCGTGACTAGTTTGCCCGCATCATTTTCCTCGATCGTTATGCCGGTCTTCTTCGGCACTACGTGGAATGGGCTTACCCATTGGCTGTCCGAGATAGGATATATCACGTTTGCATCGAGCAACTTCTGGATCTCCTTCTGGACCACGTCCATCATGATGGGATTTAGCCTGCGCTGTGGTTCTCTTGATGGCTTCGCCCCATCTTCGAGTAATATACGATGTACGCACACAGCCGGGCTAATCCCTCGGATATCAGCTAGGGTCCATCCAATGGCCAACTTATTGTGTCCCAATATTTCGACCAGTCGCCGCTCTTGATCTACCTCGAGCCCTTTCTTGATGATGACCAGCAAGGTCTCATTTTCTCCTAGGAACGCATATTTGAGGTGCTCTGGTAGGGGCTTTAGCTCGACCTCAGGCGCTCGAATAACCGAAGGCAGGCACTCATCGGTTCTGAATAACCGCACCTCATTCACTTCATAATGCGCGGTCAAGGGCTGCGATACTTCCAACTGAAGCAGTGCGTCCCGGACGCCTTCGGTCAGGTCGAGCGTGTCTTCGTGCGAATACACGGCATTTGCGAGCGCGACTTTGAGAGGATCCGCTCTCTTTTCTGGTCCGGCCTCTAGGACTAGGTCATCCAAGGTATCCAATGCATGAACTGCCTCAAATTCTAAGGGGTGCTTCATAGCTCTAAATATGTCGAAACTGAACACCTCCCCTTCTACCTCCATGGACAACGTCCCACTATCACAATCAATTTTCATCTTTGATGTCTTAAGGAAGGGTCGTCCAAGCAAAATAGGCGCATGATCTGTTGGCCCGCTGCTCTCCATCTTAAGGACATAGAAGTCCGCTGGGAATACGAGCTCTCCCACTTGCACAAGGACATCTTCGATCTTCCCTTCTGGCTGCTTGCATGATCGATCTGCTAACTGGATGGTGAGGCCGGCTGGCTCGAGGGGTCCGATACGAAGGCACGAGTATATCGAGTATGGCAAGACATTTATCGAGGCGCCCAAGTCGAGCATGCAGTTTTCGATCCGGATGTTGCCAATGGTGCAAGGGATCGTGTAAGTCCCAGGATCTCCACACTTCGGTGCAATCTTCCGCTGAATGACTGCTGACATATTCCGGCTCATCAACTCCTGGTCTACTCGAGTCCCTCGCCTTCGGTTGGTGCACAACTCCTTTAAGAACTTAGCATATCTGGGTATTTGCTTGATGGCCTCTAGGAGCGGGATATTGATTTCTACCTTGCTAAACAACTCCCAGACGTCCTTATCCATTACATACTTCCTGGGTGCACGAGCTAAGTTGGGAAATGGGAGGGGCGCGCTGTCACTAGAATTCCCGGTCGCTGGTACCGCGTCGGATCTATTTTGCTCGGGCGCAGGCACAGAATCCGTGTCGCGCGCTTCGGTTGCGTCGGGCGCGCCCGGTACCTGATCCTCGGTTGCGTCCGGACCTATTGTGCCGAATGCCTCGCGTTCCTCGTGCTCTTCTTCGGGTACTGACGGGTGCTCCTCCTCGTCTACTTCTACTGGGCCCTCGACCACTCTTCCCGAGCTCCTTAGCGTCACGGCGCTCACATTTCCCTTAGGATTTTGTACAGTTTGCGAGGGAAGTCTACCTGGTTCGCTTGCTAGCTTGGCGACTGTGGTATCGAGCCGGGTGATTGTCGTGCTCAGCTGGGCCACCTGCTTGCCCAGGTCCCGTACTTCTCCGTCGGTCTTGGCCTGATGCTGGACCAGTTCGTTCATCATATCTTCGAGCGGCCTGCCTGACTCTTGGTTGCTTGGACCAGCCTGGTTCAGGCGGTTGTGGTAGTGGCTTGGGCCGCCTTGTTGGTACTGGCCGGGTCCGTTCTGCTGATATTGACGCTGGGGTACCCGATAGATGCCTGGATTCGCCTGTGGCGCGCCCTGCTGCGCGTGATGTGTCTGATGTGCCGGCTCTCGTGGTGCGTCGTTTCTCCAATTCCGCTCGGCAGGGGCTTGCCCATACGGTCGATTCGGCCCTACTCGGTTATTATTGTAGTTGCTCTACCCGCCTACCGCATTGACCTCTTCCTGGTCCTCCTCGAACAAGGTCGGACATGCGTCCGTCTTATGGTCCGCCGAGCCACAGAACTCGCATGGCTTTACCACGACCGGATATCTCCTCATCAACTGAGCCATCATTTCCCTTATCTGTTTAATCTCTTCCCCCATTGGGTTTACCGGGGCCTCGGCCTTAGCCACACTTGTAGATCGAGAGAACTCCTCGATCCTCGGGGTCTCCTCACGAAACCTAGCATTTTCAGCCACCTTGTTGATCAGATCTCTTATGCCTCTCAATGGCAAACTCATCATAGTGCCTCCAGCCGAGGCGTCCAAAAGCATCTTATCGAGCGGACGAAATCCATCTAAAAGGTACTCGAGTATTAGCTTTTCAGGTAACCCGAGGTTGCAACAACTTTGCTCAAGCCTATTGAATTTTTCTAAGTAGTCGTACATGGATTCGTTCGGCCCTTGCTTGATTTCCTGGAGCTGTTTCCTCACTTGCATGGCTCGACCAGCCGGATAGTATTTGTTCAAGAATTTGGCTTGCATTTGAGCCCAGGTCTGAATGCTTCCGGATGGCAGGGCCAATAACACGTCATTCGCCGCGTCGACCAGCGAGAAGTAGAACGCCTTGAGCTTGAAGTCCTCGATTTCCACTCCATGGGGTCGTAGATTTTGGCAACTGCCATGAAAACGCTGGAGATGCAAGGTCGCTGACTCGCCTGGTGTGCCCGAGAACTTCGGCAGATGGTGCACGATGGACGTGTTGATCGCAATGTTATCGAGTTCGGGTCCTTCGTAAATACACCACGGTTGGTTGCGAAAGTTCGGAGCCGACAGCTCGCCCATCGTTGGCTCGCGATACGCGTCTTCTTCGAAGTATTCTTCGCGCGCGGGCGCGGGATGCATTGCGCGGGTGCTGGAGGCTGACGCGGGGCTCGCCTCGGAGGGTTCTGCTGGTCCGCGCCGATGCGAATCTCGGGCGCGACTCTTCGACGTGCTACTTCTCGCGCGGCCCGGTTATGCTCGCGAATGAATTGTTCCGGGTTATCAAGGTATGGAAACGGCTCCTCCTGAATTTCTTCGAACGGATTGACTTGGTCATCATCCCCATTGTCGTCCACTCGGCTCCCCGCATGCGACATGGTGCGGTGTAAAGGGTGTGCGAGCGACTAAATGGAACAAGGAAGAAAAGAACTAAGAACAACTTCACCAATGCCTAATCTCCCCGGCAACGGCGCCAAATTTGACAGGACGTCGTTAGGACCTTGCAAATTAATATTTATAAAATCCTCGCTATTGGCCTACTAAGGGTTAGTTTGGCGGCAAGTAAGGGTCGAACCCAAGGGAGACCAATCAGCTACTTGTTGTTCTTTGGAAAGGGAAAAGAAAATGAGTAAAAACAATTGGGGGTTTTGTAGGTTTGAAGGGTTTGAACTGAACTGGTTACTTAATGAGAGAAACATCCAACCTAGGGATTCTTTTATTGTGGTTTAGTTATCATTGGTCCCAGCCCCAGTTTTCCACCTATAATCGCTCGGATCATCGCATCACATGGAATGTGCATTTGGAGAGAGTCTAGCTCCCCTTGAGGCGTGAACCCCTTGGATATCGTTGCAAAAAATAGGCGAAGAACTGGCTTAACACTCCCTTGCGTCCATGAGTGGGATTACCCCCATTTCGAGCGGTAATCTAAGGCAAGACCATTTCAAGCGCTTGCGCCACCCGACCATGTCCATTTCAAGACCATGGAGTCCTAGTTCTAGCAATTCCAATACTCCATTTCAAGACGTATTGTACTTGGTGCTACCGTTGACTCACGTTTCAGATACAACCAACGGTTTTAATGAAGGAATAGGCAACTCTACCAGACCTTGCCATTTCAAGTCTTAGCTTGGTTTCGTTGCCTTTGTCTGGATCGAGTTACTCGACCAAGTTTGCCATTTCAAGCCTCCCTTGGTCTCGTACTTCAATCGATAATAGCACTAGAACCAGCAGACGCAAGGATGCGTTAAGGATGGAACCTCAAACTTCCCCACAATACTCAAATCCCTAGATCGGATTGAGGGGTTTAGCTACTAGCACTCATTGGAGAGAATGCAATAGCCATATGGATGAATATTAAAGCAAACGTAGAAAGTGCGAGGGAAAATGTAAAAGCGTCCAGAAAATTGTGCTGGTGCCTCGAACTCGATTTAGCGGCCAGGCTAGTACCGAAGCGTTCGGTAAAAATCCCAGACGGTGCTATCGAAGGTCGGACGGATGTGCGAGAAAAAAGTAAAGACGAGCCGAGAAAAGTAAGGATGATCGTGCGAGAAAGTAAGGAACTCCGACCAACTGGTATTCAAGTCTAAGCACAAGTACAAATGAGAGTTTCTTGAGTGAGAAACCCTAGATTTCCGGACGCTTATTCCCAAGACCAAGTGGTCATATTTATAGGGTAAGTACAAGGGAATGTTCTTGGCTTGATGCCCAAGTAGGAGTGGCACAAGGGACTTGGCAATTGCAATAGGGCCACCGACTTTCCTGCTTGGCCTTGGTGGTCTTGGCCAAAGAGAAATGGAACTTGGCCAAAGCACACGGCCGATGACATCAGCCCTCGAAGGACGAGCCGAGAAATGCGAGCGATTCTGACCTTGACTTGACTTTGGCCTTGACCCTTGACCTTGACCTTGACCTTTGAAGAACTTGACTTTTGGTCCTTAGGCCTTGAGTTGCCGGGACGACACGAGGCTTCTCGGGCGCTAGGCTCGGCGTGACATGGGACGCGACACGGCTTTTCGGCACAGGCATCGAGCTCTCGGGCACAGGCGCTGGTGCTCTCGGCAGGGACTCGGCGTTCGGCCTTGGAAGCTCGGGCGCGCGCTCGGATGGCCCGGTAGCGCCCGTCCTCAGTTCCTCGGACACGCCCGGCCTTGCGCCTGGTTTTCTCGGCAAGTCTCATGGGCGCGACATGGGTCCTTTCGGTCGACCCCGGCCTGCTAGGTGCATTTTGCGTAGGTCACCCTTTTTAGGCCCGATTCCTCTCAAGTCCTCATATTGACCTGAAATGCAAAATATCATTAACAAGCAACTGTTCGCATGGCTTATCATCCAATATGGTGGGATTAGTTGGCTTAATGAGTCGCATAAATACGCCTCATCAGGAGGCCATCAACCTTATCGTATCAACCCACTATATCCACCATCACCATCTTTCGTCTCACCCTTTCCGCCCAAATCCAACCCTTTTCCACCCATTTTCCACCATTTCTACTATATCCATCGACCACCCACCGCTTTCCCGCACTTGTTAGGACCTGGTTAAGTATTTCACTTTTCGGGCCCTAACACCTTGATAGGTGACGACCTATCGACTTGTCCAAATGACTAGAGTTTTGCAGCGGAATGAGGAATATGAGGACAAGTGATGGATGGATGATAGAAATATGATGGATATGGATGGAAATGATGATATTATTGAGATGGAAAAGTGAGGGATAGTTGTTACAAGTAGCAAAATGCTAGGGTATACCCCTTGTAACGAAGGTATACTTAGCCCTATTGGCAATTCTAATCTAAGGATGATCACAAGTAAGAGCTCTTGGCTTTTCTATTCTCATGATGATTTGCAAATGAAGTGATCTTCCTTCTTATATAGCCTTGTAGCCGTTGAGGAGTCCATATGTAACCGACGTTGCCTTTAAGAGCCTTTATGTGCCTTTGATGAGATCCAAACGGCTCTCTTGGGATCCTATGTAACGGCTCCTTCATCATTGGATACCTTCTAACGTCTCCAAGAGATATGTATTCTCTAATGGCTTCATGTGAGCCCAATAGTAACGGCCGGAGCATTGATGGTCCTTTATGGGTGTTGACTTGAGCCAACGGCTCTATATTCCTCCTAGGATCCCCAACGTCTCTTAGTGAGTCAAAGAGTAACGTCTCCCTTGAATGCACATTGGATCCCTTAGTGTTCAATGGCTCATCGGATCCTATGGAGTCCAAGTGTAACGGTTGCCTCATTGATGGGTCTTTAATGATGTTGACCAAGGCTAACGGCTCTTTGGAGATGCATATCTCTAGCTCCAACGGCTCTATTGTCTTCATTGATGGAAGTGGAACTCCATTAACGGCTGCCTTATTGAGTGAAGTGGCCATGTAGCCGTTGGGCACGGCCTTGGTTATCTCGGCCATGTCCTCGGTTCCCTCGGGCGTGTCCTCGGTCATCTCGGATGTGGCCTCGGGCGTGACTTCGGGCGTCTTCTCGGGTCCTAGCGGGGCAAGCCGAGTCCCAGGTTGGGCCACCCGAGCGCTGATGCTCGGCCTCGTGCTGTATGTGCGGTCGCCCTTGGCCGAGAGTTGGGTATTCCCAACACACCTCTACCCCCTAAAGAGCCAATGGGACTTTTCTGGGTCTGGCAGGAGGAAACATGACATTGTCTATGCTTACATACTCACTTTTTTTAAGTTGTGCTACTCCAAATTCTGAATTCCACACATCGTTGCGTTTGTTATGAAATGTAGTTTCATAATATGCTGGCCAATTTCGTGCTAGAAGAAGTAATAAGTATAACCATGTGACAAGTGCCCGGGTCCAAGAGTGTAGATCATGGGTTTGAAAAGGGCTATCTCCCACTCATCCCAATTGGTTTGCATCCCGGCTCATGAGGTAACACGTATCGAGTTGATTAAATGTTTGAGCATAATTCGTTGAGTAGTAGTTGAATTATTGCAAGGAAAGGTAATGTCTAGATTAGCACTCTATTGCATATCTCGGACCAAGAAGCTTGTGGTGATGCATTAGTCTTTCCTCTTATTTTCTAGACTTTGTTCGGGACGAACAAGTTTAAGTGTGGGGTGGTTTGATAAGCCGTGTTTACACGAATTATTAAGTCAACAATTCCCACAAATTGACATACAAGGTCATATGAACAGTTGCTTGCTAATGTATTTTTTGCATTACAGGAACTTTCAAGGACTTGTGAGGAAACGCGCGCAAAAGATGGCCCTTGTGCCTAAAATTCACCAGTTGGAGTTCAGGCCGGTCGGGGCCTCATTTGGCTTGCACCGCGTCCGAGAGAGACCGAGTGTGCCTCGTCGGGCACTCGGAAGGGCCTTCCGAAGAAGTACCGAGAAACGCCGACGATTCGCGCCGAAGAATGTCAAGCCGGGCCTCAATGCGTTCCGGACCTTCCGTCCGAAGAATGCCGAAGCGCTCCGCGCTGATTGACGAGCCGAGCCTCGACGTGTGCCAGCCCATCCGCACGAAGAGTTCCGAAGCGCTCCGCGCTGAAATGCCGAACTGGGCCGCACCGCGCTCTGCGCGCATCATCAGGCCCCTCGCCTCGTCCACCCGACCAAAAACCAAGCCTGTGTCTAGTCTGCGCCGAGAAACATCGGCCAAGACCAGGTCCCCCATCCGACCTTCACCCAAGTCAAGGCCTGGTCAAACTCGTCAATGTCAATGGTCAAGGTCAACAACCCCTCGCGTTTCTCGGCTTGTCCTTCGAGGTGTGATGTCAGCACCGTGTGCTTCTTCCAATCCAACTTCCAAGTCCGCCAAGGAGCCTTAGGCCATGAAGAGAATCCAATGTTCAAAGGGCGATTGCCACTCCACTTGTGCCAAGCAACTTGGGCATCAAGTTTGGCATATTCCCTTAGCCAAGTCCTATAAAAGGACCCCCTCATTCCCTTGGAAAATGTTCCGAAAATCTAGCAAACATTCTCTCTAAATTCAAGGGCTCTTTGTTCCCTTTGCACGTCTCTCTCTACTCCTTCTTGTATTACGCATTCCATTTACTTTATGCATTGCTATTGTATTCACCCAATGAATACGAGTAGCTAAACCTTTAATCTAGTTGTGGGTTCTTAATTGTTATCATGTTTTGAGGCATCGCACTTCATTTTCTATCTCGCACTAGCCCTTGTGCTTAATCTATGGGTCGAGAGCTACGCTAAGTGGATGTCTAGCCACAAAGCTTAGCGAAAGCTCGAAACCCTATTGTTATCATTTACCGGATGCTAGTCGCAATGGTAGATAGTAACACTTAGGCCAAGTGGATTTGTTTGGGGTAAGGTTTCGAAGTATTACCTAGTCGGAGTACAAGGACGTGACCTAGTCGGCGCGACACGAAACCCCTAGACATTTCCGCTCGACCTAAGTAGGGACTAGGACCGGTGCTTTATTGAGTTGCGTTCGAAGGGCCACCTTAGCCGGGGGTCAAGAATACGACCTAGTCGGCGTATTACGAACCAACACGAGGAAGGCCAAGGTCGAGTGCGCGTTCCTTAGCCGGAACGTCGCACCAAGAGATAGAATTACTCATTTAATGCCAAGGATAAACATGTAGCAAAAGAACCCACGACTGGATATTTCTCATATTGCAATCTACTTAACGTACTTGTCGTTTACTCACTTTAAAACCCCAAACCCCAACTGTTGCATTTACTTTCATTTTTATTTTCCAAAGACCAACGAGCAACCAAGCTAATTCCCTTGGGTTCGACCCTTACTTGCCGCTCTACTAATTATTAGTGAGCCAAGAGTAGTGGATTTACAAGTATAATTTGCAAGGTCCTAACGACGCCTTGTCAAATTTGGCGCCGTTGCCGGGGAATTAGTTGCATTTGGTGAAGTTTGGTCTTAGTTTATTTTCGTTCTTTTCATTTTTGGGGTTATTTGCGCCAGGTGCGAGCCATGTCGCACGCTGGAAGTCGCATGGGCGACAATGTCGTCGACGAACGAGTCAACGATTTCGAGGAACACCCCGAGGACCCGCCTCCATTTTACGATGACCCTGAGCGGCTCATTCGAGAGCGCAATCGCATCGCGCGCGAGGCCGCGAGATGAGACCCGGGAGCGCCCGAAGCCCCTCGCCCATTTCCGCCTGCGCAGCAGCGCGCTCCGCGACACGAGCCGGTGCACGACGCGTTCTACGACGAGTTCGAGGACATTCGTGAGCCAACGATGGGTGAATTATCGGCCCCGAACTTTCGAAATCAGCCTTGGTGCATCTACGAAGGCCCAGAACTGGAAAACATCGTGATCAACACGGCCGATGTACACTATTTGCCGAAGTTCGCTGGCACTCAAGGAGAATCCGCGGTCATGCACCTCCAGCGCTTCCATGGCGTTTGCCAAAACATGCGCCCGCCCGGAATCGACGTGGTGGACTTCAAGCTCAAGGCCTTCTTCTTCTCACTCGTCGACGCGGCGAATGATTGGTTCCTCTCGCTACCGTCCGGAAGCATTCGCACGTGGGGCCAAATGCAAAAGAAGTTCCTCGACAAGTACTACCCAGCCGGTCGAGCCATTCAAGTGCGGAGGCAACTCCAAGAAATTAAGCAAGGGGCGAACGAGTCGATGTACGACTACCTCGAAAAATTCAATAGGCTCGAGCGAAGTTGTTGCAACCTCGGATTGCCCGAGAAACTGGTGGTCGAGTACTTGTTGGACGGGTTCCGCCTGCTCGATAAAATGCTCCTCGATGCCTCAGCTGGAGGCACGATGATGAGCCTGCCCTTGAGCGGAATCCGGGAACTAGTCACGAAGGTGGCTGAGAATGCGAGGTTTCGCGAGGAAACGACTCGGCAAGAAGAGTTCTCTCGAACAAAAAGCGTGGCCAAGGCCGAGTCACCAGCGCAGCCTATTGCGGAGCAGATAAAAGAGATGAGGGAAATGAAGGAGATGATGGCGACTTTAATCAGGAGGCAGCCGATAGTGGTAAAGCCATGCGAGTTTTGTGGCGCATCGGACCACAAGACCGATGCGTGCCCGACGTTGTTCGAGGAGGACCCGATGGAGGTGGATGCGATAGACGGGCACAAGGCCTACAACAATCGCTCCGGGCCTAACCAGGCCTATGGACACGCGCCGCCCGGACAGGACTGGCGGAACAATGCGCCAAGGGAAGGGGCTCAGCAGTTTCATCACGCGCAGCAAGGCGCGCCCCAGGCGAGCCATGCCTATTATCGCCCACCGAATCGGCAATTCCAGCAGAACGGGCCGGGCCACTACCAGCGAGGGCCGAGTAATGACCAGGCCGGTCCGAGTAATCGAGGCCCTGGCAAGTCCCTCGAGGAAATTGTCAAGGACCTGGCCATTACAGTGCAGCAGCAGCAGGTCAAGACGGACGGGGCCATAGCAGACCTTGCCAAGCAAGTTTCCCAGCTTGCCACGTCGGTGGCCGAGCTGAAGAGCGAGCCAGGCAGGCTCCCCTCGCAAACTGTGAAGAACCCTCGAGGAAATGTGAGCGCTGTAACGCTTAGGAGTGCGGGGAGGCCAGCCGAGGATGATGCGAGGTCAGACGAAGAAGTGGGCCAAGAAGAGCCCGAGGAGGAACAGATGGAGCCCGAGGCATTCGGCCATATCGGGCCGGACGCGGCCGAAGTGCGCAGCAAGGACTCGGCGCGCGCGCCTGAGAACGAAGACCCGCGCCCGGTACTTGAGGCCGATAATGCGAATACTAGCGCGCCACTTCCGTTCCCCGTCCTCGCTCGAGTGCCCAGAAAATATGTGATGGACAAGGAAGTGTGGGATTTATTCAGCAAAGTGGAAATCAATATTCCCCTCCTCGAGGCCATCAAGCAGATTCCTAGATATGCGAAGTTTTTGAAGGAGCTATGCACGAATAGGAGAAGAGGTCCTCGAGTGGACCAAGAGCTGATGAGTAGGAATGTGTCAGCCGTCATCCAACGAAAGGTTCCACCCAAATGCGGAGATCCAGGCACCTACACCATTCCTTGCACGATAGGCAACATTAGGATCGAGAATTGCATGCTAGACCTGGGAGCTTCGATCAATGTCCTGCCTTATTCGATCTACTCGTGCCTTAGGATAGGGCCTCTCGAGCCAGCTGGGCTCACCATTCAATTGGCGGATCGATCATTGAAGCAGCCGGAAGGAAAGATCGAAGATGTGCTAGTGCAAGTAGGAGAGCTCGTATTCCCAGCGGACTTCTATGTCCTAAAAATGGAGAACTGTGGGCCAGGAGACCATGCGCCTATTCTACTAGGCCGGCCCTTCTTAAAGACGTCGAAGATGAAGATCGACTGTGATAGTGGGACATTGTCGATGGAGGTCGAGGGCGAGGTTTTTAGCTTCGACATATTCCGGGCCATGAGGCACCCCTTGGAGTTCGAGTCAGTCCATGCGCTCGACACCCTCGATGATCTGGTCGAGGAGTTCCATCCGGAACGCGAGGAGGACCCGCTCGAGCTCGCGCTGATAAATGCCGTGTATGCGCACGAGGACTCGTACGAGCTGGCCAATGGCGTCCGGGACGCGCTGCTAGCGCTCCAAGTTTCTCGACCCTTGACCCGGTACTACGAAGCAAACGAGGTGCGGTTATTCAAGTCCAATTCTGCGATGCCTTCCATCGAGCGAGCACCCGAGATCGAGCTCAAGCCCTTGCCTGAGCATTTAAAATATGCCTTCCTTGGCGAAAATGATACTCTTCCAGTCATCATAAAAAGTGGGCTTGGAGCGGACCAGGAGCGACGTCTGGTCGAGGTCCTGGGTCGACACAAACTGGCCATCGGGTGGACTCTTGCCGATATTCGAGGAATTAGCCCGGCCGTGTGCATGCATCAAATTTTGCTCGAGGATGGAGCGAAGCCATCGAGGGAACCGCAGCGCCGATTGAACCCAATCATGATGGAGGTGGTCCAGAAGGAGATCCAAAAATTGCTCGATGCGGACGTGATTTATCCCATCTCGGATAGTCAATGGGTGAGCCCAGTTCATGTGGTGCCGAAGAAGACCGGCATAACAGTCGAGGAAAATGCCAAAGGGCAATTGGTCACGACTCGAGTGAAGAATGGGTGGCGAATGTGCATCGACTATCGAAAGCTAAATGCCGTCACGAGGAAGGACCACTTTCCCCTCCCATTCATCGACCAAATGCTCGACCGCCTAGCAGGCAAGCCCTATTTTTGTTTCCTCGACGGGTTCTCGGGCTACAACCAGATCCCCATCGCGCCCGAGGACCAGGAAAAGACGACGTTCACGTGCCCGTTCGGTACCTTCGCATTTCGCCGCATGTCGTTCGGCCTTTGCAATGCGCCAGGCACGTTCCAGCGAGTCGTCACGAGCATTTTCTCGGACATGATTGGGTCGGTGATCGAAGTCTTCATGGATGACTTCACAGTTTATGGGAGCTTGTTCGATGCGTGCCTAGAGAACTTGAGCGCCGTCTTGGCTCGATGCGTCTCGATGAACCTCGTACTCAACTACGAAAAATGCCATTTTATGGTAACTCATGGGGTCATCTTGGGGCACGTCGTCTCACACGAAGGGATTAGGGTCGACAAGGCAAAAATTGATGTGATCTCAACCCTCCCCTATCCCACGACTGTGCGAGACGTCAAGTCATTCCTTGGGCACGCTGGGTTCTACAGGCGATTTATTAAGGACTTTTCGAAGAAAGCCTTGCCTCTCTCGACTTTGCTCCAGAAGGACGTTCCTTTTGAGTTCACGGACGCGTGCCAAGCGGCATTCGACGAGCTGAAATAGGCGCTCACCAGCGCACCTATCATCCGAGCGCCCGACTGGACTCAGCCCTTCGAGGCCATGTGCGACGCGAGCGACTACGCGGTAGGTGCGGTACTCGGCCAGCGGGTCGAGAAAAGGCCTGTGGTGATCTACTATGCGTCGAGGACTCTCGACTCGGCTCAAAGGAATTATTCGACGACTGAGAAGGAGCTACTTGCCGTGGTCTTTGCTTTGGAGAAATTTAGATCTTATTTGCTGGGAACTAAGGTGGTTGTTTACTCGGATCACGCGGCCATTCGATATTTGATGACCAAGAAGGAGGCCAAGCCGCGCCTGATTCGATGGGTTTTGTTGCTTCAAGAATTTAATGTGGAAATTAAGGACAAGAAGGGGGTGGAAAATACTGTGGCCGACCATTTGAGCCGACTGGTTCGAGAAGAGGGACCCGGCCGGATTACCGAGACCTTCCCCGACGAGCACCTATACGCCCTCGCGGGACGAGTGCCTTGGTACGCGCAAATTGTGAATTACTTGGTCGGGGCCAAGTTTCCGCCCGCCTACTCGAAGGCCCAGCGCCTGAAGCTCAAGCACGATGCGAGGCACTACGTGTTGGACGACCCGTACCTTTGGAAAATTGGGTCCGACCAAATTCTTCGAAGATGCATTCCAGATGAGGAGATTGCTTCGGTGCTCAGTTTTTGTCATGAGCACGCTTGTGGGGGGCACTTTGGCCCGAAAGAGCCGCGCGGAAAATCTTGGATAGCGGGTTCTTTTGGCCGAGCATCTTTCGAGACTCGTACAATCATTGCAAGAAATGCGACAAGTGCCAAAGGGTAGGCAACATGTCCGCTCGGAACGAGATGCCCCAAGTACCCATTCTCGTCAATGATGTTTTCGACATTTGGGGCATCGACTTCATGGGACCGTTCCCAGTCTCGAACGGGTTCGTCTACATCCTTGTGGCAGTCGACTACGTCTCGAAGTGGGTCGAGGCCAAGGCCACCCGGTGCGATGATGCGAAGACCGTTGTTGAGTTTTTGCGCACCAACATCTTTTGCCGGTATGGCGTGCCGAAGGCCATCATTAGCGACCAAGGTTCGCACTTTTGCAACCGAGTCATGGCCACCACCTTGAGGCACTACCACGTTCACCATCGAACTTCTACAGCCTATCACCCCCAAACCAACGGTCAAGCGGAGATCTCCAACCGCGAGATCAAGGGGATCCTTGAGAAAATGGTGAAGCCAACTCGAAAGGATTGGAGCCAAAGGCTCGACGAAGCGCTTTGGGCCTACCGGACCGCCTACAAGACGCCGATAGGGACCTCGCCCTTTCGGCTGGTATTCGGCAAGGCGTGCCATCTGTCGGTAGAGCTCGAGCACAAAGCATACTGGGCCCTCAAGCAATGCAATTCGGATTTGCGAACCGCTGGACTGGATAGAAAGATGCAATTGTGCGAGCTGGAGGAGTTGCGCCTCGAGGCCTACGAGGGCCAATCAGACTACAAGGCGCGCACCAAGCTCTATCACGACAAGTTCATCCTCCAGCGCGACTTTGAAGTTGGCCAGCGAGTGCTCCTATTTTCCTCGCGCCTGAGGCTCATGCCGGGCAAGCTCCGCTCGAAGTGGACGGGCCCTTTCACCATAATGCGAGTATTTAATTATGGGGCCCTAGAGCTGGAGAACCCGAGGGATGGAAGTCGGTTCGTGGTCAATGGGCAGCGGGTAAAGCACTATCATGATGAAATCAAGGCACCCGCCTAGGAATTCGACCTAGCCGAGCCATTCGAACCTCCTTGAATGGAGGTCTCGTCGAGCCAACGACGTTAAACAAAGGCGCTCGCAGGGAGGCAGCCCGACATCTGTTTTTCTGTTTATTTTTATGTTTACCATTGAATAACTGAGCCAGGGAAAAGAGCATTTTTTTGCAGGAACTGGAACCTCGGCGCAAGGCGCGCGAAACATGGAAGGGAGGAACCTACTGGGCCAACTTCATCAAATGGAAATTCTGACTCGACCAAAGTGCTTAAAATAGTCGATTTATTGAAGGATCTGCGAATTCCATAAGTACCCAGGCGAGGTCGCTCGCAGGCCCGAGTACCAGGCGCTGCGCGCGCGAACCAAGCACCCATCGGCCACTCCCGACCCAACGATCGGAAATGAAAAATCTAGCTCGACAGAAGTTCTTGAATCATTGAGAGGCCTCGACTGAGCAAGTCCCATCGCATTCGCACGAGGGGAGTTCCTGTTCTCTCTTTCCCATGTCTTTTTCTCGCATGCATTTAGCCCTACCCCGAGTCATGCCGTGAGGACACGGCTCATTTCAAAAGTGTGGGGTGGGAGGTTGTTGTTGTGTCAGCACGTTTAATTCCTTGCATTCTCATGAGTCAGCACGTTTCCCTTGAAATTTTTAAAAATTTTCGAATAAGGAATGCATTCTAGCTCCATGATATGCGGTTTTTAGCATTAATGATGTGAAATAGATAGAGCCGATTACTTGCATTTTT
Organism: Rhodiola kirilowii; assembly: GCA_033675215.1. NCBI lineage: Eukaryota > Viridiplantae > Streptophyta > Magnoliopsida > Saxifragales > Crassulaceae > Rhodiola > Rhodiola kirilowii. The sequence continues at coordinate 34,890,066 of CM066193.1, forward strand.
CCTATGAAATCTGGATTGTGTGATAATATGAGATTAACCCTTTATTTGTCCTTGTGAGTTGGGATATTAGAAGGGATGTGGAGTTGATAGAAAAGGCCCTAGTGGAGCTTGACAAAAGCACTCGAGGGACCGGGACCGAGTCATGTGGTTATACGGACTTGTGGAGGCTGCGCTTCGAGACCTATTGGATCAGTTGGCTCCGCCTATGCAACACCATACGCATGAGGCGAGACGGGAAAACGGACCATCTTACCACGGGTCCGACTGGCCGGGAAAATGGGCGAGCGACCCTCGACCTGACCCGCGCGAGGAGGGCGCCCGAGGGAGAGCGGGAAGGGTATTTCCATAGCTTGCGGGCGATGATTGGACCCTTTCAAGAAAATGGACGAGCAATTTCCAGAAAAGAGCAGGGCTCAAGCAAAGAAAAAAAAAGAGAAATTCTTCCCGAAGTCAAGTGAGACACCGCAATTCTACATCAAGGCCAAAGGCCAAGTTCACTACACAAACCGTCCGCACAACAACAAAAAGACTCGACCAAAAGCTCGAATCAAATCACGTGCTAGAAGAAGCAATAAGTATAACCATGTGACAAGTGCCCGGGTCCAAAAGTGTAGATCATGGGTTCGAAAAGGGCTATCTCCCACTCATCCCAATTGGTTTGCATCCCGGCTCATGAGGTAACACGTATCGAGTTGATTAAATGTTTGAGCATAATTCGTTGAGTAGTAGTTGAATTATTGCAAGGAAAGGTAATGTCTAGATTAGCACTCTATTGCATATCTCGGACCAAGAAGCTTGTGGTGATGCATTAGTCTTTCCTCTTATTTTCTAGACTTTGTTCGGGACGAACATGTTTAAGTGTGGGGTGGTTTGATAAGCCGTGTTTACATGAATTATTAAGTCAACAATTCCCACAAATTGACATACAAGGTCATATGAATAGTTGCTTGCTAATGTATATTTTGCATTACAGGAACTTTCGAGGACTTGTGAGGAAACGCGCGCAAAAGATGGCCCTTGTGCCTAAAAATCACCAGTTGGAGTTCAGGCCGGTCGGGGCCTCATTTGGCTTGCACCGCGTCCGAGAGAGACCGAGTGTGCCTCGTCGGGCACTCGGAAGGGCCTTCCGAAGAAGTACCGAGAAACGCCGACGATTCGCGCCGAAGAATGTCGAGCCGGGCCTCAATGCGTTCCGGACCTTCCGTCCGAAGAATGCCGAAGCGCTCCGCGCTGATTGACGAGCCGAGCCTCGACGTGTGCCAGCCCATCCGCTCGAAGAGTTCCGAAGCGCTCCGCGCTGAAATGCCGAACTAGGCCGCACCGCGCTCCGCGCGCATCATCAGGCCCCTCGCCTTGTCCACCCGACCAAAAACCAAGCCTGTGTCTAGTCTGCTCCGAGAAACATTGGCCAAGACCAGGTCCCCCATCCGACCTTCGCCCAAGTCAAGGCCTGGTCAAACTCGTCAACGTCAACGGTCAAGGTCAACAACCCCTCGCGTTTCTCGGCTCGTCCTTCGAGGTGTGACATCAGCACCGTGTGCTTCTTCCAATCCAACTTCCAAGTCCGCCAAGGAGCCTTAGGCCATGAAGAGAATCCAATGTTCAAAGGGCGATTGCCACTCCACTTGTGCCAAGCAACTTGGGCATCAAGTTTGGCATATTCCCTTAGCCAAGTCCTATAAAAGGACCCCCTCATTCCCTTGGAAAATGTTCCGAAAATCTAGCAAACATTCTCTCTAAATTCAAGGGCTCTTTGTTCCCTTTGCACGTCTCTCTCTCTACTCCTTCTTGTATTACGCATTCCATTTACTTTATGCATTGCTATTGTATTCACCCAATGAATACGAGTAGCTAAACCTTTAATCTAGTTGTGGGTTCTTAATTGTTATCATGTTTTGAGGCATCGCACTTCATTTTCTATCTCGCACTAGCCCTTGTGCTTAATCTATGGGTCGAGAGCTACGCTAAGTGGATGTCTAGCCACAAAGCTTAGCGAAAGCTCGAAACCCTATTGTTATCATTTACCGGATGCTAGTCGCAATGGTAGATAGTAACACTTAGGCCAAGTGGATTTGTTTGGGGTAAGGTTTCGAAGTATTACCTAGTCGGAGTACAAGGACGTGACCTAGTCGGCGCGACACGAAACCCCTAGACATTTCCGCTCGACCTAAGTAGGGACTAGGACCGGTGCTTTATTGAGTTGCGTTCGAAGGGCCACCTTAGCCGGGGGTCAAGAATTCGACCTAGTCGGCGTATTACGAACCAACACGAGGAAGGCCAAGGTCGAGTGCGCGTTCCTTAGCCGGAACGTCGCACCAAGAGATAGAATTACTCATTTAATGCCAAGGATAAACATGTAGTAAAAGAACCCACGACTGGATATTTCTCATATTGCAATCTACTTAACGTACTTGTCGTTTACTTAATTTAAAACCCCAAACCCCAACTGTTGCATTTACTTTCGTTTTTATTTTCCAAAGACCAACGAGCAACCAAGCTAATTCCCTTGGGTTCGACCCTTACTTGCCGCTCTACTAATTATTAGTGAGCCAAGAGTAGTGGATTTATAAGTATAATTTGCAAGGTCCTAACGATGCCTTGTCAATACTCATGGTCCCAATAACGACCAAAGTAATCATTGCTTACTTGATCTCGGTGGTATAGGTTCGGTTGTCTTGGGTAGGTGGTGTAGGAGCTCCTCGGCCATCGCTCTTGCTGGCCGTGTGTTGGGTGGGTATGGTAGAAAGTCATGATGTAAGTGATAGTGTGGTGAAGAACGGATGTGTGAAAAATGGGTAAAAGGTGCGGAAGATGTGTGGTGGTGAAAAGGAACGACTAGCTTTGAGGCCAAATGATAGGTGATGACCTATCAAGTTGGCCAAATTGCGAGTGTGGTTGCGGAAGGGTGTGGTGGGTAGTGAAAAAGTGCGGTAAGGGGTGCGGAAGTGTGTGGAAATGGTCCTAAGGACCGACTAGCTCTGAGGCCAAATGATAGGTGACGACCTATCGACTTGTCCAAATGACTAGAGTTTTGCAGCGGAATGAGGAATATGAGGACAAGTGATGGATGGATGATAGAAATATGATGGATATGGTGATATTATTGAGATGGAAAAGTGAGGGATAGTTGTTACAAGTAGCAAAATGCTAGGGTATACCCCTTGTAACAAAGGTATACTTAGCCCTATTGGCAATTCTAATCTAAGGATGATCACAAGTAAGAGCTCTTGGCTTTTCTATTCTCATGATGATTTGCAAATGAAGTGATCTTCCTTCTTATACAGCCTTGTAGCCGTTGAGGAGTCCATATGTAACCGACGTTGCCTTTAAGAGCCTTTATGTGCCTTTGATGAGATCCAAACGGCTCTCTTGGGATCTTATGTAACGGCTCCTTCATCATTGGATACCTTCTAACGTCTCCAAGAGATATGTATTCTCTAATGGCTTCATGTGAGCCCAATAGTAACGGCCGGAGCATTGATGGTCCTTTATGGGTGTTGACTTGAGCCAACGGCTCTATATTCCTCCTAGGATCCCCAACGTCTCTTAGTGAGTCAAAGAGTAACGTCTCCCTTGAATGCACATTGGATCCCTTAGTGTTCAATGGCTCATCGGATCCTATGGAGTCCAAGTGTAACGGTTGCCTCATTGATGGGTCTTTAATGATGTTGACCAAGGCTAACGGCTCTTTGGAGATGCATATCTCTAGCTCCAACGGCTCTATTGTCTTCATTGATGGAAGTGGAACTCCATTAACGGCTGCCTTATTGAGTGAAGTGGCCATGTAGCCATTGGGCACGGCCTTGGTTATCTCGGCCATGTCCTCGGTTCCCTCGGGCGTGTCCTCGGTCATCTCGGATGTGGCCTCGGGCGTGAATTCGGGCGTCTTCTCGGGTCCTAGCGGGGCAAGCCGAGTCCCAGGTTGGGCCACCCGGGCGCTGATGCTCGGCCTCGTGCTGTATGTGCGGTCGGCCTTGGCCGAGAGTTGGGTATTCCCAACACACCTCTACCCCCTAAAGAGCCAATGGGACTTTTCTGGGTCTGGCAGGAGGAAACATGACATTGTCTATGCTTACATACTCACTTTTTTTAAGTTGTGCTACTCCAAATTCTGAATTCCACACATCGTTGCGTTTGTTATGAAATGTAGTTTCATAATATGCTGGCCAATTTCGTTTTCAATTTTTTTTGTATTTTATAATGATAAAATACGAGAAAATCTATTTAAAAAACCAAAAAAAATATTTTTGCTCCAATACAGCTTGAGTAGTTAAATTAACACATCTTCTAAAGATGTGTCGAGAAACTTGTTGAAAAATATAATTTTTGCCCATTTTTCTGGGAAGGACCTAGCGGCGATCGAAATTGCTCGACAGGGACCCGAGGCCCCGACGAGGACCGAGGCCCCGACGAGGACCGAGGCCCCGGCGAGGACCGAGGCCCCGGCGAGGACCGAGGCCCCGGCGAGGACCGAGGCCCCGGCGAGGACCGAGGCCCCGGCGAGGACCGAGGCCCCGGCGAGGACCGAGGCCCCGGCGAGGACCGAGGCCCCGGCGAGGACCGAGGCCCCGACGAGGACCTAAGCCACGACGAGGACCGCGGCCCCGACGAGGACCGCGGCCCCGACGAGGACCGAGGCCCCGACGAGGACCCTCGGCGAGGACCGAGGCCCCGAAGAGGACCGAGGCCCCGACGAGGACCGAGGCCCCGGCGAGGACCGAGGCCCCAACGAGGACCGAGGCCCCGACGAGGACCGCGGCCCCAACGAGGACCGAGGTCCTAGCGAGGACCGAGGCCCCGGCGAGGACCCTCGGCGAGGACCGAGGCCCCGGCGAGGACCGAGGCCCCGGCGAGGACCGAGGCCCCGGCGAGGACCGAGGCCCCGGCGAGGACCGAGGCCCCGGCGAGGACCGAGGCCCCGACGAGGACCTAAGCCACGACGAGGACCGCGGCCCCGACGAGGACCGCGGCCCCGACGAGGACCGAGGCCCCGACGAGGACCCTCGGCGAGGACCGAGGCCCCGAAGAGGACCGAGGCCCCGACGAGGACCGAGGCCCCGGCGAGGACCGCGGCCCCAACGAGGACCGCGGCCCCAACGAGGACCGAGGCCCCGACGAGGACCGCGGCCCCAACGAGGACCGAGGCCCCGGCGAGGACCCTCGGCGAGGACCGAGGCCCCGAAGAGGACCGAGGCCCCGACGAGGACCGAGGCCCCGGCGAGGACCGAGGCCCCAACGAGGACCGAGGCCCCGACGAGGACCGAGGCCCCGATGAGGACCGAGGCCCCGACGAGGACCGAGGCCCTGACGAGGATCGAGGCCCCGACGAGGACCGAGGCCCCGACGAGGACCGAGGCCCCAACGAGGATTTCTCGACGAGAACCCAAGGCCCGATGAGGTATTCTCGACGAGGACCCAGCGCCTCGACATGACCCCGACGAGAACAAAGGCTCCGACGAGGATTTCTCGGCAATGACCAAGGGCCCCGACGAGAACTAAGGCCCCAACGAGGATTACTCGACGAGGACCCAGGGCCCGACGAGGATTTCTTGACGAGGACCCACGACATCGACAAGGCCCCGATGATGTCCAAGGCCCCGACGAGGACCGAGGCCCCGACGAGGACCGAGGTCCTAGCGAGGACCGAGGCCATGATGAGGACCGAGGCCCCGACGAGGACCGTGGCCCCGACGAGGACCGAGGCCCCGACGAGGACCGAGGCCCCGATGAGGACCGAGGCCCCGACGAGGACCGAGGCCCCGACGAGGACCAAGGCCCCGACGAGGACCGCGGCCTCGACGAGGACCGCGGCCCCGACGAGGACCGCGGCCCCGACGAGGACCGAGGCCCCGACGAGGACCGAGGCCCCAACGAGGACCGAGGCCCCGGCGAGGACCCTCGGCGAGGACCGAGGCCCCGAAGAGGACCGAGGCCCCGACGAGGACCGAGGCCCCGGCGAGGACCGAGGCCCCAACGAGGACCGAGGCCCCGACGAGGACCGAGGCCCCGACGAGGACCGAGGCCCCGACGAGGACCGAGGCCCCGACGAGGATCGAGGCCCCGACGAGGACCGAGGCCCCGACGAGGACCGAGGCCCCAACGAGGATTTCTCGACGAGAACCCAAGGCCCGATGAGGTATTCTCGACGAGGACCCAGCGCCTCGACATGGCCCCGACGAGAACAAAGGCTCCGACGAGGATTTCTCGGCAATGACCAAGGGCCCCGACGAGAACTAAGGCCCCAACGAGGATTACTCGACGAGGACCCAGGGCCCGACGAGGATTTCTTGACGAGGACCCACGACATCGACAAGGCCCCGATGATGTCCAAGGCCCCGACGAGGACCGAGGCCCCGACGAGGACCGAGGTCCTAGCAAGGACCGAGGCCATGACGAGGACCGAGGCCCCGACGAGGACCGTGGCCCCGACGAGGA
>CM066193.1:34904000-34906500 GCA_033675215.1 Rhodiola kirilowii
AAGCAAAGCTCTTCTGTGGGAATTCGTGATCATACTCAGGTAGTGGAAGCTGTAACAAGCAAAGCTATTTGAGGAGTTCGACTCATCCTAAACCCCATCTGGTCGAGCGTAACTGTGAGATCAGGTGGATGCACCCAGGCTAGCATACCCTAGGGTATTGGCGCTAGACTGAAATAGAACAGGAGTTGCTTTAAACCGGTGTTGCAAGTCTTGAGCTGTAACTAGCCTCGATTCACCGTTTGAATACTTAGATGATTCACTAATGGTCAATGATAAACAGGATATAATACAAGTCCCCAGAAACCGAACATTTCTCTTTAATTATAAACTGTAATTTACTTTCCAGTATTAAAATCAACCAACCAACCAATCAATCAATCAAAATAGCTGGTAGCTTTAAAACCAACCAAACGACCTTAAACACGCCCCCACACTGCGTAATCCCCCCGAAGAACAATTATTCCCCTAGTTCCCTTGGGTTCGACCCCTACTTACCAAGTACTACCCAGTAGTATAGTTGCGAGTAGCGGACTATAAATTTATTTGCACAATCGCTTTGACGACGAGCGGTTCTGTCAAATTGGCGCCGTTGCCGGGGAACTAGTCATCGGATAACTGTTCTTCCCTCCCCTTTCTTTTTCCTTCTTTTTCCTATGTCATTACCCGTTACGCATGCATGGACAACGCGATTTCTGCCCCTGTTCGGAGGAACAGAGGGAGAAGACCCTGTACAGCACTGCCGAAACTTCCACCAAGTCTGCCACAACATCAAACCTGAAAACGAAGTGTTAGAAGAATTTAAGCTGAAATGCTTTAAATTCTCTCTAACCGACTTCGCCACGATATGGTACTACACATCCACCGCTTGCAGTGCAGAACGTTTCGTAGACCTCTGCGTTCCATTCCTGAAAGAATTCTCCCCACCATCTTTACGCCAAGAAACCCGCGAGAAGATCCTGAACCTTCAACAATCCCGGGATGAGACTTAGGACGAATACTACATGAACTACGATGCCATCGTCTCAAGCTGCCCGCACCATGGATTTATGAAGAAAATTCTTCTCCAAAAATTTCTTCGTGGGATGAGGTCCGAAGAGCTGGGAAGAGTCAACGAAGCTATGAGAAGGTCTGCCGCAAACCTCACCATTGCAGACATGTGGTACCAGATAACTTGCCTAGCCGCTGCCACAAGACGAGTTCCTCACACTGACGAGGAAATGCAGACAGAAGAAGCTGACCCTGAGGCTGACAAAGAAGAAACCACAGAGCCGTCAGAAGAGACTCCCGAATCATCTGAGGAATCAGACATGGAAAGCACCGGAAGCAACGAAGTAGAAGTCCAGAACACCACTGACGAACTGCCCAAGCCATACCCGACTATCATTACCCAGGCAGCTGAAACTATCTACGACCAACTCTTCACGAACCAACATTACGAGGCAGAACCAAGCCTCATGAGGCCTTCCCGACTTTTCCCCTTAATTAATGAGTAAGTCGCCGCGAACTATGCGATCCAAGAAGAAGCTCAAAGGAGAATGGGAAAAGGGCCTGAGCAGAATGACTCCTACATGGAGCACGCTTTCGCCATGACTGGACAAGGCAGCCCTAAACAGGAGAACACCCAGTTCAAAAAGTTGATAGTGAAAGGTCCCTCGCCTTCTCAGAGACGTTGGAAGGAGATACCATCAGAACTGGACCCAAACCCGTCATCTGCTAATAAATCAGGAAGACTCACCGCAAGAATCAAAGTCGGTGGAATCAAGAAGTTTGACCTCAGCCACCCATGGGACCCAAACCAGTAATCCACAACGAGGTATCGTCGAGCCAACGACGTTAAACAAGTGCACTGGTCGGGAGGTAACCCGACACTATCTTACTTTTCCGCACTTTAATTTCTGTCATTTAAATTCAGTATTTAGTTTTAAGCTTGCATGACTTTTGAACTAAGGCACGCCTTCGTTCAAAATTGGGGGGTGAGAACCACCTATGTACATAAATAACATGCGGCTGTTTTTCTTTTTTAATAAGTACCTTTTTGAAAATATGAACTTAAGAATGTGAAAAAGATAAATCATAATTCATGCATTAACCTTGTGAAAATTCAAACTGTTTAAAAACTTAGAATGTAACTTTCCATTTGTCCTTTGTGCTGAGATAACTAGGGATGTGGAGTTGACATAAACTGCCCTAGAGAGGCTTGGAAAGCAATCGAAGGATCAGATCAAACTATATGGTTTTTCGAAGTCAGTGGAGGCTGCACTTTGGGTTTCAGTGAAAATTGAAGACATCTCCGCCATGCAATACAAAAGGCGATGACGGGAATCAGACCGTCCTATCTCCGGTCAAAGTAGCCGAGAAAATAGATGAGCGACCCTCATCTTGACCCGCGTGAAAACGATAGTCAAAGTAGCCGAGAAAATAGATGAGCGACCCTCATCTTGACACGCGCAAAAACGGTAAAAAAGAGAGGAGCGGGGAGGTATTTCCATAGGCTTGCGGG
>CM066193.1:34911500-34916500 GCA_033675215.1 Rhodiola kirilowii
CTTTTCCAAAATTTTCATTCTTGGACCCTCGACTGACCTCTTGTTGGGGAGCGTTCCGACAAGGCCCGAGCCGCGACCAAGGGACTTCAGGCCAACCGAGAGGAACGGACCTTGGCAGTCCTCGACACCCTGTTCTCGGCTAATTCCCAGAACCTGCCTATGTTCCCCGAGAGCCAGCACAACGACCACCAAGCTACTTCATTCAAGGCGCCGGGCATAAGTGAACTCACTTCCATCAAGGCGGCTGACATTACTCATCCCACTTCCATCAATGCGCCAGACGTTACTAAAACTGACCAGGCGTTACTCTTGGACTACAAAGGAGCCGATGAGTCAAGTGTCTTCAAAGGAGCCGTTAAGCCATTAAACCGCATGGGATCCCTTTTGCATTCAAGGGAGAAACCACATCTTGAAGGCATGGAGCCGTTTGGTGAGTCAAGGGACTTCATAGGATCCCTTGGGCATTCAAAGGAGAAGTTACACCATGACTTCATGGAGCCGTTTCACCCATTACTCCAAGGCATTGAAGCTCCATTAACTCGGCGGAAGTTACTATTGGCAAGGGAAACGTCTAGCTCTCCTATAAAAGGAGAGGCAAGCCTCATTTGCAAATCATCTCCAAATTGAAAAAAAGCCAAGAGCTCGCCCTTTGAAGATCATCGTGAGGAGTATCTCCTTTAGGACTAGTTACATACGTGTAATAGTATTTATCATTTTTCCAGTTTTTCCCTTTGTTCTTCATTTTTTTCCCTCAAAAGCAATCAAAATCCATCATTTTCCCTTCATTTGATCCATTCCGCTGCTTTAAACTCGTTTTTGGGTGTTTTTGAAAAATCACCCTCTAACATTTGGCCTCAGAGCTCGTCGGTCCTTTGGACAAACAACCATTTTTTCTTCCCTCAAACACTTATCTTCCACCACCACACTCTTCCGCCACCACATCGTCCGCCACCCACAACCACCTTCCGCTGCAATGACAAACACACGCCAACCAACACTTGGTGATGTTGAGGCTAGAGCTTCGGCTTTAGAAGATGAAACCCAGGCAATCCGAGGTGATCTCACGACTCTCGGAGTGAGAGTGGAGCAACACCACGCTGCAACAACAACAAGGCTCGATGAGATGACAAGGGTTCTCCTGGAGATTCACTTGAAGATGGCGACAGGGCAAGGCGCACCTGATCAACCGGCCAAGTTGCCCGAGCCAGACCGTACAAAGGGCCTAGATCTAGGTAAGGGTCCGAAGATCGAGGCTCCTGATTACACAGGCGTCGGGGAGAGTAGTAACCCATACCACCAGGGCTTGTTTGAGAACACAACAAGACAACCACGTGGGCGCAGCCGAGACAGGGAGTTCGCACAAGGCCAAGTGAGGCAACCAGCCGAGCGGCCGCCCTACGCTGATCAATACTTGGTCGAGTTACGAGATGAAAACCCTTGGCATGATGGAGTGTATCGGCCAAGGCCCCGCAGTGAGCCGACTTTTCAAACTAGGCCCCCGGATGAAAGAAGACATCATCCGAGGCCTTTGGCCGAGATGACCCGGTGGAGACCTGCAAGGAATTTTGACTCCACGCACCGCATGCTCGATCTTCCACTGTTCCATGGAGAAGATGTGCGAGGATGTCTCAACCGAGCAGAAAGGTATTTCATGCTTAATAATTTGTCGGAGTATGAGCGTCTTGATGCCTCTATTCTTTGTTTCGAGGACAAGGCATTACAGTGGTTTGAATGGAGAGAGGAGCGGCAGCCCTTTGCTGACTGGGAAGAATTACGCCTAGCCTTGTTAGGGCGCTTCCAGGGCCAACCAGGCCGAACGCACAAGGAGTTTTTTGCCTTGGTGCAGGACTCGAATGTGAGTGCCTACCGAGATCGTTTCGAGGCCTTATCATCCGGACTGGGTGGTATGACCAATGAGGCCCTGATGGGGAACTTCATGAAGGGGCTTAAAGTCCAGATACGTGAAGGAGTGCGAGTGCTGCGACCAAGGGGCCTTGAAGAGGCAATGCACCTAGCACAGCTCGTCGAGGACGAGAAAGAAGCGGAGCGCTCGAGCCAGCGAGTGGCGCCTTTGCAACGTATGCCCAACACAGGACCTGACCCAGGTAGGGCTCGAGAGCCAGCAGGCCGAACCACAGTCCACCGCAAAATGACTGAAGCTGACGTCGAGAGCAGAAGGGCCCGAGGCCTTTTCTACCGTTGCGATGAAAGATGGATGCCCGGGCACAAATGCAAGGCAGCCGCACTCAAGATAATACTGGTTGGGGAGGATGACTCGGACGACGAAGGCCTCCGCTCAGACGAGGAGACTATGGCCGGGTCCAATATGGGGCTCGTCGAGGTCTCCCTCAATAGTCTATCAGGCTTGACCCCCACCCGCTCGATGAAATTAAAGGGGAACATTGCTGGGCGAGAAGTACTTGTGCTGGTGGACAGCGGTGCCACACACAACTTTATATCCAAGGACTTGGTCGAGGAGCAAGGTCTGAAGATTAATAACCGGGGCCGATTCCAGGTTGTGCTAGGCACTGGCGCGGTTGAGGAAAGTCGAGGCATCTGCCCTGACATCAGCCTTGAACTATCAGGCTACACCTGCCGAGCGGACTTCCTGCCCATACGAATGAAAGGTACTGATGCCATCCTGGGGTGGCAATGGCTGCAGACACTAGGCGACGTGAAGACTAAATGGCGATCCTTACACATGGAGTTCATGGATGGTGACAAGCCAATCAAGCTTTGTGGCGAAGTAGGGCTATGCACAGCCGAGGCGACCTTCAAGGCCTTGGTGCGCGGAGGGAAGAATGCCGACGAATGCTACCTGGTGGCATTGGCAACCCAAACACTGGCGACTGAAGACTCGAAGGTACCCAAGCCGATCCACCAAGTGCTCGACCAATTTGGAGACGTCTTTTGCACGCCAACAGGCCTTCCGCCCATACGAGGACACGAGCACTCCATCATTCTCAAGGACGGAAAGTGTTCGCCCATACCGCTACGCCCAAGTGCAGAAGGATGAAATTGAACGACTTGTCCGAGAGATGTTAGACGCAGGCATCATCCGGCCGAGTACCAGTCCCTTCTCCAGCCCGGTCCTACTAGTGAAGAAAAAAGATGGGAGCTGGCGGTTTTGCGTGGACTACCGCGCCCTCAACAAGGAAACGGTGGCGGACAAGTTCCCCATCCCCGTCATCGACGAGTTACTTGATGAGCTACAAGGCTCGACCATATACTCCAAAATCGACTTGAAGGCGGGGTACCACCAGATCCGCATGGCACCAGGCGACGAAGGAAAAATTGCCTTCCGAACTCATGAAGGGCACTACGAATTCCTCGTAATGCCATTTGGTCTCACCAATGCCCCAGCAACCTTCCAAGCACTAATGAATCAGGTACTCCGGCCATTCTTAAGGAAATTTGTGCTTGTGTTTTTTGACGATATTTTGGTGTATAGTCATAACTTACAAGACCACGCCGAGCATTTGAGAGCTGTTCTGGGCGAGCTGAGGAAACATAAACTAGTCATCAATCGGAAAAAGAGTTCCTTTGGCCAACAAAGTGTGGAGTACCTTGGGCACGTGGTATCCAAGGAAGGAGTCTCAGCAGACCAGCTCAAAATCAAGGCAATGACCGACTGGCCAGAGCCAAGGACCCTGAGAGAACTCCGAGGCTTCCTAGGCCTCACAGGATATTACCGGAAGTTCGTCAAGGACTACGGTAAGATATCCACCCCGTTGACCCAGCAGCTCAAAAAGGATGCTTTCAACTGGGGCCCCGAGGCTAGCCGAGCGTTCCAACGACTGAAGGAGGCCATGACCCAAGTACCGGTCCTTGCGCTGCCCAACTTCAACAAGCCATTCGTGATCGAGACAGACGCATCCGGCCAAGGGCTAGGGGCAGTGCTCATGCAGGACCAGCGCCCGATAGCTTATTTCAGCCAAGTCCTCTCCGCCCGGGCCAGATTGAAGAGCATCTACGAGCGAGAGCTGATGGCCATCGTGCTCGCTATAACCAAGTGGAGACCATACCTCCTGGGCCGACGTTTCACGGTCCGCACGGACCAAAGAAGTCTCAAGTACCTACTCGAGCAAAGGCTGGTGGCCGAGGAGCACCAGCGCTGGCTAACCAAGTTACTGGGCTATGACTTCGAGATTTAGTACAAAGCAGGCAAGGAGAATCAAGATGCCGATGCACTATCCCGAAAAATTGAGGAGAACTGAGGTGACCTTGAGGACAAGGCCAGTCTAAAAGGGGCGGGTAATGTTGGGGAGCGTTCCGACGAGGCCCGAGCCGCGACCAAGGGACTTCAGGCCAACCGAGAGGAACGGACCTTGGCAGTCCTCGACACCCTATTCTCGGCCAAGTCCCAGAAACACGCCTATGTTCCCCGAGAGCCAGCACAACGACCACCAAGCTACTTCATTCAAGGCGCCGGGCATAAGTGAACTCACTTCCATCAAGGTGGCTGACATTACTCATCCCACTTCCATCAATGCGCCAGACGTTACTAAAACTGACCAGGCGTTACTCTTGGACTACAAAGGAGCCGATGAGTCAAGTGTCTTCAAAGGAGCCGTTAAGCCATTAAACCGCATGGGATCCCTTTTGCATTCAAGGGAGAAACCACATCTTAAAGGCATGGAGCCGTTTGGTGAGTCAAGGGACTTCATAGGATCCCTTGGGCATTCAAAGGAGAAGTTACACCATGACTTCATGGAGCCGTTTCACCCATTACTCCAAGGCATTGAAGCTCCATTAACTCGGCGGCAGTTACTATTGGCAAGGGAAATGTCTTGCTCTCCTATAAAAGGAGAGGCAAGCCTCATTTGCAAATCATCTCCAAATTGAAAAAAAGCCAAGAGCTCGCCCTTTGAAGATCATCGTGAGGAGTATCTCCTTTAGGACTAGTTACATACGTGTACTAGTATTTATCGTTTTTCCAGTTTTTCCCTTTGTTCTTCATTTTTCCCTCAAAAGCAATCAAAATCCATCATTTTCCCTTC
>CM066193.1:34929000-34944000 GCA_033675215.1 Rhodiola kirilowii
ACATGGACACCCACTGCCCATGAAATCCGACTATTGCCATGTCTCCCTCGACCATACTACTTTGCCCAGGTCTCTTCGATGTACTTGTCCTTACCACTTGGATGTGGCAAAAGGTGTCCATGTGAAGTTTATTACTGCCATGAAATCCTAGAGTCAAATGCGGCTCTGCATCGATCAAACCAACCAATAGGGACACCGAAGGGACCACAAGCCGAGAATTCTCAGAACGGACCAACACGACCCAGTATGTTCGACTTTCGTCATAGGAGTGCACCGACGAAATAATTGTGTTAGGGCCAATTTATAAGGATTCTCGACTTGCGACTTGCATGGTAGGGGGTAGCAAAACCCATGCAAGCTTTTCCAAAATTTTCATTTTTGGACCCTCGACTGACCTCTTGTTGGGGAGCGTCCCAACCAAGCCCAAGTCGCGACCGAGAACCTCCGAGCCATCCGGGCGGAACAAGCCTTGGCAGTCCTTGAGACCTTGTTCTCGGCCAAGTCCCAGAATACGCCCATGCTCCCCAAGAACCAACACAACGACCAGCAAGCCACTTCATTCAAGGCACCGGGCTTTAATGAACTCACCTCCATCAAGGCAGCCGGCCTTAGTGAAGTCACTTCCCTAAATGCGGCTACTTCCATCAATGTGCCGGGCATTACTCAAGCCACTTGCATTAAGGCATCAGGCGTTACTCCTTTGACTGGGGAGGAACCGTTGGGACAAGTGAGATGCAACTCCAAAGGAGACGTTGGTATTGGTCAACACCATGAAGAGCCATCAATGCTCCAGCCGTTTGAGTCCTTGGTCTTCATGGGATCCCTTGTGCATTCAAGAGAGAAATCACACCTTGCATACAAGGAGCCGTTTGGTGACTCAATGGACTTCATAGGATCCGTTGGGCATTCAAGGGGGGAATCCCACATTGACTCCATAGAGCCGTTTCACCCATTACTCCAAGGCATTGAAGCTCATTCAACTCAGCGACAGTTACTATTGGCAAAGGAAACATCTAGCTCTCCTATAAAAGGAGAAGCAAGCCTCATTTGCACTTCATCTCCAAATTGAAATAAAGCCAAGAGCTCGCCCTTTGAAGATCATCATGAGGAGTATCTCCTTTAGGACTAGTTACATACGTGTACTAGTATTTATCGTTTTTCCAGTTTTTCCCTTTGTTCTTCATTTTTTCCCTCAAAAGCAATCAAAAGCCATCATTTTCCCTTCATTTGATCCATTCCGCTGCTTTAAACTCGTTTTTGGGTGTTTTTGAAAAATCACCCTCTAACACCTCTACCCCCTAAAGAGCCAATGGGACTTTTCTGGGTCTGGCAGGAGGAAACATGACATTGTCTGTGCTTACATACTCACTTTTTTTTAAGTTGTGCTACTCCAAATTCTAAATTCCACACATCGTTGCGTTTGTTATGAAATGTAGTTTCATAATATGCTGGCCAATTTCGTTTTCGATTTTTTTTTGTATTTTTTTTGTATTTTATAATGATAAAATACGAGAAAATCTATTAAAAAATCCAAAAAAATATTTTTGCTCCAATACAGCTTGAGTAGTTAAATTAACACATCTTCTAAAGATGTGTCGAGAAACTTTTTGAAAAATATAATTTTTGCCCGTTTTTCTGGGAAGGACCTAGCGGAGATCGAAATTGCTCGACAGGGACCCGAGGCCCCGACGAGGACGGAGGCCCCGACGAGGACCGAGGCCCCGACGAGGACTGAGGCCCCGACGAGGACCGAGGCCCTGACGAGTACCGAGGCCCCGGCGAGGACCGAGGCCCCGACGAGGACCGAGGCCCCGACGAGGACCGAGGCCCCGACGAGGACCGAGGGCCCGACGAGGACCGAGGCCCCGACGAGGACCGAGGCCCCGACGAGGACCGAGGCCCCTACGAGTACCGAGGCCCTGGTGAGGACGGAGGCCCCGACGAGGACCGAGGCCCCGAAGAGGACGGAGGCCCCGACGAGGACGGAGGCCCCGACGAGTACCGAGGCCCCGACGAGGACCGAGGCCCCGGCGAGGACCGATGCCCCGACGAGGACCGAGGCCCCGACGAGGACCGAGGCCCCGACGAGGACCGAGGCCCCGACGAGGACCGAGGCCCCGACGAGGACCGAGGCCCCGACGAGGACCGAGGCCCCGACGAGGACCGAGGCCCCGACGAGGACCGAGGACCCGACGAGGACCGAGGCCCCGACGAGGACGGAGGTCCCGACGAGTACCGAGGCCCCGGCGAGGACGGAGGCCCCGACGAGGACGGAGGCCCCGACGAGGACCGAGGCCCCGGCGAGGACCGAGGCCCCGGCGAAGACCGAGGCCCCGGCGACGACCGAGGCCCCGGCGATGACCGTGGCACCGACGAGGACCGAGGCCCCGACGAGGACCGAGGCCCCGACGAGGACCGATGCCCCGACGAGGACTGAGGCCCCGACGAGGACCGAGGCCCCGGCGAGGACCGAGGCCCCGGCGAGGACCGAGGCCCCGGAGAGGACCGAGGCCCCGACGAGGACCGAGGCCCCGACGAGGACCGAGGCCCCGACGAGGACCGAGGCCCCGACGAGGACCGAGGCCCCGACGAGGACCGAGGCCCCGACGAGGACCGAGGCCTCGATGAGGACCGAGGCCTCGACGAGGGCCGAGGCCCCGACGTGGATTTCTCGACAAGAACCCAGGGCCCGATGAGGTATTCTCGATGAGGACCCAGCGCCTCGACATGGCCCCGACGAGAACACAGGCCCCGACGAGGATTTCTCGGCAAGGACCAAGGGCCCCGACGAGAACCAAGGCCCCAACGAGGATTACTCGACGAGGACCCAGGGCCCGACGAGGATTTCGTGACGAGGACCCATGGCATCGACAAGACCCCGATGATGTCCAAGGCCCCGACGAGGACCGAGGCCTCGAAGAGGACCGTGGCCCCGAAGAGGACCGAGGCACCGACGAGGACCGAGGCCCCGACGAGGACCGAGGCCCCGACGAGGATTTCTCGACGAGAACCCAGGGCCCGACGAGGTATTCTTGACGAGGACCCAGCGCCTCGACATGGCCCCGGCGAGAACAAAGGCCATGACGAGGATTTCTCGGCATGGACCAAGGGACCGGACGAGAACCAAGGCCCCAACGAGGATGACTCGACGAGGACCCAGGGCCCGACGAGGATTTCTTGATGAGGACCCATGGCATCGACAAGGCCCCGACGATGTCCAAGGCTCCGACGAGGACCCAGGCCCCGATGATGACCTAGGGCCCCGGCGAGGACCGAGGCCCCGACGAGGACCGAGGCCCCGACGAGGACCGAGCACCCGACGAGGACCGAGGCCCCGACGAGGGCCAAGGCCCCGACGAGGACCGAGGCCCCGGCCAGGACCGAGGCCCCGACGAGGACCGAGGCCCCGACGAGGACCGAGGCCCCGATGAGGACCGAGGCCTCGACGATGACCAAGGCCCCGACGAGGATTTCTCGACGAGAACCCAGGGCCTGATGAGGTATTCTCGACGAGGACCCAGCGCCTCGACATGGCCCCGACGAGAACAAAGGCCCCGACGAGGATTTCTCGGCAAGGACCAAGGGCCTCGACGAGAACCAAGGCCCCTACGAGGATTCCTGGACGAGGACCCAGGGCCCGACGAGGATTTCGTGACGAGGACCCATGGCATCGACAAGGCCCCGATGATGTCCAAGGCCCCGACGAGGACCGAGGCCCCGAAGAGGACCGTGGCCCCGACGAGGACCGAGGCCCCGACGAGGACAGAGGCCCCGACGGGGACCGAGGCCCCGACGAGGATCGAGGCCCCGACGAGGACCGAGGCCCCGACGAGGACCGAGGCCCCGACGAGGACCGAGGCCCCGACGAGGACCGAGGCCCCGACGAGGACCGAGGCCCCGACGAGGACCGAGGCCCCGACGAGGACTGATGGACCAAAGTTATACGAATCATAAACACAGTATAACCCCCTTATTTAGACTGTTTGTCTATCTAACTTCTACGTATTAGTCCCGATATATTTCCACATGGCATTTTAGAGACTGAAGTGAAAACACGCTAAGGAGAGGATTTTATGCTGAAAAGATAACAAGAGTCAATCCAAGGTCAAGATCATATGCCGACTGAAGAAATATCAAGGATCCTGATGTTGAATTGACCATAGCAAATTAATCAGAAGAATCAGGAGTGGATTCAAGACAGCCCGGGGAAGAAACACATTGACAGTTTTGTGAAAAGACTGCACAAAACTGTACAAAACTCACATTTGGGCAAGATGACCGGCCACCATTCAAGGAGGTGGGCAAGGGAGGAGCTCCTCCCCCTTGGGTGACCGGCAACCGGCGGCGCCACCTCCTCCACCAAAAGCCTCCGGCCTCCTCCCCTTCCTCCACATGTGGCCATCTCCTCCCTTGATTTCTCCTCCAATCAAAATGCAACACTTGCCACCCATCTCCACCACCCATCTCCTCCCCTTTTGGCTATAAAAGGAGGCCTCCTCCTCCTCATTTCAACACACCTCAATCTCAAATTCACTTCTCTCTCTAGAAGTTGTAATATTTGTAACGTTGTAATCTTGGCTTTGGAAATAAAGGATAGCTCCCTTGGCGCTTCAACGGTTGTAAGTAATTCTTAGTATTTATTCAACTGTTTTATTTCCTTAGTTATAATGTTTAGCGCGATGAATAGTAGCTAAACTAGTAGTTCGGTAGAAGGGGCGCACTTGTATTATAAAATGTTTTAAGACTATTAACTTAGAGTCTAGTCTTAGTATTCAAAACTTGTTCTATGTGCCATATATCAAGTCAGAGTTTCTAAGGTTGAGTGGAAGCTGTCACAAGCAAAGCTCTTCCGTAGAAATTCGTGATCATACTCGGTAAGTGGAAGCTGTCACAAGCAAAACTTATCGAGGAGTTCGACTTATCTAAAACACCACTTGGTCAATAACGTAACTGGGAGATCAAGTGGATGCACTTACAGCTAAGATACTTCGAAAGGAGGAATTAGTTTTGCTTAGAACAAGTGTTGCTTTAAATGATGTTGCAAGTCTTGCGCTACGAAAGGGCCTCATACTTAGGTAATTCACTAAAGGTCAATGATAAACAGGATATAATACAAGGCCCCTGAAACTGAACATTTCTCTTTAATTATAAACTGTAATTTACTTTCCAGTATTGATGGACCAAAGTTATACGAGTCAGAAACACAGTAAAACCCCCTTAATTAGGCTGTTTGTCTATCTAACTTCTACGTGTTAGTCCCGATATATTTCCACAGGGCATTTTAGAGACTGAAGTGAAAACACGCTAAGGAGAGGATTTTATGCTGAAAAGATAACAAGAGTCAATCCAAGGTCAAGATCATATGCCGACTGAAGAAATATCAAGGATCCTGACGTTGAATTGACCATAACAAATTAATTAGAAGAATCAGGAGTGGAGTCAAGACAGCCCAGGGAAGAAACACATTTACAATTTTGTGAAAAGACTGCACAAAACTGTACAAACTCACACATTGGGCAAGGATGACCGGCCACTTGATGAAGTGGTGGCCAAGGGAAGAGCTCCTCCCCCTTGGGCCACCGCCTACCGGCGGCTCTTGGTGGTGGTGACTGGCGGCTTTTGGAGCTCCTCCACATGTCACCACCACCTTCCTCCTCCTCCACCACTCCTCTTCCTCCACATGTGGCCATCTCCTCCCTCCATTTTCTCCTCCAATCAAAATGCAACACTTGCCACCCATCTCCACCACCCATCTCCTCCCCTTTGGGCTATAAAAGGAGGAGCTCCTCCTCCTCATTTCCCACACCAAAATCTAATTTCACTTCTCTCTCTAGAAGTTGTAATACTTGTAATGTTGTAAGTTTGCTTTGGAAATAAAGGAAAGCTCCCTTGGCGCTTCAACGGTTGTAAGTATTATTTTTAGTATTTATTTAACTGTTGTCTTTAATTCCTTAGTATAATGTTTAGCGCGATGAATAGTAGCTAAACTTGTAGTTCGGTCTAAGGGGCGCACTTGTATTATAAAATGTTTTAAGACTATTAACTTAGTGTCTAGTCTTAGTATTCAAAACTTGTTCTATGTGCCATATATAGTCAGAGTTTCCAAGGTTGAGTGGATGCTGTAACAAGCAAAGCTCTTCTGTGGGAATTCGTGATCATACTCAGGTAGTGGAAGCTGTAACAAGCAAAGCTATCTGAGGAGTTCGACTCATCCTAAACCCCATCTGGTCGAGCGTAACTGTGAGATCAGGTGGATGCACCCAGGCTAGCATACCTTAGGGTATTGGCGCTAGACTGAAATAGAACAGGAGTTGCTTTAAACCGGTGTTGCAAGTCTTGAGCTGTAACTAGCCTCGATTCACCGTTTGAATACTTAGATGATTCACTAATGGTCAATGATAAACAGGATATAATACAAGTCCCCTGAAACCAAACATTTCTCTTTAATTATAAACTATAATTTACTTTCCAGTATTAAAATCAACCAACCAACCAATCAATCAATCAAAATAGCTGGTAGCTTTAAAACCAACCAACCGACCTTAAACACGCTCCCACACTGCGTAATCCCCCCGAAGAACAATTATTCCCCTAGTTCTCTTTGGTTCGACCCCTACTTACCAAGTACTACCCAGTAGTATAGTTGCGAGTAGCGGACTATTATAAATTTATTTGCACAATCGCTTTGACGACGAGCGGTTCTGTCAAATTGGCGTCGTTGCCGGGGAACTAGTCATCGGTTAACTGTTCTTTAAACCATTACGCGCTTCAAAAACAAACCATGTCTCGCGAAGAAAGTCACCATGACTACCAGGATGACGAAGAAATAAACATGTACGATCAAAATGATGAGGTACCGTTTCCATTCGTCGACGATCCGGAACAACTCATCAGGAACAGAAGAGCTCTTGATAGGGAAGCAGTCAGAAGAAACCAAGAATTACCCGAGGACCGAAATGCAGATGGTCCAGTACAACCTCCTATTTATCCCCCACGACCACAACCTCAACCTCGATACATGCCAAGAAGAGAACCCGCTTTCGATGACTACTACGGAGATAACTACTACCGTGAACCGACGATGGGCGAGTTAAATGCCCCTAATTTCGAGACACAGCCGTGGTGCATCTACGAAAGCCCTGAATTAGAAAACATAACCATCAACGCATCAGTGGCACACAGCTTGCCAAAATTCTCAAGATCTCAAGGAGAATCTGCCGCAACTCACCTTCAACGCCTACATGGCATTTGCCAGAATCTAAAGCCCAACCGAGTGAATATGGACGACTTCAAGTTAAAGGCGTTCTATTTTTCCCTCATAGACTCGGCAAGCGACTGGTTCCTTTCATTGCCTTCCGGAAGCATCAGAACATGGGTTCAGATGCAGAAGAAATTCTTAGACAAATATTATCCGGCTGGAAGAGCAATACAAGTAAGGAAGCAACTACAGGAAATCAAACAAGGTCCCAATGAAACCATGTACGATTACCTGGAAAAGTTCAATCACCTAGAAAGGAGCTGCTGTACCCTTGGACTGCCTGAGAAACTCGTCATCGAGTACCTTATTGATGGATTAAGACCATTAGACAAAATGCTCTTGGATGCCTCAGCTGGAGGGTCCATGATGAATCTATCATTAAGTGGCATCAGAAATCTCATCGCCAACGTTGCTGAAAATGCTCGATTTAGAGAAGAGACCACTCGCCAAGATGAATTCTCTCGATCAAAAAGGGTAGCACAAACCGAGGCATCAGTAAACTCCATAACTGAAGAGATGAAACAGTTAAAGGAGATGATGATTGAGATCATATGTAGACAGCCAGTTACGGTAAAACCTTGCTAGTTCTGTGGTTCTACAGACCACAAAAAGGATGCATGCCCAACATTGATAGAAGAAGAACCGGCTGATGTAAATACAGTGGGAGGTTATCAAGGATACAACAACGATAGAGCTGGACAAATTAGACAGTTCGGTCAGACATCCAACCCAGGCTGGCGTAACAACAACAGCTATCTTAAGACGGAGACACAACCAGCTGTCCCTCAACTAGCGCAGTCATTCTACCAACCACCCCACCGACAATATCACCAGAACACTCCATCGGCAAGCCAATATCACCAAAAAGGGCCAAATCAGTACCAAGCCAGACCGAGCAATCAGCAGGAACCAAGCAAGTCGCTCAATGACACGATGAAGGAGCTCACGGGAAACATTAATCAATTGGGTACTTCACTACACCAGTACCAGGCAAAAACTGACAGTGCAATTTCAGAACTGACCAAACAAATGTCCCAGCTCGCCACCGCAATGTCAACACTCACTACTGAACCTGGCAGACTTCCTTTACAGACCATCCAAAATCCTAAAGCGAACATAAGCATGATAAGGAGGTCAAACATGAAGGTTACTCTAGGAGAAGTAGCACGGTCCCCAACCTACAGACTTACAAACAATCATTTCGACCATAGGAGTCAACCTGATTGGAATCAAGAAGAAGACCGACCCAATGATGGCAAAACATGGGTTACACATGCCGACAATGGACGATATGCATTCACCGTCTGCATAACACCACCGCCTATTATACACACCGATGTACCAGCATCAGGATGGGACGACGACAACAACTTAAGGCCAAGGAATAGGCAGACTGGTCAAAGAATAGAAAGAGCCCTCGTTTCAGACCATGAGTCACAACCGGAAAGAGATAAAGACCCAGGAGCCTTTACAATCACTTGCGGTATTGGTGAAACCCAGATCCACAAATGCTTAGTCGATCTTGGGGCTGCTGTCAACGTCATGCCTTCCTCCTTGTATTACTTACTAGGACTAGGTCCGTTGAAACCTCCCCGGTCAAATATCGAGCTAGGAGATAAGTCATGCATCCGTCCGGTTGGAGAACTGGAAGATGTAATACTCCATATGGGAGAGCTCGTCGTTGCTGCAGACTTCTATGTAATACCAACAGAAGAAACTAGCAAAGACGATCCTCCGACAATAATATTGGGACGACCATTCCTCTACGCCACTAAAGCAAGAATCGATGTGGGCAAGGGGTCATTATCACTTAAGTTCGGCGGCAAAATTGCACACTTCTACATAAATAAGAGCCGCCCGGACACGAAGAAACCACCAGACATAACACCTATCTCAGATCACGGTGCACAGTTTTCTGACCTGTCATTAGGGACCAAAAAAGTATCAAGACCAGCAGCTATGGTCAAAGGTCTTCCGCCTTCTCAGAAACAATGGAAAGAGAAAACACCAAAACCATGGAGCTCTTACTCCAGCAAGAAATCAGGAAGAAGCAACACTGGAACGGTGGCAAAGTTTGACCTCAGCCACCCATGGGACCCAAACCAGTAATCCACAACGAGGTATCGTCGAGCCAACGACGTTAAACAAGTGCACTGGTCGGGAGGTAACCCGACACTATCTTACTTTCCCGCACTTTAATTTCTGTCATTTAAATTCAGTATTTAGTTTTAAGCTTGCATGACTTTTGAACTAAGGCACGCCTTTGTTCAAAAGTGGGGGGTGAGAACCACCTATGTACATAAATAACATGCGGCTGTTTTTCTTTTTTAATAAGTACCTTTTTAAAAATATGAACTTAAGAATGTGAAAAAGATAAATCATAATTCATGCATTAACCTTGTGAAAATTCAAACTGTTTAAAAACTTAGAATGTAACTTTCCATTTGTCCTTTGTGCTAAGATAACTAGGGATGTGGAGTTGACATAAACTGCCCTAGAGAGGCTTGGAAAGCAATCGAAGGATCAGATCAAACTATATGGTTTTCGAAGTCAGTGGAGGCTGCACTTCGGGTTTCAGTGAAAATTGAAGACATCTCCGCCATGCAATACAAAAGGCGAGGACGGGAATCAGACCGTCCTATCTCCGGTCAAAGTAGCCGAGAAAATAGATGAGCGACCCTCATCTTGACCCGCGCGAAAACGGCAAAAAAGAGAGGAGCGGGGAGGTATTTCCATAGGCTTGCGTGCGATGATTGGACCTCCCAAAAAGGCTCGAGAAAGTGGACTAGCAGTCACAAAAAGGCGAAAAGCTCAATGAAGCAAATCAAGAGGCCAAAGGCCCAAAATTGTGAAGGTTTTAACCGAACAAAAAGTGAAGAACTCAAAAAGTCAAAACAAAGGCCAAATGCCGACTCACTACAAAAGCAGTCCCTCGCCAAAAGAAAATCAAAGTACTCAAACCACTGAAACCTGAACCGAATCACGTGCTAGAGAAAGCTACCAGAAAACCATATAGTAAGAGACGATCCCGAGGTTGTAGTCCAGGAGCCTAAAAAGGGCTATCTCTCGAGACATCCAATATAATTTGCATATCAGCACGGAGGTACAAGTATTAAGTTTCTTCTATTTATTTACACAGTTTAATTTGGTAATAAGTAAGCAATGCATGAATTAGGATAGATCGAGTACCACAGTCTAATTTTCATATTCCAAAGCCAAACTTAGAACTTACGCTCTTTAATAGCATTGTTCGGGACGAACAACTAAAAGTGGGGGGTAATCTGATGGACCAAAGTTATACGAGTCAGAAACACAGTAAAACCCCCTTAATTAGACTGTTTGTCTATCTAACTTCTACGTGTTAGTCCCGATATATTTCCACAGGGCATTTTAGAGACTGAAGTGAAAACACGCTAAGGAGAGGATTTTATGCTGAAAAGATAACAAGAGTCAATCCAAGGTCAAGATCATATGCCGACTGAAGAAATATCAAGGATCCTGACGTTGAATTGACCATAACAAATTAATTAGAAGAATCAGGAGTGGAGTCAAGACAGCCCGGGGAAGAAACACATTTACAGTTTTGTGAAAAGACTGCACAAAACTGTACAAACTCACACATTGGGCAAGGATGACCGGCCACTTGATGAAGTGGTGGCCAAGGGAAGAGCTCCTCCCCCTTGGGCCACTGCCTACCGGCGGCTCTTGGTGGTGGTGACCGGCGGCTTTTGGAGCTCCTCCACATGTCACCACCACCTTCCTCCTCCTCCACCACTCCTCTTCCTCCACATGTGGCCATCTCCTCCCTCCATTTTCTCCTCCAATCAAAATGCAACACTTGCCACCCATCTCCACCACCCATCTCCTCCCCTTTGGGCTATAAAAGGAGGAGCTCCTCCTCCTCATTTCACACACCAAAATCCAATTTCACTTCTCTCTCTAGAAGTTGTAATACTTGTAATGTTGTAAGTTTGCTTTGGAAATAAAGGAAAGCTCCCTTGGCGCTTCAACGGTTGTAAGTATTATTTTTAGTATTTATTTAACTGTTGTCTTTAATTCCTTAGTATAATGTTTAGCGCGATGAATAGTAGCTAAACTTGTAGTTCGGTCTAAGGGGCGCACTTGTATTATAAAATGTTTTAAGACTATTAACTTAGTGTCTAGTCTTAGTATTCAAAACTTGTTCTATGTGCCATATATAGTCAGAGTTTCCAAGGTTGAGTGGATGCTGTAACAAGCAAAGCTCTTCTGTGGGAATTCGTGATCATACTCAGGTAGTGGAAGCTGTAACAAGCAAAGCTATCTGAGGAGTTCGACTCATCCTAAACCCCATCTGGTCGAGCGTAACTGTGAGATCAGGTGGATGCACCCAGGCTAGCATACCTTAGGGTATTGGCGCTAGACTGAAATAGAACATGAGTTGCTTTAAACCGGTGTTGCAAGTCTTGAGCTGTAACTAGCCTCGATTCACCGTTTGAATACTTAGATGATTCACTAATGGTCAATGATAAATAGGATATAATACAAGTCCCCTGAAACCAAACATTTCTCTTTAATTATAAACTGTAATTTACTTTCCAGTATTAAAATCAACCAACCAACCAATCAATCAATCAAAATAGCTGGTAGCTTTAAAACCAACCAACCGACCTTAAACACGCTCCCACACTGCGTAATCCCCCCGAAGAACAATTATTCCCCTAGTTCCCTTGGGTTCGACCCCTACTTACCAAGTACTACCCAGTAGTATAGTTGCGAGTAGCGGACTATTATAAAATTATTTGCACAATCGCTTTGACGACGAGCGGTTCTGTCAAGTATTAAAATCAACCAACCAACCAATCAATCAATCAAAATAGCTGGTAGCTTTAAAACCAACCAACCGACCTTAAACACGCTCCCACGCTGCGTAATCCCCCCGAAGAACAATTATTCCCCTAGTTCCCTTGGGTTCGACCCCTACTTACCAAGTACTACCCAGTAGTATAGTTGCGAGTAGCGGACTATTATAAATTTATTTGCACAATCGCTTTGACGACGAGCGGTTCTGTCAAGTATTAAAATCAACCAACCAACCAATCAATCAATCAAAATAGCTGGTAGCTTTAAAACCAACCAACCGACCTTAAACACGCTCCCACGCTGCGTAATCCCCCCGAAGAACAATTATTCCCCTGGTTCCCTTGGGTTCGACCCCTACTTACCAAGTACTACCCAGTAGTATAGTTGCGAGTAGCGGACTATTATAAATTTATTTGCACAATCGCTTTGACGATGAGCGGTTCTGTCAAATTGGCGCCGTTGCCGGGGAATCAGTTATCGGATAGTTGTTCTTTCCCTCCCCTTTCTTTTTCTTTCTTTTTCCTATGTCAGCACCCATTACGCATGCATGGACAACGCGATTTCTGCCCCTGTTCGGAGGAACGGAGGGAGAAGACCCTGTACAGCACTGCCGAAACTTCCACCACGTCTGCCATCACATCAAACCGGAGAACGAAGTATTAGAGGAATTTAAGCTGAAATGCTTTAAATTCTCTCTAACCGACTTCGCCACGATATGGTACTACACATCCACCGCTTGCAGTGCAGAACGTTTCGTAGACCTCTGCGTTCCGTTCATGAAAGAATTCTCCCCACCATCTTTACGCCAAGAAACCCGTGAGAAGATCATGAGCCTTCATCAATCTCGGGATGAGACTTTGGACGAATACTACATGAACTACGATGCCATCGTCTCAAGCTGCCCGCACCATGGATTTACGAAGAAAGTTCTTCTCCAAAAATTTCTTCGTGGGATGAGGGCCGAAGAGCTGGGAAGAGTTAACGAAGCTATGAAAAGGTCTGCCGCAAACTTCACCGTTGCAGACATGTGGTACCTTATAATCGGCCTGGCCGCTACCACAAGACGAGTACCCCAAACTGATGAGGAAATGCAGACAGAAGAAGCTGATCCTGACCGAACCGTCAGAAGAGACTCCTGAACCGTATGAGGAATCAGACATGGAAAGCACCGGAAGCAACGAAGTAGGAGTCCAGAACACCACTGACGAACTGCCCAAGCCATACCCGACTATCATTACCCAGGCAGCTGAAACTATCTACGATCAGTTCTTCACGAACCAACATAACGAGGCAGAACCAAGCCTCATGAGGCCTTCCCGACTTTTCCCCTTAATTAATGAGCAAGTCGCCGCGAACTATGCGATCCAAGAAGAAGCTCAAAGGAGAATGGGAAAAGCACCTCTGCAGAATGACCCCTCGATGGAGCACTGCTATGCCGCAACCGGACTAGGCAGTCCCAAATACAAAAACTTCGAAAGGCTGGTAGTGAAAGGTCCATCACTCCCTCCGGGGTATTGGAAAGAAAAGATCCCGAAACCAAGGAGTCCTAACCAGAACACAACATCCAGCAAGAAGTCAGGAAGAAGCAACACTGGAACGGTGGCAAAGTTTGACCTCAGCCACCCATGGGACCCAAACCAATGAACCACAAATGAGGTATCGTCGAGCCAACGACATTAAACAAGTGCACTGGTCGGGAGGTAACCCGACACTATCTTACTTTTCCGCACTTTAATTTCTGTCATTTAAATTCAGTATTTAGTTTTAAGCTTGCATGACTTTTGAACTAAGGCTCGCCTTCGTTCAAAAGTGGGGGGTGAGATCCACCTCTGTACATAAATAACATGCGACTGTTTTTCTTTTTTAATAAGTACCTTTTTGAAAATATGAACTTAAGAATGTGAAAAAGATAAGTCATAATTCATGCATTAACCTTGTGAAAATTCAACTGTTTAAAAACTTAGAATGTAACTTTCCATTTGTCCTTTGTGCTGAGATAACCAGGGATGTGGAGTTGATAGAAATGCCCTAGAGAGGCTTGGCAAGCAATCGAAGGATCAGATCAAACTATATGGTTTTCGAAGTCAGTGGAGGCTGCACTTTGGGTTTTCAGTGAATAATTGAAGTAAACTCCGCCAAGAAGCATCTATGCAAAGGCGAGGACGAGAATCAGACCGTCCTCTCTCTAGTCAAAATAGCCAAGAAAATAGATGAGCGACCCTCATCTTGACCCGCGCAAAACGACAAAGACGAGAGGAGCGGGGAGGTATTTCCATAGGCTTGCGGGCGATGATTGGACCTCCCAAAAAGGCTTGAGAAAATGGACTTGCAAAATCACAAAAAGGCGAAAAACTCAAAGAAGAAAATCAAAAGAGGCCAAAGGCCCAAAATTGTGAAGGTTTTAACCGAGCAAAAGTGAAGCACTCAAAAAGTCAAATCAAAGGCCAAAGGCCGATTCACTACAACAAAAAAGCAGTCCCTCGCCAAAGAAGAAAATCAAAAAGGCTCAACTCACTGAAACCCGAATCGAAACATGTGCTAGAGAAAGCTACAAGAAAACCATATAGTGCGAGACGATCCCAAGATTGCAGTCCAGAAGCCTAAAAAGGGCTATCTCCCGAGACATCCAATATAATTTGCATCTCAGCACGGAGGTACAAGTATTAAGTTTCTTCTATTTATTTATACAGTTCAATTTGGTAATAAGTAAGCAATGCATGAATTAGGATAGATCGAGTACCACTGTCTAATTTTCATATTCCAAAGCCAAACTTAGAACTTACGCCCTTTAATAGCATTGTTCGGGACGAACAACTAAAAGTGGGGGGTAATCTGATGGACCAAAGTTATACGAAACATAAACACAGTATAACCCCCTTATTTAGACTGTTTGTCTATCT